>OZ014443.1:14894412-15378285 GCA_963966035.1 Acleris laterana
ATGTGATTTCGACGAGGAAGTATTCTGATTGTCGACCGACGGTTTACATTCTGCTCCATCGGGTTTACCACCGAACACAGATATTTGCAATTCTAAGATATCTATAAAAGTGTCATCAAAGTTTTTTCTGATTTCCTCTGCTTCAGAAATCTGCTGTTCATCTGTTAAGGATGAGGTTATTTTAACATGATTCTCATCAAAACATTTCTTTAACTCACTTACTCGATCTAAATGCACTTGAAAACGGCCTTTCAAATTTGCATCTTCTAAACATCTTTTTCCAACAAGATAAGCGTCATTAACGCGCTTAAACGCTAAGCTACGTTTACTTTGTTCTAATTGAAACATGCTCTAAAGCAACAATTAACTATGTTTAATAATATTACACTGAAAATAGTTTTTTTTTTTTTTTTTTTATGGCATAGAGAAGACAAACGGGCACACAGGCCACCTGATGGTAAGTGGAAACTGCGACCCATAGACATTTGCATTCACAAGACTGCCATGCAATCCTAAGACTGCAAATGCGTTGCCAACCCTGAGGACTAAGAAGCAATGCCTCTATGCTAGTCATTTCACCGGCTGTCTTATCCCCAAACCGGAACACAACAATGTGAACACTGCTGTTTGGCGGTAGGTTAATGGATAAGATGGTGGTAGCGATCCGGACGGACCCTGCATAAGGTCCTACCACCCGCAAGTATAGAACTGCAACAAAACTTAATTACAATGAAAAACGTTTGCAAACTTGTCACTCGTACCAGAATACGGACGCGAGTTTATAACGTAGTATAAGAGAACACCGGCCGGCGGCGGCGCCTCGCTCGGAATTCGCAACGGCGAGAATCTACCCGCGGATTTGATGCAAACGCTAACGCTGCGGCCAGTACCCTCTGACAAATTATAGAAAAGATTATTGAATATTACTAACTGCGTAGTAACTTACTAATTACATATGGCAAATTGAATAGAATTGACTAGAGTTACGTCTAGTACCAAACTTACTTTAATGTAACTAGTTTTTAAACAAAGAATTTACGCAAATACTTAATAAGTCTTTTTAAACGTACTTATACTAAGAAAGAATGCTATCTAACATACCTTATCTGTTTTCCATATAAACTAATACGAATTAATGAATCCGGTATCGAAGAACCACAACAATATGTATAGAAAAGGGTTGATAAGAGTGGAGAAAGGCTAGATAGCATTAGAGGGATTATACAAAACCCAAATTATGTAGGCAACAATCAGTTACTAGGCAATTCGCTCACCTGATGAGATCCGATGGCCCGGCTTACTCCTGGGGTGGCGTCCAGCGCCTGAATCGGGCTTGCCGAGGTCTTGCAGCACAGCACACACACACAAGTCCCGTAGAGAAGGGAAAGTAACGAAAGTTCACACCAAAGCACAGTGTTTTATCGCTGCAGATATTAGAAAGATGCGCACGCGACGACAGCCATTTTCGTTATCCCAGGTGCCCGCGGGGAGTAGACCCGCGCGCGGGCGGAGGGGGCGGGGGAGGTCCAGCCCGAGTACATGAGAAGTCATTCGGCGAGGAATTAACCTAGATTTTCCTGAAAGTTGCCTATGTATAACAGGAATACTAAACAGATACATTTGGCTTATTAATTTTAGGCATTCTGATACGTAACCTTTGGTTCATTTGGTTTTTTTGCAAATTTTGTGAAAGCCGAACAAAAGGAATTAGCTAATGGCTCTATTGCTCTGATGCTCCCAAAATCTATTGCCTTTTGTTCAACATGGAACGAACACGGTTTTTTTTTTTCATTATAGTTTTGAAAATCTTTATTTAACTTGTGAGAGATGAGATGTGATGTAAGACACTGAACATTGATTAACTTTTTCCTGGTTTTATTATTTTACTTGCTTAAAATATTCTTGTGTTTTATTTACCTGATGCATGAGATAAATGACCAATGACAGGAGCTAGCTTTGTGCCCCACTGGTGCTTGTAGGGTTATCCCAACGTGTGTTACCATAATATGCCCTCCCGACCCCCACAAAAGTAACTTCCTGTCGATCACTGTTATAAAAATCAAGTAGATATATCGGTAAATTATAGATGAGACAATTCAATTACTTTTTATTAAGTATAAGTAGTTGAGCTTTTTGTCAGACAATGTTTGAAGTACCTAGGTTATACTAGGTGACACGTAAGACGTAATACAAAATGTTATTTTCCGAATCTACTCATGATTACGATCAACTATATTAATATGGGACCAACTTCGAAAATGTAAACACAAAATCGACGTCTCCATACAAATTATGAAACCAGCTGATTGCTTTTAGTATGGGAGGTTAAAAAAAAATCTACCGATTTCGATATTAGTCCCATACTAAAAGATGATCGTGCTCATGAGTAGATCCAGAAAATAAAATTTTGTATTACGTCTTAGGTGTCACCCTGTATAAGAGTTTTTTATCAATGCGGATTACATTTACTTTCCCTTTCAGTGTATTTTATTTTTTATGTATGCAGCAAATAAAGAACCATTTTATCTAAAGTCCAGTTTAAAGTGAATAGAGGTATATTCGCGCAAATGTTCTTTTTGTATCAACACAGAACTAAAGAAATTGAAAATGGTTTCAATGAAAGTTAGTTAGTTATTGGTCCTAACTTATTACTCTTATTAGTAATCAGAAAATGTAGCAGTACATTTTTCTTTGCCTTTTGTTTTGCATGTCAATAGAGTTGGATACAAGTCTTCAATGTTATTATTATAAGGTATTAAAAGATAAATTGCTTTTATTAAATTATACTCACGAACTGTTACGACTATTTAACTTGGTATTTGACACTGAACATTTAAGAACTTTTAAGGATACTACAATTTACTGGGGTTAACTTACTTTATATTTATTATTATTGTGAATAAGTGCATCGAAGCCGAACAAAAGGAATTAGCTAATGGCTCTATTGCTGTGATGCTTCCAAAATCCATTGCCTTTTGTTCAACATGAAACAAATAACATGTTTTTTTTTAAAGTTTCTGACATATACCTACCCGTTTTTTCATATAGTTCAGTTTCATTATGAATGTATGATTTAAATAAAGTCTTCTTTCTCGTGCGAAGGGATCAATTTTCCTATATTATATACTGCCAATGCTTTGCCACCTCTATCCCTCGGGGAGTGGCTCCTATTAGGTCTTCAAGAGTGCATGTGGTTGGGCACCGCGGACATTGCATCATATGCTGAGTTGTTTGGAGAGCACCGCAATCGCAAGAAGTTACACCCTGTTCCAACCCAAAACCCTTTTTCTGCAGGTTGTCTTTGGATCTACCGACTCCTGTCCTCAGTCTATTCAACGACTTCCAGGTCACCCACTTTTCATCTGCGCCAGCTGATAGGCGCTCCACGGGTACTATTAGGGTTGAGGTTTTGTTGAGCTGCGACTTCCATGTTTTAAGTCGAACCTCTTGAGGTGTAAAATGATGTAGGGATGAGTTCGTTATGAAGCTATTACGGGATTTCAGTCGTTTTTTCACTGGTTTATGTGCGTAGAGAGGGTAACGAGTATCGTTGAGTTGCTTTCCTCGTTCCACTGCAGCAGCAACGTCCCTACGTATGTGTGGTGGCGCGATTCTCCAAAGTTGGTAAAGTTTGTCCGTATTTGTAGGCTTCAAGCATCCAGTGATCAGACGACAGGTCTCATTCAGGGCAATGTCTACCTGCTTCGCGTGGGCAGAGTTCTTCCACACCGGACAGGCATACTCTGCAGCCGAAAAGCTAAGAGCAAGGGCTGAAGTACGCAACGTATGAGGTGTAGCGCCCCACGTTGTCCCAGTTATGCGCCGCATGATGTTGTTCCTTGTCGCTACTTTCTGCTTGGTGTTAGTGCAGTGTTGCCTATACGTTAGTGATCTATCCAACGTTACACCCAAGTACTTTGGAGCGGCTGTGTGGTCCAGTCGATGGCCCTCCCATACAATATTTAGTTCCCTTGTGGCTTGTCCATTTTTCAAGTGGAAGGCGCAGACCTGTGTTTTTTTTTTGATATAAAGTACTATTTAATAAAGTACTATGGAGAAAGATACGTATAGGTAAGGTAGGTATGTATGATATATAATAATAATAATAATAATACCGAGCCGATTTTGGCTACAGCGGCTGCTGGACAGGCTCAGCGCTAGCGGTGTGCTCGCATGTGACTGTTGTAGCCAATTTTGGCCTTAAATGTTCTCGAGCACATCGGACAGGTGAGAACGCCGTCACTATAATTATAAGTTAAAGCCGTTGGTGGTCTGGCTTTTAGCTCGTCTCTTTTTGCGTCGAGCTCGTCTTTTCGTAACTTTTCAAAGGCTTCAATGTTCTGCCTCAAAAGACGTCTCCATTCCGGGCGATTTTCAGCAGATGACTCCCATGTTAAGGGGTCAATGCTGCAGCTTTTCATATGCCTTTTGAGCACATCTTTGTATCGCAAGAGCTGTCCGCCGTGCTTGCGCTTGCCTTCTTGAAGCTCGCTATAGAAGATACACTTTGCGATCCTTCCTCTTGGCATGCGGAACACATGACCACACCAGCGTAGCTGACGCCACATCAGATATGCTTTAAAGCCGCAGATCTTAGGGCGTCGAAGAACTTCAGTGTTTCTGATGCGGTCCGTCCAGTGGATGTCCATGATATCCCGCAGACATCGGAGATGGAATTGATCCAATGTCTTTATGTGTCATATAGCAGACTTGGTAGGACAACGGCTCTGTATACTGCAATTTTTGTAGCCAGTTTTAGATTATGTGAGCGGAAGACCTTAGTTCTAAGTTTGCCGAAAGAGGCAGATGCAGCACCAATTCTGTGGTTTATTTCGACATCGAGGTCACACTGCGATGTTATTGTGCTTCCCAGGTACTTGAACCTCTCCACACGCTTTAGGACATCTTGACCGAGGCAGATTTTCAGAGGTTCGTCTGTTGAAGCGCCTGTAGTCATGACTTTTGTTTTACTGACACTTATCTTAAGACCGAACTTGGTGCAGGCCTTATCAAGACCAGTCATCAGCTGTTGTAGAGAAGTTGGGGATTCTGCTAAAAAGCATAAGTCATCCGCGTACATAATCTCGGTGATAATTTTGTAGGAAACTTTGGTACGGGCCTTCAACCTAGCTAGATTGAAGAGCATACCATCAGCTCGGAAGCGAATGTGGATGCCTGCAGGTACGTTTTGTAAGGTCTCGTTGACTACAGCTGCAAAATAGATGGCAAACAGCGTGGGGGCAAGAACACAGCCTTGCTCAACACCACAACTGACGGGGAAGAATTTCGACTGTTCCCCATTCACAGACACACAGCATGTCATGCCGTCATGTAGTAGTCGAACTAAACGTACAAATTTCGCCGGGCAGCCCACTTTCTCCAGAACAATCCATAGGGCCTCACGAGGAACACAATCAAAAGCCTTTTCCAGGTCGACAAAACAAAGAAACAACGGCTGACCTTGTTCACGGCTTTTCTCATGTCAATAGAGTTGGATACAAGTCTTCAATGTAATTATTATCAGGTATTAAAAGATAAATTGCTTTTATTAAATTATACTCACGAACTGTTACGATTATTTAACTTGGTATTTGACACTGAACATTTAATAACTTTTAAGGATACTACAATTTACTGGGGTTAACTTACTTTATATATATTATTATTTTGTGAATAAGTGCATCGAAGCCGAACAAAAGGAATTAGCTAATGGCTCTATTGCTGTGATGCTTCCAAAATCCATTGCCTTTTGTTCAACATGAAACAAATAACGTTTTTTTTTAATTTTCTGACATATACCTACCCGTTTTTACATATAGTTTAGTTTCATTATGAATGTATGATTTAAATAAAGTACTATGGAGAAAGATACGTATAGGTAAGGTAGGTATGTATGATATATAGGTAACTAACAAACCAACAAAAATTCAAGCCTTCATTATTTTTTTAGAAGTAATTGGCTGAGATTTAAAGAATTCGTGTATACTTTTTAATGCACTCTTTGTTTTTTTTGCTGCAGTGAAAAGGTACTAAACTAAAAGTGAAGATGCGGCCCTACCTTCATTTCAATTCAGCGTTGATAATTATTACCTACTTATATAACTTTTCCAAATTCAATTAAATAATTGTTAAGTAGGTACTTTCTCGTATACATATCGTTTCCTTCTGATAGCGGTTGAGTACTTACTTTTTTTTCGCATTATTATTGTAATTAATTCTTCTGGATTATTTATTGTGCTGGTACATTTTTTCAACTATTGCGAATAAATTTGTCGAAACCGAACAAAAGGAATTAGTTAATGGCTCTTTTGCTCTGATGCCCCCAAAATCCATTGCCTTTTATTCAACATGGAACAAGCAAGTAGTCAAAAGTTGAAAAACTCAAAATTTTATTAGAATGCGGAATCTCGGTAGTTTTAAAACAAATACTCAACCGCTTGTTGTATCAATTTAATAAGTAAAACCTGATTTTATGATTTCCATTTTGTTGTGAATGGTAATTAATTAATCAAAGATTATTACTATTCTAGTGTATTATATGTGCGATAAATTAATAACCATTTAATTTAAACGGCAGTAAATAAACAACACATTCAAGGCAATGTTTTTTTGTATCAATGCAGGACAAAAGACAAGTGCTAATTGCTTTGATGAAAGTGGTATGTTTATTAGTGGACTCTGTTATCAGTTTGGTGGCACCTCACATTAGTGATGTGCAATACAAACTATCCAAGTCTCGACGTTGTAGCTATGTTAGTATTGAATCTTCATATTTTTGTGAAAATAGTTCAATTACATTGGCTGAGTCGCCAAGCAAAAAGGAACACAATCTTAAATACAGAAATAACATAATTTCAAAAAAATGTACTCTGCTCAATAACTTTTTTTTAGGTTTTATTATTTTACTTGCTTAAAATATTCTTGTTTTATTTACTTACAGTATCTAACAGTTGTTATGAATTTCCAGCGACTAAGATTTTATGCGTGATTTTGAACAAAAAAAATCTAGGACACTAGAATAACGTAAAAAATTCGGAACCGTGGAATGTAAATTAAGGACTTCACCATAAACTATAATGATTCCCAATCGGTACACGAAGTGACCAATGACAGGCGCTAGCTACGTTTGTGCCCTACTGGTGATCGTAAGGTTATCCCGACGTATGTTAATATATGCCTCCCGACCCCCACAAAAGTAGCTCCCTGTCAATATCACTGCAATAAAAATGATTTTTATCGGTAAGCTATTGACGAGACAATTCAATGAATTTTAATTTATTGAATCAGTCAATGTTTGAAGTAGGCTACACTATAGTTTTTTCTTGTTTAATAAGTATTTCGCGAATTTCCCTTTAAGTGTATTCTTTTTGTATATTATATGCGACCAATTCAGAACCATTTTACATAAACTCCTGTTAAAAATTAATACATTCGCTAAGATGTTTTTTTTGTATCAACACAGAACAAAAGACAATTGAAAATGGTTTCAATGAAAGTTAGTTAGTTATTGGTCCTGACTTATTCGTAATCAGAAAATGTACCAGCCATTTTGCTTTGCCTTTTGTATTGCATTTCAATAGAGTTGGATTCAAGTCTTCAATGTAATTATTATCAGGTATTAAATGATAAAATGATTATGAACGGTTACGATTATTTAACTTGGTATTAGACACTGAAAATGTATTGCTTTTTTCCTGGTTCTTTTAAGTTTACTTATTGTATGTGTTTTATTACTGAAAACAGCTTTTTGTTTATAGCAAAAGGCGATGAAGATTTTATGAATATTTATAAAGAGTAAAACAATACAAGAACCCTCATTCTAAAAATAACGGCAATGGTCTTGTAATGTCATATACTTAAGTTAATAAAGTTCTAGACAGGCGCTAGCTACGTTTGTGCCCTACTGGTGCTCGTAAAGTTATCCCGACGTATGTTAATACATGCCCTCCCGACCCCCACATAAGTAGCTTCCTGTCAATATCGCAGTTATAAAAATGGAATATGTCGGTAAATTATTGACGAGACAATTCAATTACTTATTATATTTATATATTGTCCCCTTATATTTTTATTTTTATATTTTTTTTCTTTTCATTTTTGTTGAGCTTTTGCGTCATTCAATGTTTCATGTTGGCTACATAAGAGTTTTTGTTTGTTTTTGTACATTAAATGTCACTACAGTTGTTGTATCTCACGAAGGCCGCAGGCCACGCTCAATGTGCCCGATTCTTCTGTTTAGTTCTTAGTATCAGTATATTTAATAACTTTTAAGGATACTACAATTTACTGGGGTTAACTTACTTTATATATATTATTATTTTGTGAATAAGTGCATCGAAGCCGAACAAAAGGAATTAGATAATGGCTCTATTGCTGTGATGCTTCCAAAATCCATTGCCTTTTGTTCAACATGAAACAAATAACGTGTTTTTTTTTAATTTTCTGACATATTTTTACATATAGTTTAGTTTCATTATGAATGTATGATTTAAATAAAGTACTATGGAGAAAGATACGTATAGGTAAGGTAGGTATGTATGATATAATAGGTAACTAATAAACCAACAAAAATTCAAGCCTTCATTATTTTTTTAGAAGTAATTGGCTGAGATTTAAAGAATTCGTGTATACTTTTTAATGCACTCTTTGTTTTTTTTTGCTGCAGTGAAAAGGTACTAAAAGTGAAGATGCGGCCCTACCTTCATTTCAATTCAGCGTTGATAATTATTACTTAAATAACTTTTCCAAATTCAATTAAATAATTGTTAAGTACTTTCTCGTATAAATATCGTTTCCTTCTGATAGCGGTTGAGTACTTACTTTTTTTTCGCATTATTATTGTAATTAATTCTTCTGGATTATTTATTGTGCTGGTACATTTTTTCAACTATTGCGAATAAATTTGTCGAAGCCGAACAAAAGGAATTAGTTAATGGCTCTTTTGCTCTGATGCCCCCAAAATCCATTGCCTTTTATTCAACATGGAACAAGCAAGTAGTCAAAAGTTGAAAAACTCAAAATTTTATTAGAATGCGGAATCTCGGTAGTTTTAAAACAAATACCTACTCAACCGCTTGTTGTATCAATTTAATAAGTAATCAACAAAGTTTTCTGATAAAATGGAATAATAGCATTAAACCTGATTTTATGATTTCCATTTTGTTGTGAATGGTAATTAATTAATCAAAGATTATTACTATTCTAGTGTATTATATGTGCGATAAATTAATAACCATTTAATTTAAACGACAGTAAATAAACAACACATTCAAGGCAATGTTTTTTTGTATCAATGCAGGACAAAAGACAAGTGCTAATTGCTTTGATGAAAGTGGTATGTTTATTAGTGGACTCTGTT
The DNA here is from genome assembly GCA_963966035.1 of Acleris laterana. NCBI lineage: Eukaryota > Metazoa > Arthropoda > Insecta > Lepidoptera > Tortricidae > Acleris > Acleris laterana. Next base: position 14,903,771 of record OZ014443.1, read on the forward strand.
ATCAGTTTGGTGGCACCTCACATTAGTGATGTGCAATACAAACTATCCAAGTCTCGACGTTGTAGCTATGTTAGTATTGAATCTTCATATTTTTGTGAAAATAGTTCAATTACATTGGCTGAGTCGCCAAGCAAAAAGGAACACAATCTTAAATACAGAAATAACATAATTTCAAAAAAATGTACTCTGCTCAATAACTTTTTTTTAGGTTTTATTATTTTACTTGCTTAAAATATTCTTGTTTTATTTACTTACAGTATCTAACAGTTGTTATGAATTTCCAGCGACTAAGATTTTATGCGTGATTTTGAACAAAAAAAATCTAGGACACTAGAATAACGTAAAAAATTCGGAACCGTGGAATGTAAATTAAGGACTTCACCATAAACTATAATGATTCCCAATCGGTACACGAAGTGACCAATGACAGGCGCTAGCTACGTTTGTGCCCTACTGGTGATCGTAAGGTTATCCCGACGTATGTTAATATATGCCCTCCCGACCCCCACAAAAGTAGCTTATGTCAATATCACTGCAATAAAAATGATTTTTATCGGTAAGCTATTGACGAGACAATTCAATGAATTTTAATTTATTTAATCAGTCAATGTTTGAAGTAGGCTACACTATAGTTTTTTCTTGTTTAATAAGTATTTCGCGAATTTCCCTTTAAGTGTATTCTTTTTGTATATTATATGCGACCAATTCAGAACCATTTTACATAAACTCCTGTTAAAAATTAATACATTCGCTAAGATGTTTTTTTTGTATCAACACAGAACAAAAGACAATTGAAAATGGTTTCAATGAAAGTTAGTTAGTTATTGGTCCTGACTTATTCGTAATCAGAAAATGTACCAGCCATTTTGCTTTGCCTTTTGTATTGCATTTCAATAGAGTTGGATTCAAGTCTTCAATGTAGGGGAGATGTGTACAAGATGATCCCTCGAGGTAAAATGATTCCCCATCGTTTCCGAGTAACCACTAGCGACATCTATTCAAATAATGAATAAACGTCGTCCCTGCGACCCCGCCAGTCGCCTCTCCAAGTGTCATGGCGGTGAGAGCACTATGCGTGATTTTATTAGAAAAATATTGATAAAAGTGGTCCTAATCTATGATAAGCCTATTTTCAAAGTTTCATTACTTTCTGCATGTTGAGTTTCATTGAAATGTTGTTTTATTGGCGTATTTGGTTGATGTTTAGCTATATTTTAAGCGATGTTTGAATACCGCATGTTGCATTTGAAGGTTATATTTTGATCGATGTCTTGAAAATTTGTGTTTGAGGTGAAATGATCCCTCTTCGTGTGTCTAAAATGATCCGGGATCATATTACCCCATAGTATTTTTATTTAACTTGCTTTTAAGTATTATTTGTTTGGGTCAAATTTTCAAAGTTAATTCTAAACCAGTTGCCGTCGATGGAATGAGCTGAAATTTGAAATACATGTGTCAACCTAATGACAATGCAATATTATGGTACTATCGAGCTGATCTGATGATGGAGTCGGAAGGTGATGACGTGATCTTGGCTGTACTTAATATCTACCCGCTGAGTTGGGGTTCGTTGGTTTCGTCCTGATAAGCAGATGCTGTCTGAATGAAAAAAAGTATGGTTGGCACCAAAAGCTAACCCAAATATTTTAGTTGTGTGTGACAAAAAGTGTAACGTTTGTTAATTTTTTTTAAAGTTCTAATTTTGTTGATTAAGTAGAACCTACGAGGGTGGATTGAAAAGTTCTGAGCCTGGTAAAAAAAACTAACTGGCTCACTTTTTATAACAATTTTATTTTTCGACATAGTCTCCATGAAGGTCAATGCACTTAGTCCACCTCGCCTCCAACTTCATTATCCCATCAAAAAAAAAAGAATCTCTGAGGTCGTTAAAATATGAGTCTACTGCTTCTTGTACCTCCATATTAGTCGAAAATCTTTGTCCTCCCAAGTGTTTTTTGAGGTTTGGGAAGAGATGATAATCGGAAGGAGCTAGATCCGGCGAGTAAGGGGGATGCGGCAGCACTTCAAATCCACAATCATGTATTTGTGCCATTGATTTCGCCGAAGTGTGAACGCGAGCGTTGTCTTGGTGAAACAATACTTTTTTCGACAGCATTCCAGGTCTCTTTATTTTAATTTCCTCTCGCAGACGACGTAAAAGAGCACAATAGTACTCTGAATTTATTGTTTTGCCCTTTTCGAGATAGTCTATCATGATAACCCCCCTGCAATCCCAGAAAACCGAGGCCATTACCTTATTAGCTGACAAAATGACCTTGGGTTTTTTGGGTGGTGGTGAACCTGGTCTTTTCCATTGCCTGGATTGTTCTTTCGATTCTGGTGTACTGTGGTGGACCCATGTCTCGTCCATAGTTATAAAACGATTGAGAAAATCTTCGGGGTCACGTTGAAACATGTCCAAACAATCTTGGGAAATTGTAACCAGTACTCGTTTGTTCTCGACTGAAAGCAGTCTAGGCACCCACCTGGCTGACACCTTAGAAAATCCAAGAACATCGGTGATGATGTTCTGTGCCCGCTCATAAGAAATACCCATTGCTTCCGCTATCTCCACAATCTTCAATCGCCTATCCTTCATTATCGCATCTAATATTTTATTGACATTTTCATCCGTAGTAGGCGTCAACGGCCGCCCACTCCTAGGCTCGTCTTGAACAGTCTCCCGGCCACGTTTGAAATCAGCTACCCATCTTTTTATGGTAGCATACGATGGAGCAGATTGCCCTAATGTTTTGTTCATATCTTCAAATATTTGTTTTGGTGTTAACCCCTTCTTTTGCAAATATTTTATGACAGAACGGTGCTCAATTTTATCCATTACTTGAAAAATCAGTGACCTTATGTAGCAGTTCCAGCATAAAATGCAAAATTGTGACAAGAAAAAAACAAAAGATAGTGCATAATGGCGACTAAATATGGCACTTTTACCTGCCAGTATTTATTTGTTTTTTTTTTATTATATACAACCTTAGGCTCAGAACTTTTCAATGCACCCTCGTATCTATTTCAAAAAAAATGTTGTTTTGTTGTGTCTGACAAAAAGTGTGAATCTTTTTAATTATTCTTAACTCTAGAAGCAGAGTTTATTTGTTCAGCTATAATTTGTTAATGCTTTAAACTTAAGAAAGTTTGTTACATTTTTTTAAGTTTTAATTTTGTTGATTCAGTACCTATCTAGTTCAAAAAAATTGATCTCCTAGCTTAGATATTTTGGTTTTCTTAGGTACTTATTACACGTGATTTAAATAAACGACTGGGTGTTGTTTTATTAATATTGAACATTATTTAAGTACAAAATGATCCCTGGGATCATTTTAACCCTACCCTAGGGATCATTTTATACATGCATGTGTTTAAAATGATCCCTTAGTAAACTTTTAGAAAACAAGAAATAATTAAAAAAACACATACAAATCATAAAAAATAAGTATGCTGTTCCCTAGATATATAAATTCACTATCCTTTACAATTTAAATCTTGCGATTATGTCTTAACCTCTGACCACAGTAAAGATTTTCCCTTAGGGGGATCATTATGTACACATCTCCCCTAATTATTATCAGGTATTAAATGATAAAATGATTATGAACGGTTACGATTATTTAACTTGGTATTAGACACTGAAAATGTATTGCTTTTTTCCTGGTTCTTTTAAGTTTACTTATTGTATGTGTTTTATTTCTGAAAACAGCTTTTTGTTTATAGCAAAAGGCGATGAAGATTTTATGAATATTTATAAAGAGTAAAACAATACAAGAACCCTCATTCTAAAAATAACGGCAATGGTCTTGTAATGTCATATACTTAAGTTAATAAAGTTCTAGACAGGCGCTAGCTACGTTTGTGCCCTACTGGTGCTCGTAAAGTTATCCCGACGTATGTTAATACATGCCCTCCCGACCCCCACATAAGTAGCTTCCTGTCAATATCGCAGTTATAAAAATGGAATATGTCGGTAAATTATTGACGAGACAATTCAATTACTTACTATATTTATATATTGTCCCCTTATATTTTTATTTTTATATTTTTTTTCTTTTCATTTTTGTTGAGCTTTTGCGTCATTCAATGTTTCATGTTGGCTACATAAGAGTTTTTGTTTGTTTTTGTACATTAAATGTCACTACAGTTGTTCTATCTCACGAAGGCCGCAGGCCACGCTCAATGTGCCCGATTCTTCTGTTTAGTTCTTAGTATCAGGTGCACTTCGTACAATAGAAGGACTATTATTATTATTAATCTGGGCTTCTGCTAAAACACGTGTTTTTTACGCATAACGATCATCAGTATAATAATGTTGTTCTGGAACCATCTAACTTTTAAGAATGCTACAATTCACTAAGCTCAACTTACTCTAATTATATTATTTCTACTATTTCTATAATTCTTAAAATGTAAGAGGTTTCAGAAAAAAAAACAAATTATGCCGCATGATCATCATGCATAGACAATATGTTTCTCAGAACACCCGATTGAACTACGCAGAATAGTAACTGACTGAATCACTTTAAACTTGCAATTGGACCAGTGTGTGTACAAATAGATGACCATCCCGATAATACTTTTGGTACAGAACACAACTTCTTTCTGTTCAATATGACTTGAGTTATTCATATTTCCGCATTACTCAAAGAACGCAAAATAAAAGTGAGTTATGATCTAAACTTTTATTTTAGCCGTACAGCGCAGTAAATAATCACTTCTTCGGCATGAGCCTTGATTTGGGTTTCAAATTAAAAAATCACAAACTAAGTAATGTTTTTGCCGTGTGTTTTTATTTCACTTCTAACTTGCCTCTAATTTGGTTTGTAATGATTGAATTACACTTTCAATTGATAAATCGTTAAGCATTTTGAAACACCGAATTCCGGTGGTAGCGGCTATTTACTCTGTTTTTTTTTTTATGGCAAAGAGATGACAAACGAGCACACAGGCCACCTGATGGTACGTGGAAATTGTGACCCATAGACATTCGCATTCACAAGACTGTAGAGCAATCTTTTTATTTCGCATTTTAATTTAATATGCATTCTTTTTTAATTATTGCGTTGATATATTTGATCAACTTCTGTGAACTAGTTCTTCAAAGCTGTAAAAACGAATAAGCTTTTGGCTTTATGGCTCTGATGCCCCCAAAATCTGTGAGTCGAGTAGGTTACATAAGTTTTCTATTGTTCAGTAAGTGTTTCATTCTTTTCGCTTTAAGTGCATTTTACTGTTTATGTATGCAGTCAATTGAGAACCATTTCACATAAACTCCTGATAAAAATTAATTCATCACGAAGATGTTTTTTTTGTATCAACACAGAATAAAAGACAATTGAAAATGGTTTCAATGAAAGTTAGTTAGATATTGGTCCTAACTTCTTATTAATCAGAAAATGTAATAGCCATTTTGCTTTGCCTTTTGTATTGCATGTCAATAGAGTTTGATTCAAGTCTTCAATGTAATTATTATCAGGTATTAAATGATAAAATGATTATGAACGGTTACGATTATTTAACTTGGTATTGGGCACTGAAAATTTATTGAATTTTTGCAGGTTTTTTTTAAAAATACTTATTGTTTGTGTTTCATTTTTGGTAACAGCTTTTTTTTAGCAAATGGCGATGGAGATTTTATGAATATTAATAATGAGTAAAAAAATACAAGAACCCTCAAACTAGAAATAACGGCAAAGGTCTTATAATGTCATATATATGTACTTAAGTAAATGAAGGACAAGACAGGCGCTAGCTACGTTTGTGCCCTACTGGTGCTCGTAAAGTTATCCCGACGTATGTTAATACATGCCCTCCCGACCCCCACATAAGTAGCTTCCTGTCAATATCACAGTTATGAAAATTAACTATATCGGTAAAATATTGACGAGACAATTCAATTACTTATTATATTTATATATTGTCCTCTTATATTTATATTTTTAATTACTTTTCTTTTCGTTTTTGTTGAGATTTTGCGTCATTCAATGTTTCATGTTGGCTACATAAGAGTTTTTGTTTGTTTTTGTACATTAAATGTCACTACAGTTGTTCTATCTCACGAAGGCCGCAGGCCACGCTCAATGTGCCCGATTCTTCTGTTTAGTTCTTAGTATCAGGTGCACTTCGTACTATAGAAGGACTATTATTATTATTAATCTGGGCTTCTGCTAAAACACGTGTTTTTTACGCATAACGATCATCAGTATAATATGTTGTTCTGGAACCATCTAACTTTTAAGAATGCTACAATTCACTAAGCTCAACTTACTCTAATTATATTATTTCTACTATTTCTATAATTCTTAAAATGTAAGAGGTTTCAGAAATAAAAACAAATTATGCTGCACGATCATCATGCGTAGACAATATGTTTCTCAGAACACCCGATTGAACTACGCAGAATAGTAACTGACTGAATCACTTTAAACTTGCAATTGGACCAGTGTGTGTACAAATAGATGACCATCCCGATAATACTTTTGGTACAGAACACAACTTCTTTCTGTTCATTATGCCTTGAGTCATTCATATTTCCGCATTACTCAAAGAACGCAAGTTTAAAGTGAGTTATGATCTAAACTTTTATGTTAGCCGTACAGTGCAGTAAATAATCACTTCTTCGGCATGAGCCTTGATTCGGGTTTCAAATAAAAAAATCACTCACTAATGCTTTTGCCGTGTGTTTTTATTTCACTTCTAACTTGCCTCTAATTTGGTTTGTAATGATTGAATTACACTTTCAATTGATAAATCGTTAAGTATTTTGAAACACCGAATTCCGGTGGTAGCGGTTATTTACTCTGTTTTTATTTCGCATTTTAATTTAATATGCATTCTTTTTTAATTATTGTGTTGATATATTTGATCAACTTTTGTGAACTAGTTCTTCAAAGCTGTAAAAACGAATAAGCTTTTGGCTTTATTGCTCTGATGCCCCCAAAATCTGTGAGTCGAGTAGGTTACATAAGTTTTCTATTGTTCAGTAAGTGTTTCATTCTTTTCGCTTTAAGCGCATTTTATTTTTTATGTATGCGGTCAATCGAGAACCATTTCACATAAACTCCTGATAAAAATTTATTCATCGCGAAGATGTTTTTTTTGTATCAACACAGAACAAAAGACAATTGAAAATGGTTTCAATGAAAGTTAGTTAGATATTGGTCCTAACTTCTTAATAATCAGAAAATGTAATAGCCATTTTGCTTTGCCTTTTGTATTGCATGTCAATAGAGTTTGATTCAAGTCTTCAATGTAATTATTATCAGGTATTAAATGATAAAATGATTATGAACGGTTACGATTATTTAACTTGGTATTAGTCACTGAAAATTTATTGAATTTTTGCAGGTTTTTTTTAAACTTACTTATTGTATGTGTTTCATTTCTGATAACAGCTTTTTTTAGCAAATGGCGATGGCGATTTTATGAATATTAATAATGAGTAAAAAAATACAAGAACCCTCAAACTAGAAATAACGGCAAAGGTCTTATAATGTCATATATATGTACTTAAGTAAATGAAGGACAAGACAGGCGCTAGCTACGTTTGTGCCCTACAGGTGATCGTAAGGTTATCCCGACGTATGTTAATATAATATGCCCTCCCGACCCCCACAAAAGTAGCTTATGTCAATATAACAGTTATATATTATAAAAATGAACTATATCGGTAAATTATTGACGAGACAATTCAATTACTTATTATATTTATATATTGTCCCCTTATATTTTTATTTTTATATATTTTTTTGAATATTAATAATGAGTAAATAAATACAAAAACCCTCAAACTAGAAATAACGGCAAAGGTCTTATAATGTCATATATATGTACTTAAGTAAATGAAGGACAAGACAGGCGCTAGCTACGTTTGTGCCCTACTGGTGATCGTAAGGTTATCCCGACGTATGTTAATATATGCCCTCCCGACCCCCACAAAAGTAGCTTATGTCAATATAACAGTTATATATTATAAAAATGAACTATATCGGTAAATTATTGACGACACAATTCAATTACTTATTATATTTATATATAGTCCCCTTATATTTTTATTTTTACATTTTTTTTCTTTTCATTTTTGTTGAGCTTTTGCGTCATTCAATGTTTGATGTTGGCTACATAAGAGTTTTTGTTTGTTTTTGTACATTAAATGTCACTACAGTTGTTCTATCTCTCGAAGGCCGCAGGCCACGCTCAATGTGCCCGATTCTTCTGTTTAGTTCTTAGTATCAGGTGCACTTCGTACAATAGAAGGATTATTATTATTATTAATCTGGGCTTCTGCTAAAACACGTGTTTTTTACGCATAACGATCATCAGTATAATAATGTTGTTCTGGAACCATCTAACTTTTAAGAATGCTACAATTCACTAAGCTCAACTTACTCTAATTATATTATTTCTACTATTTCTATAATTCTTAAAATGTAAGAGGTTTCAGAAATAAAAACAAATTATGCCGCACGATCATCATGCGTAGACAATATGTTTCTCAGAACACCCGATTGATCTACGCAGAATAGTAACTGACTGAATCACTTTAAACTTGCAATTGGAGCAGTGTGTGTACAAATAGATGACCATCCCGATAATACTTTTGGTACAGAACACAACTTCTTTCTGTTCATTATGACTTGAGTTATTCATATTTCCGCATTACTCAAAGAACGCAAGTTTAAAGTGAGTTATGATCTAAACTTTTATTTTAGCCGTACAGCGCAGTATATAATCACTTCTTCGGCATGAGCCTTGATTTGGGTTTCAAATTAAAAAATCACTCACTAATGCTTTTGCCTTGTGTTTTTTATTTGTCTTCTAGCTTGCCTCTAATTTCGTCTTAAGTAACTTTCCCAAGCAACATCTGTCTTTTACGTCATCCTCATCTTCACGGTAAATATCTTATTTTTGATCGTAAATAACTACTCAGATTTTTCTTTCTAAAAACTAAAAGCCAAATGGAATTGCATTAATGAGTGAGGCTAAGGGCAAAGAGGTGCTAGGCTTTACGCCATCCGTTGACAAACAAGATGGTACCACGCGCACGTTCGCCCTTCGAGCTTAAAGCTCTCGCCGCTCCACTCTGGTCGGCCGGCGAAGGCAAGCCAGAGGTGGGGACAGTTCCCCTTGAGGTCCACTCCGACCGGCCGGTGAAGGCAAGTGGAGACGAGGAACACGCTTCTCCCCGGGAGCTTCGGGTCCGTGGGGTCGCTACTCCCCAACAGCTCGCCACGAGTTGCCCTGCGGGCTTACTTACATACTAATTAACTCTTAAACTGTTACACGACCCATTGACTTAGTAACTACCTAAATATAATTTGGCAACATTTTATTCCTTAAATTAATTATTCTATCTGTGTGTATTTATAAATAACTATCCATCAACTGTACAAGTTTTAAAAATAAATGTATCAAGCGGTAATTTCGGTTTTTAATTCAGCGTTTGTAAGTAATTATTGAATGACACTTTTAATTGATAAATCGTTAAGTATTTTTAAACACCGGTTTCCGGTGGTACCGGGTTTTTCCTGTGTTTTTATTTCGCATTTTAATTGTATAGGCATTCTTTTTGATTATTGTGTTGATATATTTTCTCAACCACGGTGAACTAGTATCTATTTTCTACAGCAATGTCATTAAGATCAATGAAACCGACCCATTCCTCAGGGCCTATTTACCTAAATTTGGTTTGGTTATTTTTTTTTTTCCTGTTGTAAAGTATTGTTAATCTGTGGGTATTTATAAATTATTGCAGTACAAATTACGAGATTAAATACTACAGAAGTGAAAAAGTAATAAGTAAAGGTTTCCATGGTTAAGACTTGGTAAAAAAAGACTTGGCAAAGTATAAAATGGAAACAAAGTAGATGCAAACAGTTAGATCAAAAGTTTAAATCCCGGTATGACCTAAATAAATATGCTTCTGTCTGGTTTCTAGGACGGGAAACGCCATATGCATAGCTGATGAAGATTTGCCTAAATAAATCACCATAGTCATTTCTAACAAAATATGGATTTTAATTATCTGATAATAAATGATTTTAATTAATTAATTTAATTAATATTACTGCACCTTAGCAGGCTTGATGGTGGAAGCGATCCGGGGGTACTATCGGCCCAATGAAACCGTGACCCATCATAGAACTGTGTCACAGTGACAATGATAAAGCAATTTGTTTAATACTGCATACGACTCGAATGATGACGTCACTGTGACACAGTTCTTTGGTGGGTCAGGGTTCCATTGGGCTAATAGTACTTGCCATCTGTTGGTAAATCCCACCACCCATATGATAGCTTAAATCAAAATCATGGCCGTATAAGCAAACTTTAAAAAACAACTAGAAATAGTTATGTTCAGGTGTTCTTTTTAAAACTGCATGTCAACTGCTTACCCTTAATATTAATTTCAACTTAACCCTTAACTACATATTTATTACGCTGTAAACTATTCATCACAAAATCATCCCGACGAGTTTTTTTTAATTTAGAAAAGGAAAGATTAGTTTTAGAAACATCACGGCCAAATAGGTACAAAACTGTTTGGAAAAAGTTTTTGCCAACCTTTATGTTATTTTATCAACACAGAACATAGGGAAATAGAAAATGGCTTCAGTCTAAGTTATGTTGTAAATTATTTACTGCCGAAAAGCAGAGACCAAAGTGATGCAGCCATTTCCCCATCGTCCTCCGTTCTGCGTGATAAAAATTGTGACCCCGATTATCTCAAGACTGCTTTCCCTAGATTCCAACGCTACAACTGCAAATGCACTGCTCATCCTGAGGACTAAGGTGGAATACGTTTATCTAGTAATTTCACCGGTTACTTTATCCCTAATCCGGAACTGAAATGAACGAAAACTTTGGTTTTGTTTGGTTGGATACATGCATACTTACAAGTTTGTATTTTTTTTTGTATTTTTTTTTATTTAGATATATTTTTTACAGATTATAATATATACAAGTTTATGCAACATGTTTTTTTTTCTTTTTAAATTTTTTCATATTCTATGTCATATGTATATTTTAACCCAGCAATGGCACACGAGCTTATACGCAAACAAATAGATCACATTCGCAGCTGACATTCAATGTCCTACAAGCATCTGAACCACTTAACTCTTATTAATAACCTATTTTATTTTAATTCCTTCACTTATCTAGACTATCTACACTAATATTATAAAGAGGAAAGAATTGATTGTTCGTTTGTTTGAATTAAATAGGCTTCGAAACTACTGGACCGATTTGATAACTTCTTTCACCATTTGAATCCTACATTATCCCTGATTTTTCTGCGCGTACGAAGTCGCGGGCAACAGCTATATGTTTAATAAGCCTTGATAGACTAGCCCTGATAACACTGCAAATGCGTTGCCAACGTTGAGGACTAAGATGGAATACCTCAATGCTAGTCATTTCACCGGCTGTCTTATCCCCAAACCGGACCACAGCAATGCGAACACTGCCGTATGGCGGTAACTTAATGGATAAGATGGTGGTAGCGATCCGGACGGACCCTGCACAAGGTCCTACCACCCGCAAAATAATATGAATAATTGGAGACTACTAAACAAATGTTTTTTTGCAGTTACATTCCCATATATCTATGTTCTCTGTATTAAAAACTACTTTTACTTAATGTCCCTGTATTTCAAGCAAAACTATATAATATTTATCTACAACCTGGTGGTGCGAAAACTTTTGTTTTGTTTGGTTGAATACGTGCATACTTACAAGCGTTTGTTTTTTTTCCATTTTTCTTTATTTAGTTTTTTTTTTTTTAATTTTTCTTATCAATGTTGTTCGTGCTAGCAACTGAACACTATACTATATGTTTATTTTAACCTAGCATTGGCACACGACCTTATACACAAACAAATAAATCACGTTCGCACTTGACATTTAATGCCTAATAAGTAGGCATCGGAGTTTTTGTCGCACGTTAAGACTATAGCAAGCTATGGAGTCGTTATTTGCCATAAATCTAAACTCTTATTCATATTCATACTCATTTAATTATTTATTTATTTAGGTTTTTTTGTAATCAAGGACAACAACGTTGACGAGTTCAGAAACGATTATTTAATGTTATATTTGGAAAATAAAAATTACAATAAAAAATAATTACAATTTTTATACTGATTTAATTACGAAAATTTATAAACAAGCAAAAGATACATTAAAACACGGCAGAAGTGAATGTTTTAGTCCACATTAGTGGCGAATTACCTATTCGCAGGTGTATCGTTCAAGTTATGAATTTATAATCTAATAGGTTTTTTTTTAACTTGACTAAGATACACGACCGACCGCTATAGAGGCATTTTAAATAAATGAGTATGAATATGAATAAGAGTTTAGATTTATGGCAAATGACGACTCCATAGCTTGCTATAGTCTTACCGTGCGACAAAAACTGCGATGCCTACTAATAAGCATTATATCTACACTCTTATTATTAATTATCTATCAGCGCGTTTATAATCCTGTCAAAGACTTAATACCCTGACTTACAAATTAAATTATAAGATCATAGAAATAATTGACCAAGAGAGGACCATGAATTGTTTTCAGCAACTGTGTCGATAGTGAAAGAAACCAAATGACCGCAGAGACCTATTTATTACACACATCGCTAACTCGTGGCATTTAGGTAGCACTTGACAGTTTCGAACAGACTAGTGATGTGACAATGTTCTTTTTGTACGAGTCGAGAAAAGGAAACCAATGAGAAAAAAAGTATTTTTAATCGTGTAATATGTGACATTCGTGATAAACAATTAATATTTGTTCTAAATTTTTACAAGTCAGCCTACGTCTTTTACTTGAAAAATCCTCTTTGAGTAAGAAAATTTAAACTTGTCACCGTGTAGTAGGATTTCTGGATTTCTAATGATTTCCTCCATTATTTGGAAAAAATCTATGTTTCGCGGCACGTCTCCTAAAAATTATTACGAGTAAGTAAATGAATGACAATATCATGGACATTGACATTGATGTTTTTAAACTAGTGATCAAACCTACTTCGTATTATTTTATCTTATCTGAAAAGTCACCTAGTAAACTGGTCTCATCACTAATCTGTCAAGTGCTACCTAAATGCCACGAGTTAGCGATGTGTAGTTGTGTATACTGATCAGCGACCGGCAGCATTTTATGTCACTTTAACGTCAAACGTAATGACTAACATGGATAAGTCTGTGTTATTAAAAATAAAATCGTAATTTAAATAGTTATACTAAATTATGATATTTTTTTCTGCTTGATATTATCAATCGATTTTTTTATTATTAAGGATCCGTTTTGATAAAGAGAATCCCCTTTCTACATCAACAGATTGGTGCGTAGTTGTAAACTGATATTTCATCGTTTAAGACAAGTTAAAACCTCGATAATAAAACTGCATAATATGTTTTAAATATTTAAATGGTGTACGAAATTTAAATAGAATCATATCCATGTTATACTTTCATAGAAAATTTCGACCGGTCGCCGATCATTAGTTATGTATGTTATAAAAGATGCCTTCCTGTAGTATATATAAAGCAGACATTAGGGCACGCAGGCCAGCAGATGGTAAGTCTGCCCTCGTACAAAGAAAAGGCACTAGTGCATTTAATTCATAGAAGCATATTGAACTCTCAAGGGTTACAATAAGGTTGGAAGTGCAATACAACAAATAGGTATAGAAGATGTGCCTTGCCTCCGTAGAAGGGCAGAAGTGGTCTCTGAGACCCATAAATATAAGCAATTTCAATACTGAAATCCCAAAACAGTTGCCGACTAAAATAGCAACTCTTTATTTTAATTATTTTACCAGTTGTCTTTTTCTTACACCGGAACTCAAAAATACCAACACTGCTGTTTGGTGGTTGGATAAAGGATAGGTACGAGCATGTTTTGTTGATTTTTTTTTCTTTAAGCTTGTACTTTCCTACTTATATGTAATTATCAATACAGATAGATACTTGTACCGATCAATATTAAATTATATAATTATGTGAATATAAATATATACTTATATAGTTTTTCTTTGTTTATTTTTTATTTTTCGTATCCATACTCTTTTTGTTTTTAGCAATCTATGATTATACTATATTATATCGACATCAAATTCGCACTTGACATTCAATGTTTCACAAGCATCAGGGGGGTTATTATGACATGGTAATGCTATTAATTTTACGGCGAGTGTGAGCTATGTCATTATAACCTTCCAGATCGCGCTACATCCTTATTACTAATAACGTACCAGTGTGTTTATGAAGCCATTTAAGGACTTAATAACCTAACTTACAAATCAAATTATAGGTTATGTCCATTGATTAAGAAATAAAACAATAGTGTTTTAGAGTTATTTAATATGGTACGGCATAATGACATTTCCTTAAGAATAAAATTGGCAATTCATTTGGCAAACGTTTACTTATTAAGAAGCGGTATTTTGCTTTTTTTTTGCACTTAAGTTTTTACTTTTATTTATAATGGTTATATTTTTATCTTTTTTCAAGTTTTTTTGTATTAACGTCGCTTTACTTTTAGCCTATAGTTACATTAGATTAATCGATATTTAAGTGTAGGTGTTATTGTCTTATTTTACTCAAAGCTTATAGTTAGATTATTAACTATTAGACACTTTCATAGAATATTATTATTTGTAACAAATCTAAATGTAATAAAAAATATTTTTTTGAATAATTTGTGAAATCAAATGTCTATGTTTTTTCAATTATTGGACTTGTGTTATGTCCATAGATTAAGAAATAAAACAAAAGTGTTATAGAGTAATTTAATAAATGGTACGGCATAATGACATTTCATTAAGAATAAAATTAGCAATTCATTTGGTTAAACGTTTACTTATTAAGTAGCTGTATTTTGTTTTTTTTTTTGCACTTAAAATAGTTTTTACCCTTGTTTTTGGGTTTTTTTTAAGTTGTTTTTTGTATTAAAGTCGCTTTACCGGAGCACAACAATACAATCTTTGCTGTTTGGAGGGAGGTTAAGGGATAAGATAATTGTAGCTTTCTGGACGGGCTCCGCACAAGGTAGCACCACAAAATTATTTAAGTGTCAGAGTTTACTTTTTCCCCGTTTAAATTGATCACAGACAAATGCAAGTTTTTTATGTTATTTAATGGATTTGAAATAAATGCATTTCTACATACATACACACCCTTACGCCTGTAATCCCAGAGTGGGATAGGCAGAGCTACAGGGATCCGATCAGTTCACGTTTGCAAGGACTTATTGTTAAATAAATTATTCTAGTTATGGCTTTTGACTTGTTGTTCTAATAGTTTTTTTTTTGTTTAAGGTTTATTGACCTTACATTTGTAATGATTAAATTTTTTGTTAGTTTTAAGATTTTATTATTTATTACTTTATTACCTAATGTAACTTGGTTTTTAGTACTATTTTGTTTTTATGATTGAAAAATGTACCTTCTGTTGGCGTTTTGGTGCGGCGCTTCTTCTCCGCAATGATGGTCTAGACCGAAACGCTGGTAGACTCACCCTATATTACCGACGTGTAAAAGAGCCCTCATGTGGCCTATTTACTGAATAAATATTTTGAATTTTGAATTTTGAATTTTGAACAGTACTACATTTTGCACATACATAAATAGGCTAAGATCTTTACCAGCGTATTGGTGACAGGTTGCAAGCCCATCGCCTAACAGTACCTACCAGTTTGTGTTGCGATAGAAAAACGTAGAATTGACCTAAGGAACCGAGATAGTCACGTGGTAATTCGATCGGCACAATCGACACGCTTTGTTTTCATTGTCGCTTGCGTTAAACGAATGCAGATAGATAGTTTTGATGAAGTGCGCAGGATGTTATAATTTGACGATATTAAAGAAATAATGATAAATGTAGACAGTGACGTAGATTTTATTTATGAATGTTTGTAAAATAGGATAGGGCCAAAAGTCATGTCTTCTGTTTTATCTAGACTAATACTGTAGCTGTTAAAGTCTTTACAAGGCAACTCACTGGTTAAGCGCTTCATTTTACAAAAACATAATTGTTTCATTGATATTATACAACTGTACCTACCTAACACATTCTTACTCTTCAAAGTAATTAAAATTAAAATTTAATTGGGAAAAGTGTAATAACAAAGTTCTTATCCTGGTCATGGCATACTAAATTGTAACCCTCCCTACAAATAAAAGCCCTACCTACTTAAAAAAACTAGAGCTAAACTCTAAATATAATTAACCTAAGCTTAAACTTTCTACCTTTAAAATATAAAGAGTAAGAATGAATAAATATTGTTGAATTGGCCATATGATCATCTAGTGTCTAAGAACCTACATTGTGTAACCGTTTAGATAGTAACCTAAGAACTTTTCATGCATATAAGAATGGTATAGTTATTTAAATAAAACCTATCTCTTTAGCCTACAAGATTAAGTGAGAATTGAAGTGAAGTAATAAAAGTGTATGAAAATTGGTCTTATAACTAATTAAGTTCAGTCAAAGTCTTTGGGTCTATTTAGTGATTGTTAGGATGAAAACTGGAAAGTATGCTTAAGGCATTTTATTTTGCGCCTACGGCCAGAGCCCGCGACTCCCCGCTCATGACTGTGGGACACGTCTCCTGACTGGACATCCCTCCAGCGCTGCTAAATCTTTTCTTTCCAGGTGGGACATAGATTTTACAGTCTTTGTCAGCTGTTAATAATAATTTAGTCAATATAGTCTGTCATCAGCTTTCAATGGACAAGAGGGAATATTCGCGAAAGCTCCTTACTCCATTGCAGGAGTGAAATATAATATACTAGGAGCTGTATTATTAATGTGTCAAAGTCGAACTGTTAAGATGTAGATAGGTTAGTAGTCATTTAAGACCAAGGTTATGTAGTTTGATATTGTATCAATTTACTGCAGTTTCTATGAAGAGCCTAGTTATAATTATAACAATAATAATTCCTTAAGATGATTGTTACTCTTTCTAGTCATGATGAAAGCTGGATCTGATGAATGCTGGATCTGATGATTTCAATCTTAATTTGTAGATATTTGTTGTAGTATGTTCCCGTAGGAATTGGATAGTGATACCAACTGCTAACAGACTATAAGGCTGGTATACCCTTGAGTTATACCAAGCAGGGGACGTATCCCATAGTGTTAAACAGAGAAATCACTTGTCGTATAATAATCAATGTAGGTTGAGAGAAATCAGTCAATCTCATAGGATCATTCAATGTTGAAGTATAATTGGCTATCTGCCATTGACTAGAAATAATCACATATCATTAGCTAAGGATCTTTGTCCTAGCAAATATATGTATACAGGGTGGTCCAAAGACTGACGTCTAAAAAAAATAATTAGATGCCTCATATCCGGGGCTATCCGAATATACCCCATGTATGTTGGCCGATTTTTTGTAGTTTTCGAGTAATTAATTTTTAAAGATTTTTTCAAGAATTTTTGGGCCGAGCCGTTTATCATCATGTAACTTTTTTTGGTTACGTTTTTTCTGAATGTTTTTTTTTGCGAAATTATCCTCACAAACTGTACTTTCACACATAAAATAATCAGCTTCCCAACCTTGACGCAAGTTACAATAAAATTGACCAAAAGTGAAATTTTTACCTTTGAGCAAATCGAAATTTGATTTTGTAATAAAAAAAAAACCTAAAAATTTCAGAATTCAAAGACCAGAAGTAATTTTAAAAACTTTGCCAGTCTCTAAACTTGCAGAATCATACAAAAAAAGTGACACTTAATAGGTCATAATTTGCTGGATTCGACTTTCAAACGTACTAGGGTAGAATGTGTAATAAAAAGTCTGTTGTTAATAATATAAAAACTGTTTTTTATTTGGCCGAACCTAATTTGGTACTGGCCATCAATAAAGCCATGTAATACTTTTTATGAACAAAACAATTTGTTTTTCTTTTGTCTTAAGAAAGGAATCAAGTCTTTTATTGTGAAATAACTAATAGTTATTTCTGCTCTCGTTGCGTTTAATTTGTGAATTCTTCTCACTTTGTTAACTGGACTCTGATTGATTTGCCTTACGACCGACCTGTACTTGTGTTTTGGACTTTTGAACTTTACCTAGCGATCGAATTTACTTTCGTGTAGCAACATGAACTACACTCTTAGTGAATATTCAGAGATGCATTATTATTATGGTGTAGCTCAAGGCAACGGACATTTAGCGGCAAGGCTGTACCAGCAACAATTGGAGCACCGGGAAGCCCCACGGCAGCATTACCCGGACTACAGAGTATTCATAAACACACATTTAACACTGATGGACAAAGAAGTCTATGGGATTTGAATCCCATAGACTTCTTTGTCTGGGGATATTACAAAGAACTGGTTTACGCAAGGGAATCACATACCGAAGCGGAACTCAGAAAAAAATTAGAAGAGATCAAAAGAAAAGAAAAAAGAGATGCATTCCGGAGACTAGGAGCGAATTTTTTAAGGAGATGTAGGCTATGTATCGATGTTGACGGCAGAACATTTGAAAATCTTTTATGAATAACGTGTTTAAATTAAATTGTATTGTTTTATTTGATCCACGAACATTCTACCTTAGTACGTTTGAAAGTCGAATCCAGCAAATTATGACCTATTAAGTGTCACTTTTTTTGTATTATTCTGCAAGTTTAGAGACTGGCAAAGTTTTTAAAATTACTTCTGGTCTTTGAATTCTGAGATTTTTAGGTTTTTTTTTATTACAAAATCAAATTTCGATTTGCTCAAAGGTAAAAATTTCACTTTTGGTCAATTTTATTGTAACTTGCGTCAAGGTTGGGAAGCTGATTATTTTATGTGTGAAAGTACAATTTGTGAGGATAATTTCGCAAAAAAAAACATTCAGAAAAAACGTAACCAAAAAAAGTTACATGATGATAAACGGCTCGGACCAAAAATTCTTGAAAAAATCTTTAAAAATTAATTACTCGAAAACTACAAAAAATCGGCCAACATACATAGGGTATATTCGGATAGCCCCGGATATGAGGCATCTAATTTTTTTTTTTAGACGTCAGTATTTAGACCACCCTGTATAGAGGCGTCCGTTGCGAGCTTACTATCAGGTAGCTATGTTTGATGATATTATAACCTGCCAGTTGCAGTATTTGCAGTAGATATTTATTATTATTCATAGGAGAAACCAGATCACTCAGGCTCAATTATTCATTTCAAATGTAGGTATGAGGTATAATAAAGCTTTCCGGTCTTGATACTATTTGATATACTAAAGTACATTCACAAGAAGGAGTGTCGTCGGCCAACATGATGCACATGTTTATGCATAGGATCCCTTGGGAAAAGCATGATAATTCTGCTGAACAGGGAGTAGCCGGTGCCCGTAGGCAGTACAGCCGAGTCGTAACTCAGTTTGAACAGAGAATACCAGCCGATGAAGTGTTGGTAGGAAGACAGTCCAATTCATAAATATGACTTACTTTGAACTTTACTTATGAACGCAGTTACTCTGCTTCAGACTAGAAATATTTACTTTCTGATAAGCTTACATGAGCATTATTGGTTAGGAATAAAGTTAAATAGAGTCAAAATAACTTGATATCTCCCTAGAATAAAATTAGGTATGTTAGAGTAAGTAGTTTATTTCCCAGGTTTTCCCAGGTTTCATTTTAATAGTTTTAGTCATAGCGATAGCGGAGTTGGCAAAATTGAACAAACCTTGTAACCATAATAAAATATGCCTAGCTATCCACATTACGTGTTTATAACCCCTGCCACGATAGCTGCCTTCGCCAACTCGTAGCGCCACCCAAACACTACGTAATCAAATCATAGCAACAAAAGGAACACAAGAACACTAACACAAATTATTAAACCATTCCCCTAGCCCGTGCCATGCTAGCTGCCTTCGCTAACTCCTAGCGCCAACCATCCATTTCCTAAAGCGTCACACAAAACACATAGCACCAATTATAGAATGAGCACAAACACTAAAAGGACAGACAAAATGAACGACACGAATACCATCACTGCCACTATCACTCACCACCTCGACGGACGACTGGACCCCAAAAGCCTAGCGCCCCCTTCCCGGCCCTTTTATCTATTTTCTTTGTCATGCACACTAGATATCAGAGACTAATCTTAAATCATTCGTATTTCGAGCTGTTAGCTTTTCGCTTGTCCAGCCATTTTTTTCCCCCGCTTTTCTTGCGCGGAGCCCCAGGCGTCCCTGGCGCGTCGACCGCGAACCATCCCGCCAATTCTGGCTTCATCCACCTAGCCGCATTGTTTAAGCTAACGTAATGAGTAACAAATAAGACTCATTTTCATTTGAATTTGTCTCTTTCTTTTTTTTATTCTAGTTTGGTTTAACTTCTGCTAACTAGACAGTCCTTGTTAGATTTTATAATTCTTCCTCATTTAATTTATTTAATAAACACAAATAATTAAGTTTGTTTATTATCTGAAATTAATAAAACATTATTATCTGAATATTAATAAAACTTCAACAATTTTATTTTGTGTTGTATTTGGACATAAAACAACGCCATCTGTACAAATCGGAAGGAACCCGCTTTCCTCACTAGATGCCCGGTGCCCGGGAATAAATCTGTCAATTCTAAGACTAGCTGTTAAATAGTTTTCGATTTCCTCCAGAGAGTTCTCTGTTCTCAATTTGTATAAAACAATAATAGCGTTCCTCATTATATTTGAAGTAAGGTTGTATTTCGAGATTCAAAGTTTTTGACATTATGTTTGATTGTAATTAATTAGTTAATTGCAGATATAATGTTATTTAATAACGAATTAGAATTTTAAACCTAAACTTTAATGTATAACGATTTTTACTCTCGTTAGAGCCTAAACTGAAATGAATTATATTTGCGAATTGAACGGGCATTTCTGGACCGTTACAAAACGTTGTTAATTTTTAGGGCTCCGTATTTTTATAACGTTATATTAGGTTTATAAATCGAAAGAGCTCAATACTCGTATTTGTAATGCCTTTTCATATGATAATGTTAGTGTATATAGATTTAACTAATGTTTAATAAGTAGTAACTGTTAGAGTTATTTAATTTTTATATTCCGTAGCAAAACTTATTTATTTTATCATAGCAAAACTGTACTTAATTGGTCAACAACAAAAGGTGCGAACCGCAAGTCAGAGTTGCGGTTCGCCCGACCTAGACCGGATTATTTAATAATGCTCAGCGGAACCTTAAGTAATGGCGCCACAAATCGTGTATTCCGTGTATTTTCCTTTTTTTTTAGGTGTCGAATTAATTATTTTCTATTTCTATACTATTATTTTTACAATGACAAAGGACGTCATCAGATCCATTAGGCACCGGAAGAGTGTTTTTTGTTTTATAGTCCACTATTCTCAGTGAGTGGGCGGGTCGGAAGGGCCGCCCTAGGCGTGCTTTTTCGAGTCAAATCGGAGAAATACTGGAAAAGGGCCGAATCTTAAGTACCCGAAACCGACGTGCGTGCATGACTCGGTGTATGAATGTGGAAGAAGCGAAAGAAATTTGTCAAAATCGTAGCAAGTGGAAAGAAGTTGTCTCTGCCTACCCCTCTGGGAAACAGGCGTGATTTAATGTAATGTAATGTAATGTATTCTCAGTAAATTAAATTGATATAGGTATTTGGATACTGTATATAATTATCTAATTTTACTACTGTTAATTGAAGTTGTGATCATTTAAATTTTAATTTTAATTGTGTTCTTTTCACTCATACTACGGTCTAATGCATTCTAGACGATTCGCGACGAGTAAACACTTTAGTTTTGGCTTTACATGACGTCACTGTAGTATTATAATAACACATATAATTATGGATACGTCAAAGGATTTTACTAAAATATTGTCCCAGGCGGCTTGTCTTCCTTTCTCCGTAGGAGAGTTGTCACAAAATTATTTGAATTTGACTTAATGCTGTAACAATAACAGCTTTGAAAGTTTAGTAAGAAAACACTAGTGTGCAGCTATTTATGAGATAATTAAAATTTCTTGTTCTAACTTTGTGAGTACGTTTAAATACTAATTAAAATATTTTCTCAAAATTAAGATAAATACATTTAAAGCGTATTTTACTAAAGTAAGTTAAAACTCAGTTAGCGTTTTTCGACCTTCTTAAATTCGCGACTCCCTAACAACCGAAAAATCTGCCAACCCTAAGGTTCGTTATAAAATATTGTTAGTGTTTTATAAACCTCGTTCGATTTTTTTTATTATTTCGGCTAGACACTACGACCAAGTTAATAATCAAATAATTAAATTCAATTATTATAATCTACCTATATAATGGTTCCGTTATTTTAACAGCGATATTTTCTACGTTAAATTTGGCACCGACGAGCTGTAAAGGTCTAACTACGACTGACCTTTCAATCCCGGGCGAAGATCTTCTCGGAAGTTGCCCGTGAAAACAGGCGCAAAACGCTATAAGTACCTATACACGCGAGCGAATGAAACATGACAGCGGCGCAAAGATCTACGCAAAAGTATCAGTTGTACAGGAAAGTTCCACTTTGTGCCACTGCGTGCTTTCATTCGCTTTCGTACTTTAATAGCTAAATACAAATGTCTTAAATACTAAAAATGATTCTCGAGAGTTGTCGGTGCGTTGCGTCGTCGTAGCGCTGTTTCTAACATAGATATGCCATGTGGCACATCTCTAACATGACAAAGATATAACTTTATTGAAATACTAGCTGCATTCTGAAAATTGTAGAAATTCCGGAGTCCTTCATGCACCGCCTTCTCCAAACCGCTAGGTAAAAATATTTTTCTTGACTGCTGAATAATTTTCTTTCTGAATGTGTGTCCATGTAGATGTGGAAAATAAAGTCAACTCACGCCAGGCTGCGGCGAGGCTGCGACCGGGACCGGATGCGGTGAGGCTGCGAGACCAGGAACCGGATGCAGCGAGGCTGCGAGACCAGGAACCGGATGCAGCGAGGGCCCGGTGAACCACGGAGGCCGGCCGTAGCGCAGAATTACCAGGATCACTTGGTACCGACTCTTCTACTTCATGTGTACCGACGGGTTCTGTGAGGACATGAAAACAGCATTAGTGAAATCCCGTTGAGGTGCCTAGCCATCAGTAAGTTTGAAGGGCAAATTTATTTGATCGGCATGGCAATGTCCCCTGATAGCGAGACCCAAAGAGTTCAGGTCCACTTATTGTATCATAAAACGTGGCACATAATTTTTAGGACACTTAAAAGACATTTAAAAAAACGGCTTTCACTATGATATTTTTTTTAGGTTTTTGGAAAAACAGATAAATGTAGAAAATTAACCCGTTAAAATTACAAGCTATTTTTTTTAATACCAATCTTCCAATTTTAAGAACATGTTGACCAAAGTTCCAGAAAATAACTGACTTTGTAGTTAACTACCCTAAAAATTGAGATTACTTAAGAAAAATAAAACAATTATGATGAAAAAAAAATGTTTACTTACGGGTTTTCAGCCGCAAGGAACATCTTCATCCCAATCGAGAACTGGTTGAACACCTCCTTTTTCCATCATTCTGTTAGAAAAAAGAAAATTTTGATTCTAAATTTATAAAATATTACAGACAAAAAGAAAGCGGACTTCTGGGACACCAGTTTTATCATCACCAAATAAATAATTATTAAAAAAATGGTAATAAAATAAAAGAAAACTGTTAATAACTGAGAAACAAATACTAAAATAGTTAATTTAAAAAAAAACTGTTAATTATTATGAAGTTCCATTGACTTTCCATGGACCCGACTCCCAGCTGTTCACCAAATTAAAACTAGAGATATTGAGAAGAAAAATCAAACGAATTAAAAATTTTAAAGTTGGTTAAAAAGGCACTGCTAACAAAGAACTATTTCTCACCCATCTTTGAACACGCACAAACGAGTAATAAAATCACTAGGACCAGGTCATGCTGCTTCCATTACACCTTTGCGACTGAGCCATTTGCGCAAAGGTAAAGACTGCGCAGAACGAGCTTCCAGAAGCGCGCTGATTCCGCAATGCGTCAAGGGGGTGAGGGGTCTGCGCCGTTTTCCAGCAGGGGGAAAGCTGGAAAACCGCGCATACTCCTCACCCCCTCCGCCCTAAACTCCGCCCTCTGCAGCACTGTAAAATAGATTCAAACTGCGCATTTCTCCTCGAGGGGGTGAGGGGATGCGCAATTTTCAGGGCCGCATTCTCGTTTGTATACTGCTGCTAACCAGGCAAGCCCCTCCCCTTTAAGCGATCGTGACGCACTAAAAGTAGAGGGGTCGCCTGGATTTCCCCCCGTGCCTCAGACCGCTGACCTTTTGTCAAGAACAATTAGCCTCAAAGAGCTCACCAGCGCAAAATCTGGGGCTTAATCTGCTGGTCAGCCTCCGCTTCCAAAATCTATAATTGTGACGTAAGAAATAGAGGCGCTATTCTGTGATGATTTTATGACGAATATTTTAAAATACTAATTAAAAAATACTGAAAGTGTCACCGAATACTATGGAATGACCACCGGAGTAGAGGCCATCCAAAAAAGAGGTGTTGGGTTGATTTGGACGTGTCCCAAAGCGACTGGCTGGAGTATGCAACCATGGCGAAAAAGAGGGAAGCAAAACCGGCAAAAAAAAACTACTAGCTACTAGTGGGTCTACTAGCTCATTAAATTTCCTAATAACTCAACAGTCCTTTAAACAATTAAAAATGCATAGCCTAGTATAGAAATCTCCGAGCCCTACCCTTTGTCACCTTGCCCTGCCCAGATACAGCTAAAAATAGATTCAAACTGCGCAGTTCGAACGGAAAATCAATAATTGCAAGGGCGGCACCCCACCACTTCCACTCGGGAGACGACAAAGGTTACCCACGTTACATAACAGATTCTCACTGCGCAGACTCCATATTAACGAATTTATCTATGACGCAAGAGCTGCACGGTCACCCCTCCCGCTTCCCACTACCCTCACCCTGGTTTTAACTACGTAGAACTTGAAGGTGATACAAGAGCACGGGAATACGCCCTGTACAGAGCCCCTGCGCAGACTCAAAGCTTCAAGGGCTTTAAGAATTATGCGCAGTTAAGGTAATTTTATGAAAAACTAGCTGTTTCCGTGCCCATTAGCCAGGGCATTAAATATTTTTTTGGTTTAACATATCACATATTTACAGTGAGTTAGTCGAAAGGGGGAGAAACCAGACAAAGTAGAATATTGAGCATGGAAGAGTAAATCACCACATATTCTGGTAAAGCTAGGTACGTTTAGGCACGATGAAGCTTTTTAGAATTTACTACAATTATATCAAGATCTCTGCACTAGCACATTTGTACATATTTTACTAGCCGTGCCACGCAATCTTAAGATCTGACACTTAAGAAATGAGAAGATGCGCGAATGTCAGCCGCGCATTTTTATTGAGAAGGGGTCTTTACCATGATAAATAAAAATAATGTTCTAGCCGTTATCACAGAACAAAAGATTTTGGGTTTTAAAGTTAAATAGGGGTTTTTAATTTGAACGACAAAAATGGGAGAGAAGTCGAATTTTAGTTTCAACAAAACAGGATGCCAAATAGTGAACTAGAAAATTGATTTCTGAAAATCGTCCCCATTGAACGAAATAAGGACTAGTGAGAAATTCTACGCAAGTTTTTTAAACTAACAGTCAACTGAATGATGGAAGGCACGAGAGGCCAAAGATGGAGTTCGTAAGTTCAGTAACAGCTGCCTACTTTTGCCTTTAAAGTACCCATGTAAGTCGTAGCCCGGAAATATATACCCGAAATTCCTAACGTCTTAAGTATGTTACTACGCCGCGTCGTTGGATAGTGTCTCAACAATCAAACGCCGCGCCAGCACTACCCGTTCCCTTCAAGCCTTTATATGCGTCGTTCGAAAGGGCGGGGTCGCAAGGGCGGGGGGCACCCGCTACGTTGGTTCTCGAACATTCAGACTGAATTTAAAATTTACGTACGTACATAATGCCGTATGGAATTAATGAAAATACATTTACGTAACACTTTTTTCGGAAACCACTCGCAATATATTACAAATTTATTATTACATTTTATTTTCAAAAATTGGAAACACAAATAAAAGCAAAAGGTAAAACTAAAATAAGATATTAATAATCGCAAATTGAAACCGACGCACAAATTGTTTTAATAGACAACTGATATTTAAAATTCCACTTAATAACCAGAAAATAAGCATGCTTTCCGCCTGGCGGCGGGAGAGAGGACTCGAAGTTAAAATTCAATGTCGCTGCACTGAACAGTGAAAGCGAGAGCGAGTTTCCCTTTCTTTGGTACAGTAACCTAAAGAGGGAAAGCTCCGGCGCGAGCTTATTCTAGTTTCGAAACTAAATCGCGTTCGGTATAAAAGTTATATGATATGACACTTTTCTGTGTTTCAGTTTGCTTTAGTTAAATAAAACAAGTATCTCGAATTTTAAAATTCACTGTCAAAAAAACTGAAAAAATCGTTCAAAATCCGATTCCCGTACAAAAATATAAGGTTCTGCATATGAAAATGAACCATTTTTAAAAAACTCTTTGATTAAACAAAAACAAATGATTTTCAAAATTAACACTGAAATTCTTTAAAATAGAAATTTAGAATAACGAATATAATTTAAACTCAAAAGAATGCAAAATGAAAGAAAATAACTGAAACTGAATAACCTACCTGAAAATGACTTACCTTTCTGAAGCTGAGTTGCACAGCACAGGGGTCTGCTCTGTTGAGTGTGGCTCTTGGTAGTCAGGAGGCAGGCGACCATCCCCGGCGGCGGCTGCAGCGCAAGTGACGCTCTGCGAGCTCTCGGAAAATGCTTACGTCAGTGGGCGTCCACGGGGGGGCGGGGCTAACCCCACCACATCCAAATTACACCGTAAACCCTGGGATCCCTGGGACAATCCAAGCGGAAAACACGCCCCAGAAAAGCTTAAAACTAACGTTATTCCGGCGAATAAAGCAATTGGGAAAAGCTTTTCATGTTTGGAAATAGGGAACATCGTAATGAAATAGAGGCCGAGCCAAAGTGCATAACGCTACATTCGTTTTTTTTTTAAATCGAAGAAATATACAGGGTGGAAAAAGGAACGCCACATGTACGGCAACTACCTATACTTTATTGAAAATATCCAATTCTACATAAAGGAGACTTATAATTTTTTTACCCTTTCATTCTATCATAAGTATCATAACCACGACTTTGTTGTTTTACTACATTTGACCAGTTTGGTTTGTCTGTATTATTTAATGCGTGTAGTATCTTCTTTTTCCACCCGGCGGCCGATTTGTCCAGAGTTTGAGAAGTAGAATTAGTCGCCCGCTTCTCCCCCTATTTATTCCTATTGGGGGTCGATTTTCGAAAAATCCTTTTGTAGTTGACCTTTAGGGTACCCATGGAATATTCCTTTCAAAATTCAAGACGCTAGGTTCAGTGGTGTAGGCTATACGTTGTTTTTCAATCCGGCCATGACAAGAGGTTTTTTCATGGAGGTACGAGGGTGCATTGAAAAGTTCTGAGCCTAAGGTTGTATATAATAAAAAAAAAACAAATAAATACTGGCAGGTAAAAGTGCCATATTTAGTCGCCATTATGCACTATCTTTTGTTTTTTTCTTGTCACAATTTTACATTTTATGCTGGAACTGCTACATAAGGTCACTGATTTTTCAAGTAATGGATAAAATTGAGCACCGTTCTGTCATAAAATATTTGCAAAAGAAGGGGTTAACACCAAAACAAATATTTGAAGATATGAACAAAACATTAGGGCAATCTGCTCCATCGTATGCTACCATAAAAAGATGGGTAGCTGATTTCAAACGTGGCCGGGAGACTGTTCAAGACGAGCCTAGGAGTGGGCGGCCGTTGACGGCTACTACGGATGAAAATGTCAATAAAATATTAGATGCGATAAGAAGGTTAGGCGATTGAAGATTGTGGAGATAGCGGAAGCAATGGGTATTTCTTATGAGCGGGCACAGAACATCATCACCGATGTTCTTGGATTTTCTAAGGTGTCAGCCAGGTGGGTGCCTAGACTGCTTTCAGTCGAGAACAAACGAGTACGTGTTACAATTTCCCAAGATTGTTTGGACATGTTTCAACGTGACCCCGAAGATTTTCTCAATCGTTTTATAACTATGGACGAGACATGGGTCCACCACAGTACACCAGAATCGAAAGAACAATCCAGGCAATGGAAAAGACCAGGTTCACCACCACCCAAAAAAGCCAAGGTCATTTTGTCAGCTAATAAGGTAATGGCCTCGGTTTTCTGGGATTGCAGGGGGGTTATCATGATAGACTATCTCGAAAAGGGCAAAACAATAAATTCAGAGTACTATTGTGCTCTTTTACGTCGTCTGCGAGAGGAAATTAAAATAAAGAGACCTGGAATGCGGTCGAAAAAAGTATTGTTTCACCAAGACAACGCTCGCGTTCACACTTCGGCGAAATCAATGGCACAAATACATGATTGTGGATTTGAAGTGCTGCCGCATCCCCCTTACTCGCCGGATCTAGCTCCTTCCGATTATCATCTCTTCCCAAACCTCAAAAAACACTTGGGAGGACAAAGATTTTTGACTAATATGGAGGTACAAGAAGCAGTAGACTCATATTTTAACGACCTCAGAGATTCTTTTTTTTTTGATGGGATAATGAAGTTGGAGGCGAGGTGGACTTAGTGCATTGACCTTCATGGAGACTATGTCGAAAAATAAAATTGTTATAAAAAGTGAGCCAGTTAGTTTTTTTTACCAGGCTCAGAACTTTTCAATCCACCCTCGTATATAAGAACATCCAATCACGGGAGTATGGGGGTTCTGGACCTTCGGAAGGCGCACATGGAGCCAAAGCTAACACGCAGAAGCCATTAAGACAAGTTTAACTGACTAAATTAATAGGACACCTTCCGACAATCGTCCCTCAGTCCAAACTATGGAAGTGGGAGCATATACAGTATGATTTGACAGAGTATCTTTACTTACATAGAATTATAAAATCAATTCACTTTTTAGGTAAACATTTGCGTTCGGACGTTGTTTGAAGGACAAGAATTCGTTAAAACGGTAAAATGCTTGCTCGATCAAGGTTGCTGTAGTGTAGGCGCCGGTTTAGTAATCCCACTAAAATTATAAATGTGAAAGTTTGTGTGTGTGTGTGTTTGTTACTTCTTCACGCTGCAACGACTGGACGGATTTGGATTAAATTTGGAATTAACACATAGGCTATTTTTCATCCTGGAAATTTTAAAAGTTCCCAAGGGAACTATAGTCAAAACATACGCGGACGTAGTCGCGGGCGAAGCTAGTAATTATATGGGTACTACTAATGCTACTAATTGTGTGTTTGTTTGTCACTCCTTCACGCTGAAACGGCTGGATGGATTTAGATGAAATTTGGAATGGAGATAGCTTATACCCTGGATTAACTCATAAGCTACTTTTCATCTCGGAAAATTAAAAGGTTTTCGAGGGAATTGCGATAATTGAAATCTACGCAGATGAAGTCGCGGGTAGTTACTTGTAATTAACTATGATTAATTGCTACTATACAGGGTGTTAACGGGGTCGTGATACAAGTGATCACCTCTGTGTTCTGCCCGCGAATATGAGCAACTTTCCCTATGGAACCAGCTTGGAAATCGGGAAAAAAAAATCAGCTGCTTCATACATTTTGGTCGAGTACCTACCCCTGTTCTTGTTCTATGAAACAGCTGATTTTTTTTCCCGATTTCCAAGCTGGTTCCATAGGGAAAGTTGCTCATATTCGCTGGCAGAACACAGAGGTGATCACTTGTATCACGACCCCGTTAACACCCTGTATATCGTGTAAGTAACATGCATGTAGGGTCGTTTACCAGTGGTCCCACACAAAGCTGGGCTGTATCGTGGGCACTAGAGCCCCTTGTCAAGATGCGCTACGCTAACTAGCGTTTCTATTCGTTTAGTTTTTAAACCAATTGCGTCATTGGTAGATGACGTGATACGAAAAGTTACGTAATCTACCGGTGACGCGGTTGGTTTAAAAGCTAAACGAATAGAAACTCTAGTTAGCGTAGTGCCTCTTGACAAGGGGGTCTGGGTACCACATTCCGAGGTCTCTATTTACTTTGCGTGAGTGATTCAGTGTAACTTAGTGTAGCCACGTTTGTATACTAATAGTTTAATAGTTACAAAGAGTGTATTTTAAAAATGACAATTATCGATAAGGATGAATGATGACGACGCTCTGGCCTAGTTGGTAGTGAGCCTGCGAAGCTAGCGGTCCTGGGTTCAATTCCCGGTAAGGGCAGATATTTAAGCTGCGACCACACCGCTGCTTAGAAAACCGTTTTTTAAGCATTGGTGTGGGCGTAACTTTATGTGATAAGCGCGAATATTTGCTTCCGAGTCTTGATTTTTTTATATGTATTTATAAATCTAGTATACATATATTTCTCTATATATATATTTATATGAATGTGGATGGCTATACAAGTAGGGGAAGACCAAAAAAGCGATGGACGACTGATAGAGAAGTACGGAAGACGAAGATATGTTGCGCTGACCCCAAGTAAGTCGGGATAAAGTCAGGAGAACGACAATAATTATGTCTAGTACCCCTTTTTTTTGACCCGGGGGAAATGCCTTTGCATACCCACCCTGACGGGGGACAGGGCGGGTTATGTCCAATTTGCACGGACTAAAACCCCCGGGGCGTTGCGCCAATCGCTTTAGGAGGGGACTACGGGACCGCTATAGCGCCAAAACGTAGCCCCCCAATGTCTAGTACCCCTAATACAACCCTAGAGCATAACTTGGGACTATATCAATATGTATCACATTGTCCCTTTATCTATATTTTTTATTTATGTACATCTCGAGCGTTTATGACTATAGGTTAGTTTAGTTTTAAAAATAGAGTGCGCTGAGTTGTGGACGCCTGCCCCGGGGCTCATTTGGCATACGCCGCATACGCCGACGCAACGCCTTTTCACCACAACGCTATATGACCAAGGCCTCTAATTCACCACCTTTACAATGACAGCTGACAGGTGGCAATTCGGTAAACATTGCAAAGTTAACACGCTGTTATATCACTGGGTTTCATGTAAGCTGCGTCATGCTAGCTGAAATATCACCTGTCACCTGTAACTGTCACTGTCACTGTTCTACTCTGTAAAATTAGATTACTTATGACTTGTTATCATATTGTTTTTAACCCGGCTGGCATTACTGTCAAGTAAGTAAGGGCTATCGTAATGCTGATAATACGATACAATTACTAAGGCAATAAGGTTTTAACGTGTAGAATAGAAACCGAGTTGCGTATTACTGCCAAGCAGCAGTGTTCGCATTTTTATGTTCCGGTTTAGAGATTGGGCATCTGTTGAAATTACTAACATAAAGGCATTTCACCTTAATCTCCAGGGTTGGCAACGCATTTAAAGTATTAATTAGGATTTCAACCTAGATATTATTTTATAGTTTTGAAATTCGAATGTCTGTGTCTAAAATCTCACTTACCATCTGGTGGCCTGTTTTTCAATTCTACTGGTTAAAACTATATTGCCTTTAAAATATTGTATAATAAATAAGATAGCTCTTATGTACTTGACAGTAATGGCGGCAGAGTTAAAAACAATTCAATAATAAGTCAAGTGCCGCCGAATAGAAGACTTGTGTACTCTTTTACTATTGAGATTATAGGAAATCACTTGTTTCTAACCTCTCATATCCGGTAGGCATATATTTTTGACGGCTCAGTGCGGCGACGCGGTCACCTGACTTGACACGTGACATCGAACCTACTGAAATGGCGGCCATACTGCGATTTTTTGTAAATCTCATTACTTTATTCGCTTAACCTACAATCGATTTTAAACCTACGAAGCTTTGAAAGAAGATTTAAAATAAAATTCGGGCACGCAGGGCGTTGGAACACGTCCGTATTTGCGCAGTTGATAGGCTGGCACGGATCCATTACGGAAGCATAACGAAAGGTTAATTGCCTCTGCCCTCTACGAAGCTCCTACGCCTGCGTAGCACCCACGCGTAGCACACAAAAGAAACCCGCTTACAATAATAATATTATATACATTATAATATCCTGGGCCGACGTTACACGTGTGACGTGTTTTCGTACTGTTGATATTTTGATAGCTCTTATTTACTTGATAGTATAATCATTTCATCATTCTCCTGCCCTTATCCCAACTTAATTGGGGTCGGTGTAACATGTTTTTTAAAAGCTTGCAATGTATGTATGTAAGGGTCAAATCTTGTAAGTTACATTTGACCCACTTCCTGATTTTCGATGAAGCTGAAAATTTGCATACGCCTTTTTAGTTCTAATGACAATACAATAATATATAACCATCGAGCTGGTCTGATGATGGAGACTCAGGGTGGCCATAGGAACTCCTAAAATACACATGATAAAACAGTCGTGTTAGGGCTTGTTAGAATTGCCTTGACAAGTAGATGACGATTGTGTATAAAAAGTACAGTCGGCAATAAAAGCTTGTACCAAAAATTAAATGTTTGAATGAAACTTATTTATTAAAAGCTTTTATTTAACTTGCAATGTATGGATGTACTCGTATGCATGTAAAGTCAAATCTTACAAGTTACATTTGACCCACTTCCTGATTTTCGATGAAGCTGAAAATTTGCATACGCTTTTAGTTCTGATGACAATACAATAATATAATACCATCGAGCTGGTCTGATGATGGAGACTCAGGGTGGCCATAGGAACTCCTAAATTACACATGATAAAACTGTCGTGTTAGGGCTTGTTAGAATTGCCTTGACAAGTCGATGACGATTGTACAAAAAAAGTACAGTCGGCAAAAAAAGCTTGTCCCAAAAATGTAATTTTTGACAGAAACTTGTTTCTTCCATACTTCCCTGTTAGTCGTCATCTCGGTAGCCACTCCCTTTCTAGCCATGTAATTTCTAGTAATGGAAGCCGAATTAAGATCAATATTATAACAAGGCCGGTATTCTAGGCGCTAATAACCATACCGTCTTTGATCTTACTATGGTATTGTCAACGTTTTTAAAGCTCTTATCATGCTCTTATTTACTTCAGAGTAATAGCGGCTGACGTCAAAACAATATTGTAATAGGCCAAAGACGGCATGGTTCTTACCGCCGGGAATAAAAGGTAATTTATTTATTTAAACTTTATTGCAAAATACAAAATGTATGAACAAATGGCGGATTTAATACCTTAAAGGGTTCTCTACCAGTCAACCACTTTGTTTTATCGAGTTGAATAGATGCCCAGGTGCTTTGATTGTTCCGTTGATAAGGTTAGATTGGTTTTGATGGTGGGAGGGGTTGGTAGTGACCCGAATTTCAGGTATATTTTTGCACCCTTGTGCGGATATATATTTTTACCCTTGAGTAAAAATAAATATCCACACAATGGTACAAAAATATGTACACATAGACCTTATCGCCATAGTCATAAGGCCTGTGTATATATTTAACTAGCGACCCACCCTCGCTTCGCTTCGGTTTATGTGAGTATGATATATATGGCCTATAGCCCTGTAATAATTTTTCAAATCGGACCAGTAGTTCCTGAGCTTAGCGCGATCAAGCAAACAAACAAACAAAGACTTCAGCTTTATAATATTAGTATAGATGTATTTATGACACTTTGCGGTGTTTATTGGCGCCCTTGACTGTACCTAAGGGCAGACACAAGCGCGACTATGTATTTTTGTACGTAAACTACGCTACGAAGCTAGGTTTTAATTCCAGTAAGGGCAGATACTTTTGTGATAAGAGATGAGTATTTTTCCTGAGTCTTGGATCTTTTCTATACAGGGTGTCATCACTAGCGGTCCAAATGAAAAACTAAATAGGTTACTTACTCCAATACTAAGTGCACCTCATGTTTGTTTTTCATCTAGTATGGAAAAACAAACTTTGTGTAATTAGGTAATTACACAAAAAGCTGACATGAAAAAAAAAACTGGCATGTAGCTTTAAAAAAAAACTAAGTCCATGTAAGAAACCACTGAAAATATTATGAAATAATACATCAAAATGATGAGATGGACATGGACTTAAGGAAAAATTACATAAGTTCCGACTAAAATGATGAATATCTCCGAAAGTACTAAAATCACTGATACCTACGGGTGTTTTTCGTAGCCCTGGGTGTGACCTATTTCATTTTTTCATTTGGACCACTAGTGAGCCGACACTTTGTATATTTAAGTATGTATTTTTCTACATAAGGAAGTTTATTGTTGTCTAGCACCTATGGTGCAAGCCTTAGAGCTTAGTTTAGGACTAGATCATAAAGGGCGACATAGTCCTCTGATTTTATTACTAGCTGTCCGCGCCTGGCGACGCCCGGTCGTCATTTTTTTTTTCATACAAACCTTATGAAAAATAGTTTACGTCCTATTCTTAAACCTACTGAATAAACACTAAATTTCATAAGAATCGGTCAAGCAGTTTCGGAGGAGGTTTGTTACAAACTCTGTGACACGAGAACTTTTTATATTAGATTATAATTACAATTCTACTAATATTCTAAATGCGAAAGCTTGTGAGTGTGTGTGTTAGTTTGTTACAGATCAGGTCAGATTTAAATGAAATTTGTAATGGATAAAACTTATACCCTGCATTAACACACGAACTACTTAATATCCCGGAAATTTTAAAAGTTACCGAGGGACTAACGATAGTCGTAATAATCACTCGTAAACGGACAAAGCGATTTTAATCAAAATTAGCTAAAAACCATGATAGTTAAATTAACCTTTTCTTTTAAAAAACTGCGCTCAAATCAGTCCATCCGTTTAAGAGCTACAAAACTAAAGACAGATATACATACCTCAAATGTCATGGCGGTGGCAAATGTCATGGCTCAGTGTACGCTACGCTTGTTTAGGCTGCGTTTCCACCAGAGCTGTGCAAGGCAGCGAAGCGGTATTGCGAGGAAAATGCACCAATAGGATTATTTTGTTTTACTAACCTCACTATCCTATTGGTGGATTTTTCCCCGCAACGCCGCTTCGCTGCCTCGCACAGCTCTGGTGGAACAGCCTTACGCAGACTCGGGGCGTCGAGCGTAGCGTTGGGCGGTGCAGTCTGCACTAAATTTAACGTTGCATTCGTTTAAATATGTCCGGTTACTATATTTGAACCGCAGATAGTTTTGGTTAATTCTAATTATTACTCGTACTTTTGACAAGAGTAAATTTTAACTCGGTCCTAACCTAACTTAACAGTGGTTACATGGTTTCTGAGTGTCAAATATCGATAACTTAAATAAGTTACTGTCATAAATTTCCTTTTTGTGACAAGCTTTTGTTGCCGACTGTACTTTTTTTTGCACAGTCGACATCTATTTGTCAAGATGATTCTAACAAGCCCTAACACGACGGGTTCATCGTGTGTAATTTAGGAGTTCCTATAGCCACCCTGAGTCTCCATCATCAGACCAGCTCGATGATACTATATTATTGTATTCTTATCAGAGCTAAAGGCGTATGCAAATTTTTAGCTTCATCGGAAACCGGGAAGTGTGTCAAATTTAACTTGCAAGATTTGACCCTTACATACATACATATAGCTTGTAAAAGATACTAAAGTGACATGTAATTTATATGTACCCTGAATTTAATACTAGTGACATGTCTCGACTTCGTTTGGGTTGAACAAATATTATCTTTTCAAAATATAGCCGACGTTCTCTGCAAGGTACCTTTGAAATGGTTAAGATTTTTTTTTAATAGTCGTAGCGGTTTCGGACTTGACCGGACATTTATACAAATTATAAAATCCGCCTTCTTTCTCTTTATAATAATTAAGTTAGGTGAAGTCTTGTCATTGCTGGTTATTTGCATCTATCTGGTTATTACAACTGTTTTTTTTTGCTTTTGAAGAACCTAAGTTTAAAAACAATTAAAATTAAATGAGGTACGGAAGTTAAATAAGTGTTGTTTCTAATTTAGCCGTGTAATGCAAATCGAATAGCTGTCAGCCAGTCGGTGACATCGGTTATTGAATACACGGGTAAATTACGAACAATGGCAAGTGGCTCAACAATCCCGGTTCGTGACTGTACCTACATACCTCGTAAATTTTCTCTTTACGCACTGAACAGGACCCATGCAACCTAGGCGCATACCAACATTTAAACTGATCAAAACAAAACAAAACAGTAGTAACTCAAAATACAACTGTATTCTAAAATCAACTTTAATGCCACTTCTATGAGCTTGAAACAAAAGTAACAAGGATTTTGAGTTGATACGGTTTTGATCTAGCAGTGCGATTTGTTTGAAGGGGAAACTTTGGAGAACTTCGATGCTAATTGCCTTATAGGAAGATAAATGCTTTGCCGCCACTTGGTTCGTTTAGGTTAAGATTAGGTCCGGTAAGTCTTAACGCAGAAAGAAAGATCGAAAAGTATCTAACAGACGGCCAAATCATATTTCCTAAACTAGTTTTACTAGGTGATTACGTTTACGTCCGAGGCTTTCGTTAAATATTGGATACCTACTAGCTTCTGCCCGCGACGCCGTCCGCGTGGAACTCGTTTATATCGTAGCTCCTTACAAGTTTTAACCCCCCATAATCACCGCCTTAGGGTATGAATTTCGAGAAAAAACTATCCCAGTTATAATATTACTATGGATGATTTTTAAACAAAAATTATAAAGTTCGAAATTTGTTTGACTACGCTTAGGGTGCTTAATATGGATACGTTTACCTCGTGAATAAGTATCGATAAGGTTGAGATAAGGCACCTGTCACCTTCTGAGATGTAAACAGGTACGAGAGTGACGGATGCTTTATCCACATTTGACACGCATTATCAAACATGCATTATGACACGGATCAAATCGGTCTGAAATAAAACGATTTTTTTTTTTTATTATTATAGGCGCAGCCATACTATGCTGAAGTCGATTAACTTGGAACTTTTTAACTCCCTTTTTTTAACTTTAAGCTTAGTGTGTTTCGGTGTCTGTGGCATCGCACCTCGCGAACGGGTGGACTGATTTGGATGCGGTTTTTAGCATTCCCTACCAAGATGATAAAAAAGGAACGCTTATGGTGGGACTTCGTTGTCTGTCTGTCTGTCCGTCTATCTGTACGTCACAGCAGGTTTTCTCAACAACTATAAATAGTAACAACTTGAAATTTGGCATAGTTAACTTGCTTGCCCGTAATTGTTTTAAGTAAAAAAAATATGAAATTAATTTTATAAATAATGGAAATGGGCTAGAATGGGGGATTAAAAACTGAAAGTGGTTCGATTATAGCAAATGGGATGTCATAAAAAAAACTCAACCTGCACATTTCAAAACTATTTTTTTTTTAATTTTCTGGCATGTCATTTTTCATTTATAGCCAAAAATATGTAAAACATGACCGTTCCCCGTTCGTAACTAACTATTTGTTTCTTATGGAAAAAATAAAAAAAAGTGTTAACTATTTTTTTTTTTAGAAATAACAAAAAAACTTTTAAATTAACTATTTAAGCTAGTCAAAATGGACCTTATTCCAACAAAATTATTCCTTTTTTTCGCGTTTTCCAACCATTTTATCTTAAATACGACTCGCACTTGACGGTTTTTTTTTACTAATCGCACGACGCGTGTGCCGCGGTGTAGGTACAGCGCTGGCGAAATACCCGCGCCCCGCGTCAACCCGACACACCACGTCTGGCGACCGCCAGCGCGGAGTGACTGGCGCTTCCGTCTCAATTCAGACACCACCTCCAATTAAGTAGTTGAGTGATCGGCCGATAGCAATATTCTTTCGACGCAATGTAAATATTTTCAAAATTGCATTCTTGGGGTTGGATATGAGGCTATTACATATCATTTTAGGTATATTTTACAAATAATAATTCAACCGTATCATATCTGGAGAACTTGTTATGTTTTGAAAATGATTTTTATTTTAATTTAAAACAAGTGACTGAAATATAATGATGTGATATATTTTAAGAATCGACTTAGTAAGCCCTTTCATTAAATAAATTTCGGATCATTTTTTTTTCCATACAAAAACAATATGACGTCAGAACTCCTCTCCAATTTTGATATTTTTTCATGCTACGGGTCAAATTGATTTTCATGCTTTTAACACCATTTGCAGAACTTTTTGGCGTACCGCTAGGACTACCTTAGTTCCAAAGTCAATGTGACATTCTACAACAATAAGGTTGATTTTTCCAAAAGTTACAGATGATTTGACATCTCTAATGACATGACGACTTCAAGCATATTTTTCTTGAAGTGGATCCCAAATTAACGCTCGTGGCCTTACATGCATGGTCAATTATGGCATACCAAAAGTCACGTGATCTACCAGTGATGCGATTGGTTTAAAAACGAAACGAATAGAAACGCTAGTTAGTGTAATGCATCGGCAAGGGCCTCTGTAGGGTACGAGTACGCTTGTTCGCGTGACCTGACACGCTCTTGGCGGGTTATTTAGTCATTTATTCTCTATTTTACTTACTTCGGGTGGTCGAATCATACCCAATAGGGCTAGATATAGCACACACAAGTAAAACGCTTGTCTCAAAAACCAAGTTACAAAAAATCTGATTTCATATTTTTATCATTTTTATATTTTTAGTTAGGGTAATTCATGCACGGCTGTTTCACTCCTTCACACCTTTCATTCCAATCAAACATGTGCACTAATGCTATTTTTATGAAAACCATTTAAAAAGCAATTTAGTCCACTTTTCTAAAACCTCGTACCTAGGTCAAAACAGCAGCTCAAAATCCTTGCTAGTTTTGGTTCAAGATCATAGAAGTTGTATTAAAGTTGATTTTTAAATACAGTTGTACTTTGAGAATTCTCGCCTTATTCAAAGATTGGAGTAAGAGGCACCTCCACTAATAAATAATACAGCACGTGAACAATAGGTAAAAGGTTAAAAGGTGGTTCATTCCCCCTTCCCTGTACCAGACAAGGTAGTGACGTCTATCCTGTCCTTCAAATAAGTCCCTGATTTTCTTAGACAAGGTCGGATAGGTGCCCACCCCCCCTCCCTCTGCTAAGAAGCTAAGACAGAGCCAAACGCACAATTTAAGAAGAATACGGTCAAGTTCGAGTGGGACTCATCGTGAGATTTTAATTTTATATTTAATTTTATGTTTATTATTAGTTTTTATAGCGGCAATAGTAAGTGTAAGTCACTTTTGGTTAGGTTAGTTTGTCCATCGTTTAGAGCTCAGAGACAGAGAACGAGTAAAAAAAAAGAAGAAAGAAAACTTTATTATTCGAACAAAGAACGCCGAGAAATCACGTTTCCTGTAAAAAGGTTTAATTTCCATTAGTTTAGTATTTAGGGAGCCGTATTTATAAACAGGAAATAAAAAATAAAAATAAAGTATTGTACCGTCTACCGTTGCTGTGCCCTCCAAATTGAGGAGGGTAATATTTTTGAGCTGTTCTTTGTTCTCTTGTAAAGGCTGAACAGATGGCCCGAAGTCGTTAAATTCATGTGAAACCAAACTCATAACCAATTTGGCAGGCGCAGCAACGCTATGTGCAGTTAAATCAAAGCTTGTAAAAATACGAGTGTAGAGAGTGACGCAGTCAAATCATAAACCATCTCAGAGGATTCGATTTAAATTGGTACCACTTTGACATCGTTTGATAGAGGTGCAGTTGCCTTACCATGAGTTACAATTATCGTACTCGCTAGCGAGTCGAATGCTCTGTCCCTCGCAGACCTCGCCGTATTCTTATAGAGTGCAAGGGACAGAGCAAACGACTCGCTAGCGAGTACGGTAAATATTACTCATGGTATCTATAGGTACAGGCATCAATTTCGAATCCTGTGCAATCCCCATTTTAATTGAGAGCACACATTATTTTTGCTGGCAATACGAGCATGAGCATGTCATGCTCACTCAAAGGGCTTTGATTATGGCGTCGCCGATCGGGTCCGTTCCTATTTCATGGTTGAGAAACGTCACAGTTAAAATACGCGCCGCCGCCAATTCACTGAATTAATGAGTCGAAATTGAATATTATGAATGATTGAGTCGGTAACAAAAGAGACATTCAAAAGTAATTCAGATATAACAGTCGCCATTCACTCGATAATTTACTTGCTAGACCATCTCAATTAACATGAAATAAATATTATTGGTTAATAGGTATATACATATACTACCTACGAACGTTATGAAGCTAGCGGTGCCGGTTCAAATCCCGTTTAGGGCAGATATTTTTGTGATAAATAAGCGTGATTTGTACCTGTCATGGATGTTATCTATACATATATTTGTAACACTTTAGGTGTTACGGGCCTTAACTTTTACCAGTAATTTTCGATTGGTTGCATCCCTATTCCTCGGCTACATCACTAGCGCGTCGACGTCATTCGCTGTTCATTCCAAAGACTACTATTGTACACTGGATATAGACTGGCAACTCGGCGTTGTTTTCTGTCCGAGTAAAAAAAAAAAAAAGGTTGCTTGTTCTGCCATCTAGTTCATGTTCTTTAAACTAATTCTATGCGTATGTGTGTGTAAGCATGTGCTTATACATAACCACATACTTAAGCTATTCTCCACCCCTTTATTCATACAAAATCACAACAGGTACTTAAAGACCAATGATAGTTAAGACACTTGGCACATATTAACTATTATGGCTTTAAACACCGTTATTCATAATGTTGTATGAAAAAGGGGTTAAGTTTGATTTAGAGTAAGTACTGTAAAAAAGAACATATTAGGCGTGATGGCAATGTTTTACATTGAGAACTGATAAACTCGCAAAAACGACGGGCTTTTAATTAGTAAGTAGGGCTACGCCGCGCCGCCGCGCCTGATCAGTTCTTATTTGCATATAAATCAGTGAGAAGTCAATAATTTTAGCCGGAAAAAGTCCACTCAATACAGGATCCCTCAAGATCAATTTATTTTCCAAAAAATGTTTTTTATAACTAGTACTCTGTGAGGATCATATATTTAATGGGTCTTCCTAATACTGCGGCCAAATCAACTGGCATCTCTTTTTTAACATAAATAAAGAAAGATAACTAGTATTAACTAACTACATTTAACACGAATATTTTCAAATCTCACAGATGTGGCCGCAGTGTACCTGTCTATCTATTTTCAGAGCTCGAGGAATCCAACTAATTACATTGTCATGTAAACATATGAATATGTAAATAAATCATTTATTGCATTTAAGCTTATTATGTTTAGATACACTTGTTTAAAATTATGACGAGTTTTCTAAACAAATTAGCGTACCTAAATAAGATGATGACATTGTTGAACTTAATTTTTCAACTTTTTATTGCTTTCATAAGCTGTTATTCATAATATACAGGTGTTAGGTAACTTATAAGTTATAACTACTTATAAGGTATGAGATCTTTATAGGGCACAGCAACTTACAAACTAGTGAGGGGCTTTTAACTTTCCTATACACACAGGAACTTTACTATACACTTACCCTAGTACTTAATATCGATTGAAAACTGGAAATTATCATAAAACAAAGACGACCTATAGGAGCGACCTATGAATACCTACGTAAGACTTCGAAGTTCCGAAAATTGAGATTTTTAGACTGAGCCTTTTTAATTGAGCAGTTTTCACGATCTTGTGTACGTAAGAACTTGATTTTGCCATAAATTTAGTGTAGTTTTAATCAATTTTGACGTCATAATTGAGTATCAATTTGTATGCGGTGGGGTGTTTTCAACGCGTAGTAAGAATGTTGGACTTTACTTTTTTTTTCTGATTTCTGCAGTGGTCTGATTGCCGTTGGTCCCATGTGATGGAAAAAACGTCTAGCCTATTAGATGATAACTTTTACACCCCATCACTTGCTTATACTTGCTAAACAGAAGATGAAAAAGAAAACTGTGGTCATGACAAATTATCAGATTCTTTGAAATGAATATACCTACAGTTCAGGGAGACTATTTATGAATGTCACTTGTGATTTTGACACAAAATAATGTATTATGTGTTAGCGAAAATGCACATAAATCGAAGCGAAGCGAGGGCGGGTCGCTAGTACACCATAAATCCTGTTTTATGAAGATAAAAAAAAGGTAAAGGTTAAAAGCTCGCGTAAAGATGTTACATGGATAACGGAGGGATTGAGAAACGCCTTAAAAACTAAACGACGTCTAAGATATATATATATATATAACCAAAACAGAACACCTGTCAGTAGACTTAATTATATCGGGTATAGTAAAGTACTCATATTCATATTCAATTTATTGCAACTCAATGATCATTGTACTTGGAAATTGCATGTTGATAAAGTTCGTTCTAAGATTAATAGATTTAGATATGTGTTATTTATGGTGGTTATCAAGAATTACCTATAAAAATACTGCTTTAAAAAGCGTATCACGGTTTTGTGGCACGATATGGAACTGGGGAAACTCTGTACACATTATTCGCACTTTTGTGGCCTTTTGTACTAATGCATTAGAGCAATTACCAATATCGGTTTCCGAACATCTTGTAGGAGCTTTTTGTAGAATTAAGACTGCAGACGGTACACTCAACTCTAGTTTAGTGATATCAGTATAATTAACACTTTCATATTAAATATTTGCATGACTTATCTAAGTCTAGATGTATGGTTCTAATTTTTAGTGTTAAGATCATCATAATATGTAAGTATAGTAACTATGTCTAACGCAAATAAATAAATTTCATTTCACTTCATTTAACAGAAATAAATTGATTGGTTTTAATAGCCTCAAAGACAGTTCTTAGAAATAATGATTTAGATGATGATCAGCCAATTGTTCTTTGAGTCGGGTATTTCGCTTCATCTTCATCTTCAGAGAGGCGACAGTCACTGTTTTTCTTTTTTACATAATGGGATTTCAGCAGGTCTTCACTGCAGGTTATTATGACAATCTTTTGTTTTTTTTCTAGCTTAAGTATTATTTGGTTTCTATAATCTCACAGATAATACGAGACAGAATCTTTGTGCAGATAAGTAGGTGTTCTAGTTAAAACTGGGACATATTTCCTTGCTCTGGACACAAAACCGCCTCCAAGAATCTCTTGTAACCTAAAAATAATAAAAATGTATTATAATAAAGTACCTCGTCTCAGTTCCAAGGGGCGAAAATTACCTACATAGCAAAAATCAAACGTCTCCAACGGCAAAGATACTTTTCTTACCATTTTGTTACGTAAACCTTAACATGATGATAGGGGTGCTTCAACCAAGTCAGCCGTTGGGGTTAATTTTACAACTTTCGAACAAGAACTTAGTGGATTGTTTGCGTATCATACGCTTTGTTTACGTCATAGGTACATACATACATACACATACACACAGACATACATAGAGGTATCTTATTTGGCTCTAAGTATGTGGCTGTCCAAGAAAATCCAAAAGCTAAAGGACTTATGTCCCTAGAGGAAACATATACCTACCTAACTTTATGCCGCCTATATGTAACTTCCCTGCGCATGAGAAGTAAAATGTTTATTTTTGTTGCAACTACATTGAGTCGTCCGCCCCATGTTACATACGGCGACTGCAACGGTGTAAAGAATACGGCAGTCGACTGAATTCAGCGATCGACAGCTGCAACTGCCTAGCTACGTGATCGAAGTAGGCGGACAGACCTAAAGTAATGTAAAGACGACGTTCATTCGCCGCAGTAGTTTGAAACAACTTCGGCGACCGCATTACGGGAACGACTCAGTGTAATCAAATCACCGTTTAACTTTACCTGTGTTTTAAGCCATCGTGAAGCAAAATTTACGGCTCTTGCATTGAATACCCGCAGCCAATTGTGCAGCATCCACTACAACAACGCTCTCGTTCCGCACCATCATCGGTGCCGTCAAGACAAAATTATGCCATTGCGAGAGCTAAAATAAAAGTCAGTGTTTTTTAAATTGTTTTCGGCCGAATGTTATAAATCCGAAAATAAAAAAGGTTAAAGTTCAAGTCGTCAAAAACAACTAGGTGTCAAAAGTGGGATATTGATCATGTTACTTCTTCACCTCACCATCCGGAGTCAAATGGGAGGGAGTCGCGGGCAACAGCTGGTGCTACATTAAAACGCTTTAGCTTTGTAGTACTAATAGCTAGTACTTGTACTACTACTTATTCTGTGTCAATAGTCTCCTGAGTAAAACCGTCGACAGACGGACGACGGACAGACGGACATGGTGAAATAAAAAGGGTTGTTATTAAGTAGTATTAAAACAAAGTAAAAAAAACACAAAGCCGCCTTCAAAAAGCAATACAT
Organism: Acleris laterana; assembly: GCA_963966035.1. NCBI lineage: Eukaryota > Metazoa > Arthropoda > Insecta > Lepidoptera > Tortricidae > Acleris > Acleris laterana. Next base: position 14,948,012 of record OZ014443.1, read on the forward strand.
AACATCTTTTAAATGTTAGGTAATAGGTCAGTCCAACTGAAGTCTGCTTTTGGTTAAAAATATTGTAGGACGCCGACTTCAGTTGGACTGACCTATTAGCTACCATTTTAAAAGAAGTTATTTTTTGCTTTTTGTAGTCGGTGTTTTGTTTTTTAAACTATAATTTTATTTTATACTTTTAAGTCATCATAATTATGCTGTTATGTAGTCCCACTTCTCAATTAATAAGAAACTATAGAACATTTAAATCTCGCCGCAAGCAACGTCGCGGGAAAGTCAGAGTCATATATTTAAACCTAAGTATGCTTCATCATAGTCGCTCAACTATCTTAATCGAAATATTTTGTCAGCACGCTTGAAATATATACCGTTTAGGAGTTCCGGTGGCCATCTGTGGTCTTCATTATCAGTTCCACTTCACCAAATAGTGCTTTCCAAGAACAAATACACGAGTTACTATGAACAACACCAAAATCACTATAGGTGTGCCTATACATTTTGAAGAGTTCCGTTGATTCCTCATAGATTCCATCATCTTAATCTAAGATCTTAATTTTGATAAAAATGGGACCAAACAGAAAGCACTAGCTTTCAAATAAAAAAAGAATCATCAAAATCGGTTCACCCAGTCGAAAGTTCTGAGGTAACAAACATAAAAAAAGAAACACAGACGAATTTTGGGAACCTCCTTTTTTGAAGTCTTTTAAAAAGCAACAAGGTGTTGTTTGTTTGTATTTCACTTCAAATGCACTTACCTAAATATCTCAAGTCTTCGAAATAAATAATATAATATCACATATCATACATCACTTAAGAGCTTTCGTATAATAGCTTTCTAATGTTTGAAGCATTTTATTTTCGGTGACTCAAGTTTGTTCTATCTAAATAAATAATTACTAATGATAAGGTATACTTAATTTAGTACTAAATACTACACCTGTTTAAAACTTCAGCGCGATAGTTCGAGACATCGTCTCGGTTCCCGCTCTTGTACACTGGGGTTATAATTACTTGCTTTAATAACGCATCAGGGAAGACACCATGGCTAAAACACAAATTCACCAGTGAGTTATTATGGCGACCATAGTATAGGTAGTACCAGCAATTTTCAATAATTGAGTAGGGATATCATCCCAGCCAGGAGCACTTCCAGAGTTAAGGTTCATTAGGACTTGGAACACTTCGCCAGGGTTCGTCTCAAAGAGAACAAAGGAATTCGTACGTTTTAAGAAATGTTTTTAATATTATTAGTTTGCCAGCAACTCTATCTGCGTAGAACTCGTCTATCGCTTTTCTCTCGGGAACCATTATCAAGATAAAACTATATTTTATTTTAATCCTGGATAGTATATAATTGAGTGCCAAATTTCATCCAAATTCGCTCAGCCATTACGTGTCTGAAAGATAAACATCCTTCCATTTTTTTAGAGCTTGCATCCGAACTGCGGTATAAGTAAATGTCTATATACCTACCTATGGACGAAATTTCATCTTTGTAACTATCATAGGTTCAAACAGACAGACGGACATGGCGAAACTATAAGGGTTCCTAGTTTGACTTCAGGAGGGTTATTATGACATAGCTATGCCATTCTTTTTACGCTGAGAGAACAGGACGGAGCTATATAGTTTCTATAGCTCTGTCCTTTACGCTCCCCATAAAATGAACTGCAAAGCTATGTCATAATGACCCCCCAGATCCCTAAAGAGGTACCTACTTAAGTATCTGTTCAACAGTGAAAACAAACAGACAGCGACACGTCATGTTTATAATAACACACAAGACTTTGCGCGTTACTCTATCCACTCGGATAGAGTAAGTGAAACTTGTTTATCGCTTTTCCCTTGGAAATATCCTACGTCTTTTCAAAAACTTAAATATTTACTTAATGCTTACTTATAAGAAATTGAATCATATGCGCGAAAAGAAAATCTGCGAAGTGACGTGTCGGTGAAACAAGGAGACACCGTGAAATCAACTTGCAAGAACTTTGATTGTACTACGTACGAGTCTTTTGCTCCGTTAGTCCAAACATGGTTTTAAAAAGTAAAAATCGATTTCATATATTGTCGCGGCCGCTGCCATTGATAAATAATAACGTTTTTCACGACCAATTTCGCGGGCCTGCCCTGCCTGTGTGGTTATGTCATAATGTGACCGTTTAAGCACGGTCTGTGGGATCGCAGCTTAAGACGATAATTTCTGAGGATATCGCAGAAGTTAGAACACTCGTTTAAATCGGTATTCCCCCTGAAATTATTAAATATTTAATATTCTGTAATAAAATAAGGTATCTCAACTATGTTAAATCTTATTTAATTTAAATTGTATACGTCATTGTAGAACACGTGTATCGCTGTTCGCTATCGTCTATATCGCTAGAGGTGAAGCACGCAGTGCGAGTTAGAGCCCAATGGCAACGCTCTGTGGTTGCCCCAGCTAGGGGATTAGGAATTAAAGTAAGTCTCCTGTTTTCGAGACCAAACTATTGAGTTCCAATACGGTGGGTCTACGTTAAGAATAGCGGAGATTCTGTCGCCACCTTCCAACTCCATCACCAGATCACCTCTTAGCTACGATAATATTGCGTTCTCATAGAGTTTACATACCTATGTGGTCCAAATTTCAGCCCATTCCGTTAACGGGAAGTGGGTCAAATTTAATTTGCAAGATTTGACCCGTACATACCTACATACATTGCAAGTTAAATAAATGCTTGTAAAAATCGGAAATGAAAAGTAAATGGGTATTATTTTGTAGGGATTTTATCAGTTCAGTGAAGCCTGAAAGGCTGAGAGACAGACACATTTTCCAATTTAATCAATAGAACATATGGAATCTGTGCGTGACCCATTCATGTGAAATACCTTCTACGGTCCAATTATTGCAGCCAGGTACGAAGCACACCATAACACATCATGCAACGTGAAAAATTCTATGAAAAATTCGGAAATGAATTTCTCGCTGAAATTGAAACAAAAATTTGAACAATGTCAAAAAATGTCAAGACAGTTACTTATTGTGTTGCCATATTGATTCAATACAAATTGTCATAAATTATATATTTTTGCATTTTTATGAAGCATAATATATATTTCAAAATAACAAAAGTAAATAAATATCCTTTTTTGTATTAATGTTACATTTTTGTTTGGTTCCTAAAGTGCATTTTTTTTAATCCATCAGCAACACTGACATAAAAGCGATACGAAAAAAAACTCGTCATGTATCGAAGATGGCGCTCAATCATAAGGCGGTCGTTGAAGCGCTTACACCGTTGACCAAGAGTCTATTATTGTTTAATCCACGCGCCATATTAATTATGTCAGAGAAGAATGAAAAGCGAACCATATCAAATGTACTAAGTTGCCATAGCATGGTTCATTCTAGCTGTCAAACTCGATCGGCGTGGATCATTTCAAAGACTACTATTGTACACTGGATCATTTAACCAAGATGTGGAGGCCATTTGCAACGTTAAAAGATGGCGGATGTGTAATTTGTTTTAGTTTTATTTTTTTGTGTATTTAGGTGTTCAAAGTTCTTTTCTGATAGTGATTTGTACTTTTTATGCCATTTTGTTGCACAGTGATTGAAAACTTGGACTTATTTCGCGTATCTGGCATCTGTCTTCTCGTTACAAGTGGACTCGAAGTGGTACATAGGTTAAAACTATCTTGACCTCTGTCCTACAAACTACCGAACAACGTTGCCCCCAATCTTCCCAGAGAAGATGGGATTGTATTTTATTGCTATATTGATTTATACTTATATACACTTGACACTGGCGAAATCACTAATTCGTGGAAACGCCATAGCCCGGCGGTAGTAGCTGTTGAAGTCGCCGCGGGGAAAAAAAAAAAAAAAAAAAAAAACCAAGATGTGAGATTCAAAGTCCTAGTTTCAGGTCTTCTTCTTCACAAATCCCGTGAGTACCTGTGTCGTATTGCGGTATTTTTAGTGGTTGTGAATGACAAGTGTTATGTTGTATTCGTTTATTTTTCAGTTTCGGGTCGGATGCGTGGCTTGCCGTAAAGGGCCACAAACGCAAAGCTCTTGCTGCATACTTGGATATGATGATATAGCACTTATCCCCATTATATTTACTACACGAGGTGGTAACCTCAGTGTCTCCAACCTTCTTCAAGTCCGTCGGAATGGCGTGACATAACCTAAAAAACACGCGGTCGGATGTTCCCGGTATATGGCCAGCAGATAAGAACCCATGTGTATGGTAAGTTCCCTTTCATCTGCTGCCTCTGTATTCGCCATGTTCTGGTCGTTTTACTAATGTACTGTGTTTTGTTTTAGGGTTCTTCTATTCTACTTCTAGTTCTACTTCAACTCCAAGTTAAAGTTATTTTTCTACTCTGACTTCAAGTTCTAGTTCAAGTTCTAATACTAGTTCTTCCATTCTTCGTATCTTCGTCTGGTTTGCAACAACGTGACAGCGTGGGTCTGCCTGGCAGTAGTCGGTGCCCATCCATTGTGAAGGAAGCGTGTGCTACCCGGCTGCACGTCAGCATCATCTTCAACCACAAGAGCCGAGACCGGAGCGTCCAGGGTTGCTTGCCAGTTTCGAGTAGCGGTTAGCCACCTATTGGTGACCTCTCTAGCTGTGCACGTAGGTCAAGCACTCAGGTACAAGCTTTCTTTATTCTAGACCGTGATCAATTCATTCTTAGTAAAATCTATAACTTTCAGAGACAGTAGGGTGTTCTGTTTATTCATAACCTTAAAGCAACCATGCTGTGTGTCTTTAACATGTGATATTTCATTACGTATGAAACCCATGTATGAGGTGTGATGTGAGTTAAGCAGGGATATCTAACTGAAGTAGAGAAATAATATATGTGAATATACCTATTTATATTGTTTTAATTTAACTTCTTTTTCATCCCGAAGCAATACCTTTCTAGATTTCATTTGCGTGAGTCACTAGCCTTGGCGCTCTAAAGTATAAATATAGGCAAGTGATTTTCCTCCAGGTTCGGCAACAAGGATTCACGACCTAAATTCTCATGTAAGCTAGCTGAGCATATTATTGGTTTATTTATTATTAGATAAACACCTTTAAACCTTACATATTGAAGTATTTATTTCTCTATATAAGTACCTATAATGTGTATATCATTATCTAGTACTCATAGTGTGTACACGCCTAGAGATTTGTTTGAGCCTAGGTCAATTTGTTTGATATTGTCACCTGATTATTTATTCATTTATAATAATACTTTTCTTTAGTTTTGATGACGTAGTGTAAGTAGTGTCCTTGCCTACAAAGCTAGCGGTCCTGTGTTCGGTTACCGGTTTAATTTAAAGCGTTAATTATGCCTTGTTTGTTTGTTTGTTTGTGTGTATGTTGGGACTTCGGCTGGGGTTGGCGCGGACTCGGGCTAGCGTGACCCCTTAAGGCAGTTTTCCTAGTCAATGATGATAGATTCGTGTGCATCCCTTAACCTACCACCCGCGAAACAAATGATTGTATTGTCTGAAAAACAAATGATAGTATTGTCCTACCTAAACGTTAGAAGACTTACTTCATATTACCGACACATGCTTAAATGAGCAATCTGTCGAATTTACTGAATAAATTATTAAGATTTGATTTGCTTCGCGATTTTGACATGAGATTTTCCTCCGCGGGAGGAGGGTGGTGGGTGCTAGGTGCGTAGGCGGGGGTGCTTGTGGAGGCTGTGTGACCTTTTGTTGCTTCCCCGGCATTTCACGGGTTACGAAATCGTCACGTGGGTGATGGAAGTCCGTGGAATTTTCCAGAAAGAATAATTTTAGAGCCGAGAACGTTCTACGGTCGATAAGGGAAGGTTCTACGTACTACAAACTCTCTTACAATCGCGCTATTCCTTTCAAACGTTTCTGGAAGGTTCCAGGGGTTGCTGTCTTATTCTTAGTCATTATAAATTAAATTTCGCCATTATAATGAATGTCCTGAAAATTCTTGAAAATTGGTTTCCAGATTATGGTGTAATCTGGTAGAAGGTAGCCCTAATTGAACCAAAAAACATAGGTAATTCAGGCGCCTACTTGTAATAATAAACACCACTTAGTCTGTTTTGATAATTTAGTATAATACATACATAGATACATTCCACACCTTCATCCCAGAGTGGGGTAGGCAGAGCTACAGAATTACCAACAACTCTAAAAACTTGTCGTTAATTCTGTAACCACATTTTGCACAATCAGGCTAAGATGATTACCAGTGTATTAATGACAGGTTGCAAGCCCATCGCCTAACAATACTAGTTATAAGCTTTTATTACCTTAGTCTAATAATAATAATAGGTAACAGGTGATAATACGTAATAGGTAATAGTTTTTTTTTTTACACAAACACAACAAAACTTTTCCTGTGGTATACACTATGCTAGGCCTGTCTCGCGAGCACCACAATGACATTGACAAAAAAGTACCTAGTTAATTTGCCCCTCTTGCACTCTAGTACAGGCTACATTTTTAATTAGGTACTTATAACTAGAAATAATGAGTAGCATAAGTGTAAGTAAACACGTAGTTTGTCTAAAGTGCACTGAAATTATATAATTATGGCGTAACAATTATAGTATAGTTAGTTTTATTCTCAGCACTATAAATGAATAAACTAACATTTTTACTCTAACGTCTCTAACTGCCGCACTCAGAGACGTAAATTAAATTTAATGCTTGTTTAGTGACGTGTTGTCTTATTCTATTGCTATAGCGAAAAATGTGACAGCAGCAACTTAAATCAAGCATTCAATTTAATTGACGTCTCTGAGTTCGGCAGTAACTTAACCTAGAATTAGTTGATGTCGATTGTTGTTCCTTTGTGACGAATTTTGAAGCAAAAAATTTAAAAAGGTACGGTCATTAAAAAAAATATCTGAGTAAGGCGGTAAGATAATAATAGTCAAGAGCAATGAAAACGGGTCACTTTGTATTGATTTACCATTGAAACTGACCCAACTGACTAAGTGTAGACTTTGACTTACAACAAAGTCCCCCGCCTCGTCTGTCTGTATGTTCACGATAATCTCAAAAACTACGAAATGGATTTTTATGCGTTTTTCTCTAAAAGTCTGATAATTTTGAATAAAATGTTTTTACGTATAATAAATTCTGATTTATGCACGAGTGTAACAGAAAACTCATATAAACTGAAGCGAAACAAGAGCGGGTAACTAGTTAATATAATTACCGAGGTGCATAAATGATCAACAAGTTTTGGGTGGCATGCTTCGATGGACCAAATTGTCAATTTGCTTTGTGTTTTTGAATTGGGATTCATTGAATTAATTATTATTTGCAGGTATTTTAACTGTGCGGTGCAAACCAAACAATAATTATTGATGACAACCCATTATTGCGTAACCTTTTCACGCGTCACAAATCAATATTTAATATTGATTCAAGTGGCAACATAATGGGGACACGTTGATGGTAGAACTTATGGCCGTTGGGGCTGGAAGGTTCTAGAATGCGGACTGCATATGGGAAAGGGAAGTATTTATTTAGTGTAGCTACCTACTGTATTTTTAAGATCTCATTGTACAACATAAAGCAACAAATGAATATGACTATGACTATGTACGTATGTAGTAAACTCTTTATTACACAGTAGGTACCTGAATGACGCATGTTTGGCGTATTTTTCACAAAAAATGCTCTGGAATTAAAAACCCGTTTATTACAACTCAATAGACCTCACGAGGCGAGATATTTCACTTTGTTCCGATAGGATTCACACACAGCAATCAACGATATATATTTTTTTAATCTTTAAATAAAAAAGGACCCCATTTTTTTCTGTTATTTTTGTTATTGGAGAAATTGCATCTAGTTTCATCCCTATTCGTTAGTGCACTTTATCCAGGCACACACTGTATAGATAATAATGTATAGGCTCGAATTCCACGAACCTAACAATAACAGGAAACTATGCGTGAACGTTGCGGAGCGTATAATTATGAAGCCTCGTTGACTGTTCAACGTATGTAATACCGCATTGACACCCATCACTTGACACCAGTCAGATACGAGCAGTAACCGTGTCCCCCCACCCTTTCATTATTCTACAAACTACTTTATTATTGTAATATGTGAAAAAATACTAGCGACCCGCCCTCGCTTCGCTTCGGTTTATGTGAGTTTTCTGCAACACCCGTACATAAAACAGAATTTATTATGCACAAAAACCTTCGTCTTGAATTATTGTATCTATTTAAAAAAAACGCATCAAAATCCGTTGCGTAGTTTTAAAGATCTAAGCATACCTACATAAGGACATACAGACAGACAGAGGGAACCAACTTTGTGTTATACTATGTAGTGATGTACAAATGCCAGCATACAAAATAAATAGATCAATAAGTTTAGAAGGTTTACTAGAACAAATAGCTAACAGCCTCAATAATCATCCTCCTATCTTGTGCACTGAACCCTCAGTGCGCGAGCCTTGTGTTTTTCTAAACTGTCTTTGACATTATTAACGCGGCGTATGTTTAAAACGAACGGTAACCTTAAAACAAATAAGAATAAACATATAAATAAAGCGAATAATCTTACGTTTTGTTGTTCTACACACAGGATGTGTCAATAAAATAAATCAAACCGTCGACCAAGTTTATTAAAGACATGATGTCTAGCACACGCTTTATTTATCCGGATATTGCTAACAAAGCAACTCCCACTGTAGCCCGACGAGACATCTCCCCTTTGACGATACCTTACGAGAATATTCCATAGAAACACATTTCAAGTCAACCTTCAGTTGATATATAGAGGTACAATATACGTACGTGAGCGCCAGCACCTCAAGGAAAATATTGTACATTTTATTACCTTGTCATAAATAAAATTCAAACAGATTTAAAAATAACGAGTAAGATTTATTCATTGACATTTATAATGATGGGTTTTAAATAAACTTAACGTTTATATTAGCCGACGGTACTAAATTGGCATTTCTACGAGCATAGGTACATACATACACATACATACCGTCACGCCTTTATCCCAGAGTGGGGTAGGCAGAGCTACAGAATCACCAACAACTTTAACAACCAGTTGATAATTCTATAACCACATTTTGCACAAACAGGCTAACATGTTTATCATGTGTATATTAGTGACAGGTTGCAAGCCCATCGCCTAAAAATACTACAAGCCTTTTATCCCTTAGTCGTCTCTTACGACTTCCACAGAAAGACATGGAGTGGTATTATTCTAAGCCGGCAACCACACGGCAAAGGTATCATCACAATTTTGCATGCGTCTTGCGTGTTTTCTATATACTTTACTCCAGCTATAATTCCAAATTTCAAATCTGTTTAATATTTTGGTAATGTTTACTATCAAATATTTCAAATCTAGTGTTTCCGGAAGTAAGTGAAGAGAGTAGTCTGGTAGTTTGAAATTCTAGTATTCGGGGAGTGAACGGATTAAAGCGCACATCAGTGCGGAAGTACAGTTTGAAAGCTGGCGGGCACTCACGAACTATTTCGAGCAAGATTACAACACCCTGTACACTAAACTCTAGGCTTGTATCAAAATCTATAAAGCAGTACTAGCATAGTTTTAATCTATGTCGATAACACCATCCATTTAGAAATCGATGTAGTAACATATGCTATAATTAGGTATGTACCTAATACATACACGTCGTGTTCTATTATTTGTAGTTCCAAAGCTGAGTTGTAATAATCTAAATACGAGTAGTAATGCTTAAGTCAGGATACAAGTAGTTTTATACTACTAAAATCTAAAAATCAGTTAAATATTGATAGTAGGCTCCAGTTCTAAATATCCAAGTTTTCCCGGGAAATTTGGTTAACTGAAAGAGATCCCTTAAAGGCATAAGTTCGCCATCGTACCATCTTAAATTTATATACGTACTTACTTGTATTTTTTTTTGTGCAATGAAGAGTTTACATACATACATACATTGACACTAACAAATTTTAAAACATTACATTATACCAGTGTCATAGCCGATTAGGTTTATTTTAATTTAAATACGTTTAGTTTTAATTTTTAATTGTATTATAGTTGAATTCTGTAAATAAATTCCATGAGAGATATTATTTAAAATTAAAATCAATTCTCTTAAAATGTAACGTGTGCGTTAAAAAAAAACATGCTTTTTATGGCATTTAAATTAAGGTTCTATCACAAAAGGTCTTCATGTCTGGCTGATTCCACGGGCGTGTCAACCGCCATCAGTCCGCTGTCCTAAGTATTTAAGAAATAGGCGATAATATACTTAAAATTCGATCAATTGTGGGAAGTATTACCATAACAGTATAGCTCTGTGTGAATGTTAGCTGCTTGGTGTAGCTCATTCTTTCAATATTTACGACAGGGGACTGACGGCGGTTGAAGCGCCCGTGGAATCACCCATCTACACTTCTACAGGGTGCGGTGGTTACAGACGCATTGACACGCACGAACGTAGGCAATGGGCAGAGTTGTTTTACAAAACATTCGGCTTTGCAAAGGGTGTTAAAATCCGCTCTTTGTGATCTTAGGTTTGGCACCCCCGTCGCGCTCGGAACTCACCGATGTCCGGGGCTATCGAAATATTTGAATTGTGAAACCCCCCGTCTATTGTTTGTAAAAGGGCGTCTATTATGACGTATTTACACACAGTTGGTAGGATAAATATTGTTTACTTACACATATGGCGTGTACTACAGTAAATAAACAAATCAGGGAACAATCTTAGACCAATTAATAACATGTTTTTGTAAAAGGGCGTTTTGGAAATAGAAATAGTTATAGTAGAAATAGGAATAGTTCTTACGGAGGATTGTATCAAAAGCATTTTATTTTAATTGTCCTTTATTTACAGGGAAAATTAATAAACAAATTTGGTATTTTCTTTGTATGTATATATTAACACTTTATTGTACAAAAGAAAAAGAAAAACAATACATTGAACATTACAAAACAAATAAAAACATGTACAAAAGCGAAAATGTAAACATGTATATCACAGCTAATGCCCGAGTTAAAAAAACAAAATGCGTTTTCAAACAAAATTACATTGAATCCGATCACTTGTCCAAAGCGCGTAGCAAACAGTGACAATTCAGTCAATAATAATAAAAAAATACTACCTTTGCGTTTGAGACAAACCATGTTTTTTTTTCACAACATCCTGTATAAAGTCCTGTTGGCAAATGACCTAGTCCCATTTAAGCTCTAGGCTATATTTACAATGCTACTTATAGAACATAAAACATATTTGAAAAAATACATAGACAATATCTAAGACTAACCGCTGCACTGGTATGTATATAGGTACTTAACTCCTTCCTTTTACAAACTTACTAAGGAACTACTTTACATTGATAACTTGACTCTAAATGCGGCCGTAAGAAATAAACATTCTTATAAAATTACCCAAATGAAAAAAAAAAACATTTATGGGACAAGCTTTTGTTACCGACTACTTACACATTTTTCTGCTCAGAAATCGTATCTCCTTATCAAGACAAAACTAACAAGCCCCATATTAAGTACAGCAAAGATCCCGTCCCCACCTTCCGACTCCATCATCAGATCAGCTCGATGGCACCACAATATTGCCACATGGGTTTACCTTACCTATTCCAAATTTCAGCCCATTTCATTGACGGTAGCTGCTTCAAAATAGACTCGCTCAATTCCAGGACATACGAGATAAGTTAAATATTCTAAGTTTGTAAAATGCCCTTACCGGGAATCGAACCTGAAATCGCAAGCTTCGCAGGCACGGTCACTACCAGCTAGGCTAACTGTGTCGTAACCGTTGCTCGTTAATTTTAATAAATTACATTATTTCAATATGTAATTTGGTACTTACTGGTAGACCTCTTATTGCAAAATAAACACATAAATGCTACCAAGACACGCACGAACACGAACTTGTACATTATAAGCACTAAGAAGCTACCCGGCTATTCGTAAAATAAACCGGTAAGTATTTATTATAATTACACTTCACTACTTCACATCACATCGTTTAAGTGCTTATATTTGCTATAAAGTATACCCCTTGTCAAAAGTGCAGCATAAATGCAATTTATCAAGGCCTTAATCATGTCCCGATGTTATTACACGCATCGATCCCTATTCACTGAACTCCACCGAACCCACACTAACGCAAACGTGTACGGCACACTTACACATACACATGCACTCAGCCCGGTAATTCCAGGAAGTCTAGCCCTAGCTGTTTTGCCTTATTTCAAAAAGAGCTCAAGTGTATAGGTTCTCCATTGCATATCTAACCTTATTCATAGCCCTAGAGTATTGAATTTGATATGGCTTAAATTACACGTTACGTTTTGCGGTTTAGAATAGGTAGTGTTGCTAGGCAACCAGTTCTGCATCTGAGCGTTTTATTAAATTTGTAAAAGGACTCAACGCTGCTAAAAGGATTTGAAGTGTAATAATAACATCCAGTTAGTTTGTGAAGGGTTTTATTGCAGTTTTAAAAGTAATGTTTTCATATAGAAAGATTGATTCCAAGGGAAGGTTTACAGAAAATTCACCTAAACCGAAGCAAAGCGAACTCATTTCACTGAATTGAACCGTAAGGTAATAGGCGCCTTTCACAAGCTCAGTAGGTTTACGCACTTTTTTCCCGTCAAAATTAAATTTTTACTGGTACAAAACCTGATTATGCCAATTAATGACTATGATGACGTGTGTTATTGCTCCTTAACTGAAGAGCTTATAAATAAATTAGATCGCCTTCTCAATTATTGTATCCGCTTTATTTTCTGTTTGCGAAAATATGACTATATTTCTACACCTCGTTCCCTTTTGGGATGCCTCACAATCCATCAACGGCGTAATAGAATGCACACTTTATTCTATCTTAAATGATCCTCTTTCTCCTAGTTACCACAAATCATTCTTTCACTATCTTGATTCTTCTAGCGATCGTCAGCAACAACCGCCTCGCAATTTAACTCTTTCTTTCCCTCTACACCGCTCCGGTTCTCTCTTTCACTCTTCAAGCTGTTCGTCTTTGGTCGTCTCCCTCCTAAAATTAGGCAAGCCCTTAATAAATTCACGTTTAAGAAATTAGTTGAGCACACATTTCCTCATAGAACTGACATCTTATAATTGTCTTTTTAGTATATATTCGTATATTATATCTAATGTAAAAAAAAACTGACTTGCCCAAAGGTCAACTAGTAGAGAATGCCATTAGGCATTAAGTTCACCATTTGTACTCAAAGTTTATGCAATACAGATTAAATAGATAAATAAAGCTAGGGCGTGTCGCTAGTTGCTTACTAAAGGTGACCTAGTTTCAAGTTTCTAACTAGGATGCCCTATATCAGGAAACTTACGTAATGGCTGGCAAGTCAAACAAAGGCTTTCATCGCTTTACCACTAGGCGTTGCCCGTGGCTTCGTCTGCTTAAAAGTTGCTATCGCCCTTCCCTCGGGAGCTCTCCAAGATTCCGGGATAAAAGTCCTTGATGGCCTTCCTCGACGTTAAAACTATCTTTATATCATATTTCATCGTTCAGCGGTTTGGTCTTGAAAGCATACCTAACAAACAGACAATAGTAAATGGTTAACTATGGGATAAAAGTGATCAATAAGTGAATAATAAATAGTAATCTGCAAAATAATAGAAGTGAAGAAAGAAAAACAATTATTCGTGACAAACATAGACAAGAAACAGAGAAAGGCGTACAAAAAGAATGCAGTCACGAAATAAAAACAGAGATTTTATTTGATTACCGGGATTTGGACCCAGGGGAGTTTTTCTCTCAAAAACAACGGACGGTCGGACGAACGTGCGAAATCGCAGCGGCGAGATTGAGTAGTCAGAGCGAACAAAACACATTTTAGCGCCTGCATTTTCAATTAAGCAGCCTTATACGTTCGATCCATAGGCAGAAACCATGCTGTTAAATTGAAAATGCACGCGCTAAAATATGTTTTGTTCGCGGGACTACTTAAACTCGCCGCTTGGACATTCACCCAGGACCGCTAGCTTCGTAGGCAAAGTCACTACTTAGGTACCAACTAGGCCAAAAAAACTCTGTATAGGGTAAAGTCTCCAGTGGTCAGTCAGATACCAGTAGGCGACCTTATGTCAGTGCGAAGAGTGGGAAAATATATTTTGTACTCTACTCTAAAGTATAAGTAGAGGCTGACTACATAACAGGTCTGGTGACTTTACCCTATAAACCTTTTATTCCACACATAATCCTCGTTTCCAATTACATTAACTCGCTGGAAGAATAAACTATTATCGAAAGTAACTGTGGTGCCCTCATAAAAGCCAATAGACTCTCAAATTCAATAGCCAAAGCCGAATCAGTCCTCTCTTTGTTAGTAATAAGGTTGTAAGTTTGACAGGAGTTTTGTTTGAGATACCACCATTTTTCTCTGGGCAGTGTATCCAAGGTTCGAGTACCCTATAGATTCAAGTGTCCTAGAAGCTCTACGGTTGATCCAAGAGGCTCTGTAATTTTTCAGCATTACTTTTCGAGGGTACGTCTTTGGTATAGGATTTTTTTAATAAATGATATCATAAAATACAAGAATTTTTATTATTAACTAAGTCCTTAATCAACATAATTATGTTTGCGTGTAAACTCACTATAACACAAAAAAAAGTTTGATGAATTAAACCTCATAAAATAAAGAAACAGACATGTGACACACAGAAATCTTAAAAAAAAAAAACTTAATTCATCTAATACGGGTCTACTCCGTTTGGCCAAAATATTATTGGTCTAATGTATCATTTTGTTTCTCGTCGCATTTGTTTTTTTATATGTAATCACGTGACTTTTTGTATCACGTCATCTACCAGTGTCGCGATTGGTTTAAAAACGAAACTAATAGTAACGCAAGTTAGCGTAATACATCCTAGCAAGGGCCTCTAATCGGTCTCACCTTATTCTCTATTCCCTGGTTCTCACTTATACACGGTGATTTTTTTTTGGTGATTAGGAACCAATTTTTCTAATTCAGTTATTAATGGCGATCACGTTTAAGTCGCAGTTACATAAAACAATTTTTTTTATGTAAAAAATATATTTTGGAACTGACTTTTAATTGAAATTAATTGTCACCCTACTAATTGTTTAGTCTATGAGTTAACAACACTTAACTGATAAGTTTATTGACGTAATATCTGTCAAATTTCCCGCCAAAGCGGTGGCACTTGACGTATCTACTTCACTTCAATAATTATTGTAGGATGTCCATGTATCCAGTGGTGATTGGTTTTAACAAAATCATTAATTTAAATAAATTAAACAGTGAGTTAATTGTTGGAGACATCAACCATTAAATTCCATTTTTGTTGCTTATTAATAATTTTCAACTCCTGATCACTGATAAAAAATCACCGTGTATTTGTTAAGCTTTAGTATCCGATTGAGATGGTGTTATGTCTACTTGAGAAAATTCAGTTACTCGTCTACGTACCGACACGGTTCAAAGGTCGAGAACCTCGTTCTTAGAGACGCCCTTAAGATGAACTCAACGTGTCAATATCTTATTGTTCAATACTCTCGCTAATACCTCTTGACAATCACTTTCAATGTTATTAAGTAAATATCTAACTTCTATATTTTACCTATTATTTAACTAGCTTCGTTTCCTTTTTACTTGAAAGAGTTTTGTTTTTATATTTGCTTGTTTTGTTTCTTTTCATTTGGCCTTGGCACTATCCTAAATTACAGATTTGTCTTGTAACTATTCTAACTTTTGCATGCGACTCCGTCCACGTAGAAGACTTTTATTGCTATTCCCTCGGGAACCGATCTATTTTCCGGGATAAAAAAGTAGCTTACGAATTCCAGACTATAATTTATCACCGTGACAAATTTCCTCCCCAACTTTCTCCTTTATAAATATAAGATGAACATTTCCTTCAATTTATATTTATGTTCTTATTTTTTCCATATTTATTTTTGTTTATTTGTCAAATGTAACCCTGTTAGATTTTAACGAAATAAACTTACATCTATACTATATTACAAAGCTGAAGTCTTTGTTTGTTTGCTTGTTTGCTTGAATGCGCTAATCTCAGGAACTACCCGTCCGATTTGAAAAAATATTTCAGTGTTAGATAGCCTATTTATCGAGAAAGGCTATAGGCTATATATATATCATACTCACACAAATATAATCGTTCAAGCAAACAAACAAAGAAACAAACAAACTCGTAAGCTTTATAATATTAGTATAGATTTATCTTTAGCTTCAATCTCGACAGGTACTTAAGAGTTTATCTTGAAAATGTTTCCAAGAAATATCGGAATGAAGCGAACTAAGGACGAGACGTTTCTATAGTGATATCTAATTAAGCGCAATGCCCTTACGAAGGAAAATACCGTAATTTTTTTGTATTTTTAATTCTGTCTCAGAGCGCTAATTTATTTTCAACCTGCTTCTTTCTGTTGGAAAATAGTGGAGAGAAACGAGTTGTTCAAGGTATTTTTCACCTCTTAAAAACTTTTATTTGCCTAACTAAGGCTTCCCACTTGAATCAGATTAAAAACTGTGATGGCCTTTCTTTATATTTGAAAAGTTTCACCGTCTTCGTATACTTTTAAGAGATGACCGATAGTCCTGTTATGTATTATATAGCACATTGCCATGAATAAATATTAGGCATTTGTACTAGTTTTGTGCAATAAAGATTAAAAAAGTATCTCTACAATTTAGTGCTTTGTCACTTTAAAGTTATTTCAGGTCTTATCTTATCTTTTATCTTATCTTTTGTATGGGGTCCTTACGGATACACTTCGACCCTATGGGATCTTTTGTGTAATTACCCCTCTTTTAGCTCTTAATCCAATGCAGCCTCCACCCCTTCCAAATAGCGGATAGTGGAGTGCAATGGCAGAGCCTTGAAATCGTTCGGTGTAGATGTATCAAGGCATTATATCGGATCGCGGATAGGTTAGGGTTATTTAGGGCACGTTTTCTATTCTAACTCCTTTTGTCTAACATAACATACGCTTAGGCATTGAAGTTTATAGAAAGGAAAATGCCTGGAAGCGTTTACATCTTGTCTGGACCCCCAGGAACGCAAATAACCAAAATGTGATCCGCGCCCCCAAGATATACAGAAAAGCGCCACAAATAAACAATAATCGAGAGTAACGGGACACGGAACCAAGTAATGAAGGTACGATATTACAACATTTAACAATAATGTAGAACATTCAATTGACTTACAGTCAATGCCACTAAGAGCAGCTCTAACAGCCAAACTACACTGTCAAATCTCAATTCAATGCTATTATTCTCTTTACTAAATATTGAAATCAAATATTTGGACGATTATTCGGGAGGTTTAATATACCTATAGCTTCCCTCGCCTTTCACGAAATGATAATAAATTCGAGTTCTAGATGAATTGCGATGCTGAGATATATTTCACGTGGTAAAGTTGGGTTAAGGGAACCTACAGGGCCTAGTAAAATTGCATCGTAAAATAGATTTGTCAACATTATAATATTCTTCATTGAGCGTCAGGAGTTGGTAATGTGGCCGTCGTCACGCAGTTGTAGGACACCTAGACTACTTTCTGACCTGTTTTGCGCTACCGGCTTCAATCCAGGTTTCCGCTACTTCCCCACTTGTACTTTAAAAAAACCGAACGAACAGACTTAAATAGTAGGTAGGTACCAATATTGCATATTAAAAAATAGCGACCCGCTAGCGACCCGGCAGTAATTGCTTCGCTCTGGCAGTCCGTTTTGGAGCCTATTCGAGACAAAGTTTAAGACAGAGACAAAAAAATAAAATAAAAAACATGCCGTTTCTGCCTATCCATGCGTTAGGAAACGAGTTATCCAGGTGCTCTCGAACTTTTCTTTAATAATGTGAATATCCCCGTTTATTTTTTATTAATTCGTAGCACATCGTTAGAAAGGTCATTATCTAGAGAAGTTTTTAAAACCAAATGAACCTCAAAATCGTATTTAATTTTTTAATAATTGGATTTCGTAGTTGTTTTTTTTTCACACAAACATAAATTTTGTGAAATAAAAAACCTCGTACGTTCCTTTTTAGAATAAAGACTATTAGTATTTGAACTAGCATGTATTAACAAGTTTTAAATACGGCTTTTTTTTTTAGATGCAATAATAAAAATTACGAACGTTTAAAGGAGGAGTTACGGAAAATTTGAGAAACAACCTTTAAAAAATCATATCTCCAAAACCGTGACCCTTATGACCCTAAGTCCAAGGGCGAAAAGATAACAAATAACCCCAACAATATCCCAAACAAAATTTACGGTCCATGTGCCGAACACCCTGTACCTCTATGTATTTTCATGCCAAATTACAGTTTTCTCATGTAGTATCCTGGCCGAAATTATTAGTGGGTAGCCACAACCGAGTATTTTCATTCTTACTCCGGCGAGTGCGTCACATTCACACAATAAGTGTTTCATTGTTTCCACCTCCTCGCCGCACATTCTACAATCTGTGTTGTCATATAGGCCCATCTTTGCTAGGAGATGTTTGACTCCAAAGTGCCCTGTAAACACTCCGATAACGAATCGGAGTTGTCTTCTGCTGAGTTTCCAAAGTTTTTTGGTCCAGCTCCGGTCAACTCTTTCTATGAAGAGCTTTGCATGCCCTAAGCCTACCGTAGTTTTCCACTCCTTCTGGTGGTTTTCTAGGGTGTTATCGTTCAGGGCTGCTTTTATGGTGCCCGGTGAGGGTGCCACAAATGGTTCTGGTCCGACGTATGCGTCCTTGGACCCTTCCCTTGCCAGCTCATCCGCGGCTTCATTTCCGGGATAGCCTTCGTGTCCTGGAATCCACATCAGTTTCACTTTGTTGTGCCTACCAACCCTGTTTAAGGCTTGGATTCCATTGTAGACTAGTTTTGAGTCTACTTTAGGCGCTGTCAGTGCCTTTAGTGCCGCTTGGCTGTCACTTAGAATGTAGATAGTTGTGTCCTGTGAAGATCTACCTATATTCTCTTGCGTACAGGCAATTATCGCACACAACTCCGCCTGGAAGACCGTTGCATAGTTGCCCATACTTATGCTACTGTTATAGTCTTTGGCGTAAATACCCGCCCCCGTACCGGTGCTCATTTTTGAACCATCAGTGTACCATATCGCGTTGTCTTCCTCTGAGAGGTGCAACCCATCCTTCCATTCATCCCTGGTTGGGATGTGGACATTGAAGTTCCTCCGGAATACATACTTGGGCTGCATTTTGTCGCAGCCCATCGTCAGTATTCTGTCTAGAACAACATTGTGTGCCATTTTAGTGTGTCTGGTTCTAGGCGATGCGTCGCTCCACAGGCCCGTCTCTTTCAACCTCTGTAGCGACTTGCACGCCTCAGACTGAATGGCAATATGCAGTGGTGGCAGGTTTAGTAAAACCTCCATTGCCACCGTCGGCGTTGTTCTGAACGCCCCTGTCATAGCCATGCAAGCCACCCTCTGCACCTTAGTTAGAGAGTCCTTGCACGTCCTTAGCGTTGTTCTTGGCCACCAGGCCAAGCAGCCATACATGATTATGGGTCTAACCATCATGGTATAGATCCACTTCAGAACTTTAGGGTTAAGGCCCCATGTCTTTCCATATGCTGATCTGCACATTCCAAACACTCTCAACGCTTTTGTTAACGCGTTGTCTACGTGTTTCTTCCAAGTGAGCTCTTTATCTAGTATTATACCTAGATATTTCACTTCACTTGACAATTTTAGTGCCTCGCCAAACAGTTTTAGCTGTTTAATATGTTTGAGGTCCCTTTTCTTAGTAAATGGAATTACTACAGTTTTGCTGGGATTGATGGATAGTTGGTGGCTAATGCACCAGCTTTCCACCTTTTCCAGAGCTTTTCCCATGATTTCCGATACTGTATCCGGAAATTTCCCGTTGATAAGTATCACGAGATCATCTGCATGTATACCCAACAGTGTGTATTGGACCAGTGTTGAGTTCCTCTAGGAGTGAGTTTACCACCAGGCTCCACAGAGTTGGTGAGAGAACCCCTCCCTGGGGACATCCTTTTGTCGTTGTGGCGTATAGGACGTCACCCAAAAGGCTTGACTTTATTAGCCTGCTGTTTAGCATGTTGCCTATACATTTACATATGGTTGGTTCAATGCCATGCCTAGCAGCCGATGTGCTTATGGCTTCAAACGTAGTTCTATCAAATGCTCCCTCCACATCGAGAAATGCCGCGAGACATCTCTTTGTTCTCGAGTGCATTTTCAGGTCATTTCGGGTTGGGATAAAGTCGGTAAGACTCGAATTAGAGTATATTTAAGAGGCTAGTAAAGAGAGGTATGGTCACTCCGGCATATATTGAATATATGTTTATGATGTAAATGTGTATATGTAAGTTTATGTATTAAATTATTTTAATACATATTTAGTATTAAGTATTACTTGTATATGTACCTGTTAGTATTTTATTCATAAGGTCTAAAATGTAATTCACGCAGTTTCTGTAAACTTTGTTTAGTACCACATTCAACTTTTCTTATTTTCCTCCATCACTCAAAGGTTAGCTGGAAGAGATCTCTTATAGGGGTAAGTTCGCCTTTGTACATTCCAATTCTATAATTATTGTATTTTGATTTCAATTTTTTGCACAATAAAGTGTTTATATATATATACATACAAAATCTTCATTTTCACCGACACGTGAGTAAACCCAAATAGTCCATAATAATAATCGTTGACATAGCACCGATGTGCACTCACGTCGTTCCCTCGCTGTAGTTCGCAGTCTATCCGCTCAGTGCCCTTACCCTGAGTTACAATTACCGTACTCGCTAACGTACCTATAGTAGAAGCTCTGTCCCTCGCAGACCTCTCAAGTATTCTTAGGCTGCGTTTCCACCAGAAATGTGCGAGGCAGCTAAGCGGTGCGAGGCTGTGTAACGATGAGGTGTAACGGTGTGAATGTTTCCACCAAAGATGTGCGAGGTAGCTGAGCGGTGCGAGGATGCGTAGCGGGCTCCTTTTAAATAAGCGGGGTGCGGTGAGGCTGGAGCGGAGCCAGACGCCGCCTCGTAACACATTGCTCGCAACACATTCCTGGCACACATCTTTCCCTTCTTTTGTACGAACAAAAACGTCGCTCCGCTGAGCTGTTTCCACCAGAGCTAAGCTAAGCGAGGATAGGTAAATTAAGTGTTTCTATTGGTCCATCTCAAACACATTCTTCGCAACGCATCCTCGCACATCTCTGGCAGCGAGTACGGTAATTGCAACTCATGGTAAGGGTACTGTTCTCATCAATATTGCTTCCCGGTGCGTTAACAACTGCAGAATTACTGCCCGTAGCATTGACATCCTTTGACAGCGGAATTAATTCATTCCAGCTACCTTTTGGATCAATAGCAATCAAACGCATGCATCAAAGGGATTCCCCGGAGCGCTGGCCGCGTAGCGCTTTGAAAACTAATTGTTCCTGATCTAGGGACATCAAATATTGATTTAGCCAGATCGGAATTTAAGCTTTGCTCATTTTGAATGATATGTTTGATGAATGACTGTCTGTTGAGTTTCTTGCATTTATTTTCCCCATTCGGATCAGGTAGATTTTGACATGTAAAAAACACATTTCCTAACTTTTAAATAATTGACTTATGGCCGGTTCCTATATTGAAACCGCGGACAGATAGGCTTACTTCGGTTTAAAATTTGACACATTTTGTATGGGCAAATGTCAAATTTTTATCCAAAGTAATCCTTATGCCAGCGCCACACGCTTGGTGTTTGCCGCAAACCCTGCAGGACGCAACTATATCTTAGAGTGAGCACGATGTATTTCCATCTCATTCCAATGTATAGCCGCGTCCTGCAGAGTTTGCGGCAAACGCCATTATGTATGTATGTACGAGTATGTATGTAAACTCTTTATTGCACAATATAAAAAAACCATTACAAGTAAATTCGTACATAAACTATCGTTCTATAACGTATACGTATACGTATCGTATCGTATTCTTACTTCTATCATTATCGTGTGGCGCTGGCATTATCTATCTGCGGTTTGAATATAGGAACCCGACATTAGGTAGGGGATAACTCATCGTCGTTTTAAATGTGACACATCGCAACTACATTTTTTTTCAATTAGATTTTTATGCAGATCGTTTCAAATAGTGTTAACTAGTAAATATCACCAACATAAGTATTGTAAAAAAATGGTTGTAAGTTGTACGAGTAAATACATACCGGTGAATTAATACATGAATTAATTAATTAATATATTATTTAAGTAGGGTGATATTGGGGATTCTGGATCATTTTTTCCTCGCTGCGCTCGGATGATCCAGAATCCCCAATAGATCTTTCGGTCTGTGATTCAGAATGTAATTTGTAATATAGGAAGCCTGGTTTCATTCAGCGAAATGTAGGTTTACCAGTTTTATTATCAAAAATTTCTGCAACAAAAATACTTAGTAAAAAGAGGCAAAACCGGAGTGCCGTATAATTCAAGTTTACTATTTCTCTTGTCTGTTTACGGCACTCCGGTTTATTTTTATACATTTTATTTCTTTCCACTTTGCATTTCATTTTGTTCCCATTAACACTTTCCGACAACCATTATCGTACTAATGTAGGATAGTCCCAAACAGTTTTCTGGATTGGCCAATTCCATACTAATTGTTTAAGGACAGGTGGTCTTTCGAAACGTTCCAAAGGGGCGCCTCCTCCGTACTGATTTTTACTCAACCAATATAATGTCAGTACGTTAATCTATATATACGCCCGATTTTAAAAACTTTGATAGCGCGATTTAGATCTTTTTCAATAATTAATATCAAATCAAAATGATAACTACAAACTTTTTTTTGGTTTCAAGCTCTCTTCAGTTCTTATTAAAAACCACATTAATACAAGCGTCGATTAAAGTGAAATACATTAATTATTCTAACATTTGTATATTATTCAAGTCATGAGAGATTGTTACGACATCTATTAAGAAAGATACTTAACATCTGCTAATCAGACATAGAGTAATCGGATGGCAAGTGACTCACGCGCTGCGATGCGGTTAGTAAGAACTGCGCTAATCAATGTTATTGTTTAGCGTAAGGTGGCGTTAACGTTAAAATTCCGATCGTGAACTGAAACGTTAATAAATAAATCGACTGAAATTATTAGGTTATAACATGGTTAATTATGTGTGTTTGATTACGATTCTCGCTAGAGTCACAATTATGATGATATTTTATTAAATAACGAACATTTTCTATATTTTATTCAAACCATAAAAGTATGTTACGATATCTATCTAAATCAGTTATCATCTTTATTGCTAATCGGACAAGAAACTCAAACGCTGTGTTTACTGTTTACTTAGAACTTTGCTAATCAATGTTAAGATGGCGTGATGAATGCAATAATAAACGACATCTATCTAAATCAGGTGTCAACTTTATTGCTAATCGATCAAAAACTCACGCGCTGTGTGTAATGTTCACTAAGAACTTTGTTAATTAATGTTAAGATGGCGTGATGAATGCAATAAAATAACCATTGCATAGCATGCTGCATGACATGTAAATATTAGGAAACGTAAGTAATTCCTTGCTGTAATTCAAGTTCATTCTTCATGTGATTCGAAAATATACCTACGTACGTGTTTTTCTTTCTTATTTTTTTAGCTGAAGGCGTTAAACAACTTCAAAGTAAGTAACAGCGTCAAAGTAAGTACAATCAGTCGCTGCTGTCTTACAGTTTAGACAATGTCTGTTTTATATTTTCCTTAAAAGTAAATCTTCATAGTTAAGCTTCATTCGGTACATAGGAAAGCAAGTACATGCTGCTACCAAATACGAATACGGTTTCAGATTAACGCGGCTAGCTGGCGCCGCGCCTTATGTGTAAAGGATTGGGATTGATTCACAATAATTAATATTTTGAATTCTAAAAGACGGGCGTCTGTAGTGCTGAATTAAGGTTTGATTTTGTTTGGACAATCTCATTTGAAATAAAAATATATTACTAGTAATTTTTATTTGGTAACATCTAAATGCAGCCTTAGTTTATAGGGTTATAAATGGAGCATCCTTTTATTTGAGCATTCAATTCGCAGCAACAGTGCAGTGATAAAGGTGTCCAAAGTCTGATTAAAAGTTGCAGCAAGTATGTACGTATTTTTTTTTTTATAATATTACTATCGTTGATTAATGTGTTTGTTTAGTGAGTCTTATTCAAATATGTTTAATGATAATAGGTCGTCAGCGTTCAATCTGTTTGACTCCGATGAGGAGATCAGTGCTGCGCAGCAACAGCCTGCATCTACGAGTTCGAAAGTGAAGACGGTAAACGCGAAGCAGAGAAGAACAAAGAAGGCGGCGGAGCCATCTGCAGCGGAACTGCGGGGCTGTGATTCAGACCTGGATGGCACAGCGAATGCATCAGCTGCTAAACCGAAAAAGAGACGAGTCGCTGCGTTTTTAGATTCCGAGGTAAAATGCCTATTGTTTCTCAAAACATTCTTCGGGGACATGATAGCTTAGTTGGTAGTGACTGTGCCTATGAAGCTAGCGGTCCCCGGGTTCAAATCCCGGTAAGGGCAGATATTTGTGTGATGAGTGATGAACACAAGTATTTGTTCCCAACTCTTGGATGTTTTCTATATATATTAAGTATTTATTTATCTATATAAGTTTCTCTATTATTTTATTACTTGTTATATTAAATTAGTGATTGACTAACAAAGATACTCACAATTAAGTTTTTCTATAGGTACACGCTTATTTTTATAATTTAAGCGGTTTTCTTAATAGTATTTATATAGGTGAATAATATAAGATTACTAAAAAATTTCAGGGTGAGGAAGATGAGCCGATCAGAGCCGCTCCGCTACGAAACTTTCTGACGCGGCGCACGGGCTCGGGATACACGCTGCTGCGAGATCCCAGCCGGCGCGGCGAGTACTACGTCGAACTTCGAGTCTTCAACACGCGCGAGCTCGAGCCGGTGGCGACGGAAGCAACCAGGTGGAAACACGCCTTTTTTACATTTAAAGGGGCTGTAGATAACAATAGCCCCGTTTTCAAAGCGGTTAGACAAGTTGGTCAGGCTGCTAAACAAGAATATACGGGCATACAACCTGTGTTGTACCCGTCAAATACTTTTTGATTTTAGTGATATGTGTTTGTAATCTACTATTTTACAGTCGGTTTACTGCCAAATTTAAAACTTTTACAGTCACGTTAGAAAAACAAAGCACATCTTAGAACAAATACAGTAAAAAGATGTTCTTTTGCAATGTATGTAATGTTTCTGTTCCAAAATTAGCAGCACATAAAAAGACCAATATCCACAAGTCTAATAGTTTATTAAGTACGCGGCTTGAAAACGTTTATATAATAGCTAACGCTTTTCGAAATAGAATAGTTAGTTATAAAGTCAATCCCTCAAACACGAATATTACCCCAGATTCATTTTTATGTGAAAATTCTGATATAGCACAACAACTTATTAAAGATTCATTACAAAAGCATGTCTCACTCAAAGTGAATTTGGAACTTTTTGTAAAGTATTGTTTGCCAAAAAATGGTGAATGTTCCATTAAGTCATTTAACACGAAATATGATATAGTTTTGCAGAGTACAGACGTTTTATCATTATATAAATCACTTGCTGATGTACTAATTACTAAATGTACAGAATTTGAGCTCTCCGAATCAGGATGGTCAATCGAATCAGTTAGTCACCTAGAGATAAACATAGTAAAATACAATCCTTTGAGAGCTGGATCGTATATACCATTACCAAAACATATCGCTAATACAAAAGCTTGTTTAAATATAAATAATGATGATAAACAATGCTTTCTATGGTCCATAATGGCTCATTTGTATCCTAGCAAGGTTAACTCAAATAGAGTTTCATCTTATCCCAAATACCAAAATATTTTAAACACTTCCGGCATGACATTTCCGCCCAGCATGCTCGATATAAAGTGGTTTGAAGCCAACAATACAGATATTAGTTTTAACATCTATGGTTTAACCAAAAATGGTAGCGTTACGGGTCCTTTATACAAAACCGCTAATCGTAAATTACAGCACATTAACTTGTTATTAATAACTAAAAAAAGTAAGGCACACTTTTGCCTAATAAAAAACTTTGAGAAACTTGTTCGCAAACAGATAACTAAACATAAATCTAAGATACATTTGTGCGAAGATTGTTTTTTATATTTTTCAACAGAGGCAAAATTAATTCAACATAGTTGTGCAGGGGTACAAACTGTTTTACCAGAGGCAAATACGAGCCTTTCTTTTTCTAATTTTGAAAGAACTCAGGAGGTACCAATTGTGATCTATGGTGACTTTGAAAGCTTATTACGAGAGTATTCAGATAAAAGTAAATCTATGTACGTGGAAAATATTCAATTGCATGAGGCGTCTTGCTTTGCATATTACATTTGTTGTAGAAGTGATCCTTATTTAAACGACTATGTTTCTTATCGCGGTGCTAACTGTTCGAAAAAGTTTGTAGAGTCTATATGTAATGATGTGCAACGATTGTACTCAATATTATCTGTTAGCAAACCTATGATTCCGCTTACGCTAGAAGAGCAGCTATCATTTAAAACTAGCACTGTTTGTCATATTTGTAGAGACAAGTTTTCGTCTAAGGATAACATTGTAAAGGATCATGATCACTTCACAGGTAGATATAGAGGGCCCGCTCACAATAGTTGTAATTTAAATTCAAAAACTTGTCCATTTATACCAATCATTTTTCATAACCTTTCCGGATATGACTGCCATCTGTTTATTAATGAACTCACAAACGTATGCGGTCGAATAAACCTTATCCCGAAAAATAAAGAAAAGTATATTTCATTTACGAAGTTCATTCCAATAGACCAGCAAAATGTAGCTCAACTAAAATTTATTGATTCTTTCAACTTTTTGAGTTCAAGTTTAGATAATTTAGTGAATACAATGCAAAAAGATGATTTCCAACATCTAAAATCATTTTTAGAGATGAGATCAAATTTGATATAGTGAGAAGAAAGGGTGTCTATTGTTACGATTATATAAACTCTTGGCGGCGATATGAAGAAACCCAGTTGCCTCAGGCATCCAATTTTTTTAGTAAGCTCTCATCAGAATCTGTGTCCTCTGAGGATTATAATTATGCCTTACATGTTTGGGAAACTTTCGATATTAAGAACTTAGGAGAATATACAGATTTATACTTGAAATGTGATGTGCTTTTATTATGCGACGTTTTTGAAAAATTTCGAATCATGAGCCTTAAGTACTACAATCTTGATCCCTGCTATTACGTATCGTCACCATCATTAAGTTGGGATGCGATGTTATTATACACAAAAGTAAAATTGGATCTTCTCTCCGATATAGATATGTATCAAATGCTGGAAAACGGGATAAGAGGAGGTCTTGCTCAATGTTCGCGTAGATACGCAAAGGCGAATAATAAATATCTTCCAGATTTTAACATTAATGAACCGAACAGCTTTTTAGCCTATTTAGACTGCGTAAATTTATATGGATACGCAATGATGCAGCATCTGCCAACCGGAAATTTCAGGTATCTTAACGATGAAGAATTAACAAACTTTAACGTTGAAAATCAGTCAAGCGATTCTGATACCGGTTTTATACTTGAAGTCGACCTTCACTATCCTGTTGAACTTCACGAGTCTCATTCAGATATGCCATTTGCAGCTGAAAAATTTACTCCCAGAGGAAGCAAAAATAAAAAATTAATTGCTAGCCTCTATGACAAACATAGATACATTATTCACTATATGCATTTAAAAGAGTGTTTGAAAAATGGTCTTATTTTGTTAAAAACGTATAAAATTTTAGCTTTCGATCAAAGTAACTTTTTAGAACCATACATATCTTTAAATACCACCTTAAGACAAAATGCTACCTCAGATTATGAAAGGGATTTTTTCAAAAAGCAAAACAATTCAATATTTGGCAAAACGATTGAAAATAAAAGAAAGCAGGTTGATGTAAAACTTGTTAATGTCTGGAAAGATGATTCAAATAACACAAATAAGTTTTGCGGTGCAGAAAAATACATAAGTGCTCCCAACTTCAAAAACTTGGCAGTTATATCCGATTCATTAGTAGCAATTCAGTTGCAACAAACTAAAATCGTTTTAGATCGACCCATATACGTAGGTTTCTCTATTCTAGAAATAGCCAAAAGTCATTTGTATCGCTTTCATTATGATGTAATGAAACGTGTTTATAAAAATAAAATTCATCTTTGTTATACGGACACTGATAGTCTTTTGTATTTAATTCATACGGAAGATTTTTATGAGGATCTCAAAACACACATAAAATATTTTGATACTAGCAATTTTGATGTTAACAATATATTTAATATGCCCTTAGTGAATTGTAAAATTCCAGGATATTTTAAAGATGAAATGGGGGGTGAGATCGTGAAGGAATTTGTAGGTTTGAGAGCAAAACTATATTGCATAGATACCCAAATTTCGACAATTAGGAAAGCAAAGGGAATAAAAAAGTGTGTTACAAAAAAACTTAATATTAATAAATACAAAAACGCTTTATTTCAAAACGAATGTATTAGAGATAATATGTGTGTAATAAAATCTAAAAATCATAAAATTTTCACGCAAAATATCAATAAGCTAGTTCTTACAAGGGATGATGATAAGAGGTGTGTATTAAAAGACAATGTTTCGACTTTGCCTTGGGGACACTACAAATTGGCTTTTTAATGTAGCAGCACTGTAAAGTAGTAGAAATTTACTGCTAATATATGACTTGCAACATTTTTATTCTTTTTATAATAACAAGAAATTTAGGTGCTAATATACGACTTGTAACGTTTTTATTATTTTTATAATAACAATAAATTTTTGAATGTATGTCTATTGTTTTCTTTCATTTACCACCACCAGCTTATTATTCATATGGTTAGTAATAAACCTGCCTAACTCAAAAGTATTTTTTTTTCCATATAACAAGTGTAATAAGACGCTCTCGAAGTAAGTATGCTTTGTTTTGACTTACGCTGGTTTTTACACCTATTGCAATCGTATTGTTTTGACTCGCTCGCTTCTACTGTCAAGTCAATAAGAGCTGTCACACGTTGATAATACGTTAGCAACAGGGAAATAGAAAACATAAAATGAAGGTCCGTATAAATATAAAAAAAAAATATTTTATATAAATGGGAGAATCTCATCCCAATTTACACGCCCCAAACTTAGCTCTAGGCTCGTGTGCTAAGGGCTTGTGTGCTAAGGGTACTATAGAAAGCTTATCATTATACAGAAATAAATACTTAAATGTATAGAAAACGTGGGGGGGGGAATCGAACCTGGGACTGCAAGCTTCGTAGGCAGGGTCACTACCAACTAAGCCAACCACGTCGCCAGTAGAGTGGTTGAAATATTGGTTAACTTTAATCTGTCACACCGTCGACTTGCTAACAAGAAGAATCTAATAAACAAGATTGTAATTCTTTTATTTCGTTATAATTGAGATTCAGACAAGGAAGTTAAATAATAAAATAACGGTTTGTAGTTCTGCTACAATACTGTCGCAGGAGAAACAAGTCATGACATGTTACAACGAGTTATCTCTGCTTATTTAACTTTGTTGTACGTAAATAAGTACCACATTCTATATTGAACATCATTTATTTAAAATAATAAATAGCAAGCAGATTAACAGAATTCTTATAATTCATTGTTTTAATAACATAGGTAACTTACAATTTAATAAAACATATATAACATATTTACAACGCCAAATAAATTGGTAAAAAACATAAATTGAAGAAATTTAGAATAAAATTAATGATGCTGCATTAATCACATTCAATAATTATTACTTTTTCTTTCTTGATTTGAACTTCATTGACAATAACTTATATTAATTGGTTCTGTAAAGTTAGTTAATTATAATATAATTAGCATCATTGATTTCATAATTCATAACTATAATAATATTTAAAATTAACAAGCTACTTTACAATGATATAAACATGGGGAAAAAATAATAGAAACAAGCCACAATTATATAACTACACTGCATTAATCACTTTCAAGTTTTTTCATAATTTTTTTTACCACATTTTCTACGCTGTCCAACACTTCATCATACGGATCACATACGAGATATTGTGCGCTGACTGACCGATCACTGTAACACTCATCCATTGTCTCGATGTTTATTTTTATTAAATATCGTCCACTGCGAATGTTATTTTTAATAACATAGGATGATCCTTTTTTAGTACGATCCTTTTTATTAATACCCATTTTGTTATTTAGAGCTTTCTGCTCCCTTTTCTCCCGCTGAGCGTCAGGCTCTCGTGTTACGACAGCGTTCTGAACACACATGTTTTCGTAGGTTGCTCTACGGGTTAAAAGCTCTTGCCGCTTTTTTTCTACTTTTTCTAAGTATCCATCAACGTCTTGAGCATAATAAAAAGGATGATCCTCAGGGACATCATGGAAAACGGGGCTGACATCATATATGCTGCCAAAATCAAGTTGATCATTCTGCGTGCTGTCTTCCATAATTATCTGAAATATAAAAGTTTCATTAGTTTATATTAAATAAAAAAATGGTGAACAAATCAACCATTTATAACTAAGATGATGCAATAATAAATAAATTTACTTACCTATATATTTTTATAAATATGGTTTACCCGCGTTAGAAACGAGGCAAAGTTCGACTGCGACTGACGCTCGAGTAGTAGCAATTTAGATCTCGGTGAATAATATTCTTCGCCTAATATAGGACAGGAATGTGTAATTAGAGAAATGATTCAAACTTATAAAGATAATATTTCATTTGGGATGATTATATTATCACAAGTATTTATTTGAAATTATATTAAATTACTGAACAGAAGGCAATGAAGTTTATTAAACAGCCTGTGTCTATAGAAATCAACAAAATAAGTGAAGGATCACATTGCGCTAACTATCGTAACAGACATAGTGTGCTTCTTCCTAACTCTATACGAAGTATTATATGTGGACCATCAAATTGTGGAAAAACAAATATAATTTTAACTTTATTGCTTCATGAAAATGGATTAAAATTTCGAAATGTCTACATATACTCTAAAACTATTTTTCAACCTAAATATCGTTTTTTAGAGGAAGTTCTTAAAAGAATTCCTGAAATTAAACTGTTTATGATACATGATGAAAAAGAGGTAATCTCTCCTCATGAGGCCATGCCCAATTCAATTTTCATCTTTGATGATGTAGCTTGCGAAAATCAGACTAATATTCGTAATTACTTTTGTATGGGAAGACATAAAGGTATAGACTGTTTTTATTTAACACAGACTTACTCTAAAGTGCCAAAACAATTAATACGAGACAATGTTAATTTTTTGATAATTTTTAAACAAGACGATGTCAATTTAAAACATATTTATCGCGAGCATGTAAATTCTGACATGAGTTGGGAAAAATTCAAATCGCTTGTCGCAAATATATGGAAAGATTCGCATGCGTGTCTTATAATTAACAAAGATTGTACATTAAATAATGGACGATATAGAAAATCATTCGATGTTTTTGTAAATTTTGAATAAATATAAATGATGACTAAAGTTAAATCACTTTACTTATAATAATAATAAACATCGGAAGTGTTTTTAGACTGCGTTATTGATTTGCCATGGACCCAGACATAAAAATACAATTAATTAAATCTGTAAAGAATATTAAAAATAAGTTGAAAAGGATGCGAGAAGAGGAGGACGATTTAGAATTAAAAAATAAGAAGATTTTGAAACCATTAACCGATCCGCTAGAAACAATGATGTTTCTTCATAATTCTCCTAAGCATATGACATCTTATAATGAAAATGCATGCAATGACAAACATATATCACCAAATGATGTAAACTTGGATTGTATCAAAAACGATAAAATAAATATTCCCAACATACTTGAAATAAAAACTCCCACTAAAATGGAAAATAATGTGGCAAAAGTAAAAACCTTAGAGGGCTCTGATTCTTATTTGCAAGTCCCAAATAAACCTTTTAATGTTGCCTTTGGAGTCAGACATGATGGTGAATCACTTTTGATAGGAAATTCACCTGCAACGCTTAAATCTTTTGGGGAGAATTCTCCTAATAAAATATCTACGATTAATGTAAATGATAAAAGTTATGAATTAACGCCAGGTTTAAAAGAGCTTTTATTTCAAAGTAAACCGAATTGTGACATAATAAATGAAAAGGATAAAATAACCTATAAAGATATTTTGGTGCACACAAATGTTCATAAGAGAGGATTTAGTCCTCAAGGTCAGATACAAGGCAATTCAGGAATGAAATACTGTAAAATAATTAAACCCCTATTTCAAGAATCCAGCCCGGCAAAGCAGGGTGGTAATCTGCCTTCCTTGAAAAAATATAATTCAAATACGGATTTTGTATATTGGGACGATCCTAATGAGCTGATTGACCGTCTAAAAATTTTAATTGCTTCTAAAGATGCTGGCAACACTAACCATGATAATGAAATAATTTCGATCATAGAAGAGCTGAAAGAAGCAGGCATCATTAAGGAATAAAAAGACTTCAGAACCAACTACTGACTCAGTCTCAGTGTGTTGGTTGAACATGAATGTAGATAAATTTGGACACCATGTGTTAAAAAAGCATAAAATGAATAATTTTAATGAACCTCCCTTGGCGTTTATAAATGTTACTGATTGTTTCGATGCAAAAAATAAGATAATTAAACATATTGGAAAGCCTGTCGATCCAGAGGACTGCGCCACAAAACAGTATGTTGACAATACTGTAGATAAATTGTTTAATAAAATAAAAATAATTAACCAAACGTTAGCTCAGTTAGAGACAGAAGTGAATAGCCTGCAACAAAGTATTGAATCAGTTTCATTTAAGAACAAATACAAGAAATGAGTAAAGACATTGTAGTAAACGAAATACATAAACAAGCTCGGAAAAACTTTCCTCGAAGACATGTAGTGATGAAAGATATAGATGATTTGTGGCAAGCTGATCTTATTGATATGCAATCTATATCAAACAACAATTTGCAGTTTAAATATATTTTAGCCATTATTGATACTTTTTCTAAGTACGCGTCGGTATATCCATTAAAAAAGAAAAATAAGGAATATATAACTCAAGCCTTTTGCGATTTGTTACAAAAAAATCGAATCCCCAAAAACTTACAAACTGATTTAGGAACTGAATTCTATAATAAAAAACTAAAGTCATTACTTCAGCTGCATAAAATAAACCATTACTCTACATACTCTACAAAAAAAGCTTCTATAGTGGAAAGATTTATAAGGACTCTTAAGAATAAATTGTATAAACAATTTAGTTTAAAAGGAAACTATAAATGGATAGGAAACACACTTTCGGAAGTAATTAATATATATAATAATACGATACATAGAACAATAGGTCTTAAACCAATTGAAGTCAGTGAAAATAATAAAGATGCGGTATTACAGAAATATAAAAATCTTTTTTTGAAAAGGAGATCAACAAAGGATAAAAATAAATTTGCAGTAGGAGATTCTGTTCGTATAAGCAAATATAAAGGAACATTTGAAAAAGGATACACTCCTAATTGGTCAACTGAAATATTTACTATTACGAAAGTACAAAACACAAACCCAATAACGTTTATCCTAGAAGATGCTAATCATCGACCCATCTTAGGATCATTTTATGCTCAAGAATTGCAGAAACCTAAATATAAGAACATTTATCTTGTAGAAAAAGTCTTGAAGAAAAACGGTCGAAAATTATATGTAAAATGGTTAGGTTTACCTTCGCAAGAAAATAGTTGGATTGATAAAACAGAAATCTTATAAGCAGCAAACATCATAGTTTAACCGCATTTTAATTGTGTACTTGAAACTGGACAGTGTATTTCGTTGGGAAAAAGAAACTTGTTTATAAATAATTTAATTTTAAATTCAACAAAATGGTGCGATCAAAACCTAAATCGAATGGAAAAAACAAGAAAAAAATGGTTTTTACTCCCTCCCAGAAAGCCAAGTCCGGCGCTGGGCTTAAAAATACTTTCAAAAATATCGTTTCTCTGACAAAAAAACATATTAAAAAGTTAAAACCTACATGTAAAAAAGCGGCTATAGAGTTAGCAGTGGCTGTTGCCCGAGAATTAACTGCGGATTCAGATACTTCAGTAAACATTCCCCGGATGATACCTGTGCCAAAAGTTGGAGGAGTTTTGCCCCTAATACCAATTTTTGCTGGATTGTCTGCTGCAGGTGGTTTAGCAGGTGGCGCAGCTGGTATTGCTAGAGCGGTAGAAGCTATTAAGTCTGCTAAACAACGTTTTCAAGAACTCAAGAGGCACAATAAAAAAATGGAAAAGTTGAGTTTGGGAAGAGGGCTGCATCTCAAAGAGCATAAGAATGGATTAGGAATTTATTTTAAAAATGAAAAAAACTAATGCATAGGCTACCTAAACGAGCGTTAACTAACATCGATATTCTCGAATATTGCAAAGAAATTCCCCATTTTCGAGGAGTTTTCATGCGAGATCAGCTGCCAAAACGTCCATTAAAAAAAGAATGTGGAGTTATTAACCTTGACAGCTCGCAGAATTCTGGGACTCATTGGGTAGCCTATGCAAAATTAAATAATTATATCGAATATTTCGACAGTTATGGTAATTTAAAACCACCTGAAGAATTTTTAAGATATGTTGGCTTAAATATTTTTTATAATTATGTTAACAAACAAAAGACTCATCCTTTCATTTGCGGACACTTGTGTATAGACTTTTTAAACTCATTTTGGGATCTACATAAATAGCTCACACTTTTCAAAAACATTTTAGTTCAAAACAATGTCTATTACATTCACAATCACTGGAAATGAATCCATTCTTCGATCAGAATTAAATACTCATTTAATATTAGAAGACGATTACGAATGCGGTTTACTAAATTTTTCAACATTTAATTCAATACCCAATATTACTGACGGCAACAATGTATTTGCTTACGGCAAACAGAAGGATATTAAAATTCCTTGCGGTGCATATGACTTGTCTGATTTATATGAATATTTAAAAAGTAATATGAACAATTGTCAGTTTGAAATCGTTCCTAACATCAATACTTCTAAATGTTCAATTTTTTGCAGCGAACCGATTAATTTTAAGGTTAAAAATAGTGTAGGTGCATTATTGGGGTTCTCAGAGAGGGTGTTGGATCCAAATAAATGGCATGAATCAGTCAACCCTGTATGCATTATTGCTGCGTCTGTGATACGGATCGAATGTGATCTTGTCCAAGGTTCCTACACGAACGGCTTGCCTACACATATAATTCATGAATTCGCGCTTAACAGTCCACCCGGATATCAAGTAATTGAAGTACCTAAAAATATAATATATTTCCCTTTAAAGAAGAAACATATTTCATCAATTACGGTGAAAATATTAGATTTACAGGGAAATCTAATTAATTTTGGTAACGAAAATATTAGTATACGTCTTCACTTGCGAAAATCAAAATGATAATTTTTAACGATGATATCTGTAACAAAATACAAAGACAAAGTAGTTGTAACTCCACTATCAAGCACAACGTCAGACGAGCTAGACGTAAAAAGGTTGTAGCAATAACAAAGAGTAATAAAGAATTTCTTCGGGCTCTCGGATTAAAAATATGAGCATCCTCCATATAACCGATGATCCGCAATACGACAACTCAATTGAAAGTTATGAAATCCATACTTATAACCCATACAATAATAGTTTTAATGAAAATGATGAAATACGAATACCGATCCATCAGCAAGATATATACGTATTACCTTCAGCTAGCGCGTTATACATAGAAGGATATTTTTCTATAACAGCTAAAGACACGAGTGGTGTAAAAAAAGTTAAAAATGTTAAGTTGACAAATAACGCTATATCATTTCTTTTTCAAGATATTAGGTATGAAATGAATGGGATTGAAATAGATCGAATTAGAAATGTTGGAATAACTACTACAATGAAATCTTTAGTCTCCATGAATAGTGGAGAAAGTAAAGCTGCAGCAATGTGGGGTTGGAACGTAAACGGATTTAACGATCACAGTGGAAAATTTTGTATTCTTTTACCACTTAATAAATTATTAGGTTTTGCAGACGATTACAAGAAAATAGTAATTAATAGTAAGCATGAACTAATACTAAACAGAAGTAGTACAAATTTGAATGGTGTTGTAACCGAAAAAGACGATTCAGTGGAAATTAAGGTAGATAAAGTTCAATGGCGCATGCCGCATGTTAAAGTTTCAGATCAACAAAGGCTTGCTTTGCTCAAAAATTTAGAAAAAGATAAACCTATGCAAATAGCGTTTAGGAATTGGGATTTATATGAATATCCGTTATTACCAAGAACAACCAAACATACATGGTCCATAAAGACCACTTCTCAACTAGAAAAGCCTCGGTTTGTAATTTTTGGATTGCAAACTAATAGAAAAAATAACAAATTAAACGATAGCGCTTTATTCGATCATTGTAATCTTAAAAACGTGACTTTATTTTTAAATTCATACTATTATCCATACGATAATCTTAACTTGAAATTTGATGAGGACAAATACAGTATATTATATGATATGTATGCGAGATTCCGCCAGTCGTATTATAACCTTCCTATAGATCCGTTGCTTGATCTTACGCAATTTAAGGAAAAAGCTCCATTATATGTGATTGATTGTTCGAGGCAAAATGAGCATTTAAAAACTGGACCTGTTGACGTTCGTTTAGAAATTGAGACAGAAAAGGATTTGCCGGACAACACTAGTGCTTACTGTTTGATTATTAATGATCGATTGGTGGAGTACAGACCTTTGAGTAATATTGTTAGAAAATTGACATGATGTCCACCGCAATAGTTGATGTGCAGGGATTTAAAACGGACAACAATTCATTTATTGTCAAAGAAGTTGCAATAGCCGCTAATGAACAATTACTACACCTTCTCATTCTACCACCTTGCCCGTTGCACAATCTCTCTCCAACCGAACGTAAACAAGTATCGTGGATACAAAGAAACAGAAAAATTAATTGGAATGACGGATTCATACCTTATGAAAAATATTTAATGTATATCCAAGAGTTTTTGATTGATAAGACGATTTATTGTAAGGGTCTGGAAAAAGTTACCTGGCTTAAAAATATTTTAGATCATAATGACGTTATTAACCTGGAAGATATGAACTGTCCTAAATTGTTAAGTTTGTACGAAGATTATAGATTGTCAAGTGATGTGTTTAACTGTATATATCATCCAACTGTATGTGCGCTTAGAAATGTAACTAGCTTAAGAAAGTGGTGTTTAAATAAAAGTATGTTTTAAGTTAATGTCTTTTATTCATAGTATAAATAACAATAGCCCATTTTTTTTAAATCAGAAAGTAGTGATCCAGCGTTATTAAACAACGTTGACTACCACTAATGACAATATTATTAAAATTTAATCATGCTACAATGATAAAGAAAGTCGCTTTTAGTGGTAAAGTTACATATTTTTTGGTGCCTGATCGTGAAGATAGTCGAAGGGGGACATGGAAAATCGATGCAGATCGATTTCAGATGCGTGTATTATCGCTCGAAAAACAGTTTACTTTGTTGCATACGAATTGTTCAGTATTGCATGATTATTTATAAACCAATGTTGTATTAAACATTACAAGAATGGATGAAAGCATAAAACATGAGTTGCTTGAGACATTGCGATTATTATGTGCATCCAGATACGACTGCAGGGGCAGTCATGACGATGAAATTAAGTTAATCATCGCAAGGCTAGTAACATATGGCGGCATGAGGCTGTACTGGACGCGTCGAGGCGCTGCAGTTGGAGGTTAGAGCACCGTTGCTATAACGGTTCAATTGAAATAATTTTAAGTGTTCTTATGAAATTTAATTTGTTTCAATAAAGTGATGTAAAAATAAATTTAAAAACTAAATATTTCTTTGTTTTCATTAATGTATTCCAATAACTTTAACCTAGAGCTATGTATTACACTTCTAGAAAGTTGATGATTCAAATCAGCTATAGAATAGATAGCGTTTTACTTCTTGAATAGATTGAAATATAACCTAAGATAAAACTAAGTATATCTATTCAAATGTATAATACTAATATATATTCAAATGTATAATTGATTATTCTAGATCAAGTGATCTCAAATAATATTTATTACTCTCAATTATACATACACATAATTATAATTTTTAATGTGTGCTCTCGTTAAATAAATAAAACTACTCTACAAATGTAAGCGGGTTTTTTATTACTTTTCATTATACTAAGAACCTAAAAACCTTCAGTTGAATTGATTACTTCTTTCGATTAGCTCCCAAATGGTAGATAATTCAGTTGATTCAATTAAAGTTACTTTTTGACTAGACCGATAATTCAGCTGAATCAATTCAAGATAGTTCTCGAATAGCTCAATAATTCAGTTGAATTGAATCATATTACATAGTTTTATTTCTTGAATAGATAAATATGCAGCACTCTATCTTTTCAAATGTAGAATTGGTTGTTCTAGATTTTACTTTTTGAATAGTTGACGATTCAAGGTATTTTAAATCAAAAAATCGGGCTGATTAATCATCTGCTTGTCTATCTATTTAGCTCAGTTATGTTGCGAAGCAAATAAACCAACAACCGACAGCTAGCTTGAGACATTTCGAAACAAAAACCCACATAAGGTTTAATTATACGTTAATTGAGCGGTCTGCAGATAGTCAGATGGGGTCAATTGGGGATTCCGGATCGTCCGAGCGCAGCGAGGTGATCCAGAATCCCCAATAACACCCTACTTATTTATAACGGTGCCGGGTGCCTATATTTCGACCAAATCCGTGAAGACCGCCAGGCGGGTGGCTGGTTACAGGACACTGGTTGATTTGACTCTTTCGTAGGATGTCATGTTAAAAGAACAGGTTTGAATTGAGTAGTATATACTAAAAACGTATGACACATCAAAAATACCACGTTAAAACCATACGTTAAAGTATCATCCATCTATCTATCCATCATTCTGCCATCCCTATGACGTTTGGTATAAAAGCATTCAGCCAACAAGATCAAAACATAAATGTGGCCGGCAACCATGCCGCTTCGCTGACTGTGAAATCCAGCCGGATTCAAATATCAGGTTTCCAATAGCTGATATTTTCGCCGTCGACCGAACCGCTAATAGTGAGGTATCACTGAAAATAAACGACTGGATTCGCAGATATCCCTTCAACACGAAAATTCACTTCCAAATGCGAGTATATTGGACAGCCATCGGACACGCTGTTTCTAATTCAGTTTCTTCTGTTCGACTAGCTCGTAGTGTAGGTTGTATTGGAGAATCAAATGGATATTCTTATCTGTGGCTCTAATGAAAAAGGATACATGTCGTGTGCGATTCAAGTGAAAAAGGGTGCAAGTCCAGCATATTCTTTATATAATTTATGCTTTTTTAGAACGAGCTAACTCGACTTATATCCGTTTTCACTGGAATCATAGATTTGACGACGCAATTAGTCTAGTTGGTAGTGCTTCTGCTAATGAAACTAACGATTCCGGGTCCAAATAGAAACAGGAACTTTTTTAAAAGGTTTTAGAGCTTAGCTAGGTCAAGTTGTAAGAGATTGACGCCTGATATTTGTTTTTATGTATTTATATTCGCCAAATCAAAATCACAGTTTAATACTGTAAATAATAACAAATCGTTACATCACTACATAGTAAAAAACAAAGTCGCTTCCTGCTGTCTTTCCCTATTTATGCTTAGATCTTTAAAACCACGCAACGGATTTTGATGAATTATTTTTAATAGATAGAGTGATTCAAGAGGAAGGTGTTTATGTGTAATAAATTCTGTTTTATGTACGGGGGTTACAGAAAACTCACATAATCCGATGCGAAGCGAGGACGGGTCGCTTATTTTTATAAAATAAGATCTCTATAAAGCTGAACAGAAAATCTGCCATTCAACGACCCGCGCATAGAAATATAACTTAGCTTAAGATAAGACGATTTAGCTCTCCTTTCAACAGAAACTCGCCTCTTGAAGATTTTTGCACCGGATAACATTTATTCAAGTCGAGATTGAAAAGAGTACTCCAGTCTTGGTAAAAACTTTGTAAATAGATATCAGAAGTCTATCAAAAGGAAAACCTTTAGGGAAATTATTGGTAAATCAAAGTTATTTAAAAGTATTATTAAGAGAGCTATGATGTGTGGTTGGAAAGACAAAGATATTTGTGCAATACCAAAGTCACATAAGGTATTAAGTAACGTTACTATTATTTGAGCAAAGTTACCGTTATTCAATTCCAACTTGGAATTGTATAATCCTAGCTAATACAATATTAAAAGTAAAGATTTTAGCTAAGACTGTTTTTAGTTTTTAAGTCTTTGGGAAATAAACAGTTGAATTTTTTTATTTTTTTTTTTATCTGGAATCCCTTAAAAAGAAAAGAGGAGTTTTATAAGTTGAACGTATCTCTGTACGTGTTTTTGTATCTGAGTGTCATCGCAGATCCCAAGCAGAATGACCAAATCATAGGAGTTTAAAAAAAATTTAGACAGCAGTAGTATTCGCAGTTTACTAGCAGGTATTCCATCTTAGGATTGCAGTCTTGAGATCGTAGTCTTGAGAATTGTAATGTTCCCTAATAATCCCACTCACCATTAGGAGGCCTGAGTGCCCGTGTGTTTTATTCTTGCCATAAAAAATATGATGGGACAGATCGGTTTTATTAAAAACGGTTCGCTTAGGGGTCGGCGAATGGTTTTTTTTTTAATTTAACTCTTGGTCCGTGGCGCTCGGAGGCACGGAAACTTTTTAACAATTAAAAAAATAAAGTAATTCGTGCCTTAGGTGACCATACGACTCTTTCCTCGGGCAACGACTAGTAATAGCTATCTAACGAGGAAATGCAGCCAGCATTATCGGCACCATTCCCGGTGCAGTGGCCAGTTTGTACAATAAGTTAATTTATTGTAGTATTTAATTGTAATTGCGAGTATGTTTTCATTATTTTGCAGTATAATGTTTGTGTTTCCTTTAATAGTTCAGTTATTATCTTGTTTATCTTGTTTTATTCATGTTCAACTTATAACCCACATTGTATGAGTTACACACACATACTTGTTTACTTTCGTCATTTTATCGTAGTACTTAGTGGCACTCGTAACGCTAAGCCGAATTTAACGAGTTCTTATTCAACCGAATAGCAACGTAGGTAGCGAGTTTCATTCTTTTTTTTTTATGTAGATATCGCACTGCTAGGTCAAAACAGTAGTAATTTTAAGTACAATTATATTCCAAAATCAACTTTAATACAATTTTTTTAATCTTGAAATAAAACTAGCAAGGATTTTGAGTTAATACTGTTTTGATCTAGTCTGCCCTCCTACGGAAAAAAGGCACATCTACTATATGAATTGTATTGCACTTCCAACCTTATTATAGTTATTATATAACAATCTGTGAGAGTTAATATGCTTCTATGAATTAATTGCACTTCTCCGTAGGGGG
Organism: Acleris laterana; assembly: GCA_963966035.1. Lineage (NCBI taxonomy): Eukaryota > Metazoa > Arthropoda > Insecta > Lepidoptera > Tortricidae > Acleris > Acleris laterana. The sequence continues at coordinate 14,989,578 of OZ014443.1, forward strand.
GTAGTAGTAGTGCCAATGATAAATCCTCTTTTTAGGGTGCCGTATCCGAAAAGAGCTAATTAATGTACCTACGCTGTCCGTCCGTCCATCCTATCTTTAAAGAGCTGCTTTTAAACCGAAACAGTGGGTTCCTTTTTATTCTTGCATATTTTTCAAGAAAGTTAAATAATAACGGGTAACACACAAGAAACGTTTTTTCAATGTTTTTTTATTGTAGTTGTATTTATAGTAAAACGGGTAAAAAATACATCCAAATTAGACGAAATTTGGAATGATCATAGTACAAAACTTGAAGAATAACAAATACTAAGCGGTAAAGTTCGCTTTTGTTCTTGTTTTTTTATCCGACTACGGCGAAGCAAAACGGAAGGTTACTTGTTATATTGCCCGTGTTTTGGGTTCCTTTTGTCATTCTTGTACTATACACGCATATAATACAAAAAATGGTTAAGAGTAAGTTGGGGTTGCGCTTATTCGATCCGAAATCGAATTCAAATCGGAATAAAATAAGATCTACGGTGGTACGGAACCCTCGGTGCGCTAGTCCTAGTCGCACTTCACCGGGCTTTTTTAAATAAATTAAATACAAAAATAAGTAAGATCAATTTGATTCCTAGGCTACAATGGTCTATGTCAACGTGACGATGTATATTTGTACCTTGTCGCTTTACAGTCACGTAAGCAATCACCAGATTGACACTTCAAATCAAATCAAATTGTAAGACTGAAATCTTAAGTCTGCAATTGCTTTGCCAACCCTAAAGACTAAGATGGGCTGCCGTGATATATCTATAATGCCGTTATCTGACATCTGGTATTTTTTTTACTTATAATGCTATGTTAATGAGAAAAAAAATCTCTATAAATCCGTGTTTGCGATTTTTAAAACAAGAATTTGGTAGATAGCCGCATTATAGATACATATATCACGGCAGTGGGTTGCCTCTACAAAAAAGGGGGAAAGGTTGTCATGGTGATAAAGTAGGCATAATGGCAGACGGTCATTATACTCGTTATAAGTTAAATAGGTTCGTTAAAAGATCTCCTTTTTATCAGATAAAGAAACTCCAGCGATCTTATAATACATCAAACTATCAAATCAAAGCAAATGCAAAAATACGTCGTATTTTATTCAACCAAAACATTCGCCAATTTAATAATATTCTCGGCAAACCGAAATGAAGCCCAATACAGAATTGTGAAATGTTTTCGAACAGAGAATCTACCTCCAGTGATCCCCTATTGAAGTTCAGAGCAATGGAAAATATATTTTAGTGCTTTACGAGTATAACAATTCAAATATCGCTGTCGGAAATGTAAATTCAATCCCTGCTCTTTGTTTACTTCCTACAAAACAAACATGAATTCATTTCGAATTAAAACTTGTCTAGCATCAGTGCAATTTCTCCTGAAATCGTATGTACTCGTATTTATAGTGAGTACTTAGACAAAGCGTTTCTCGTTACTATGCCTTGGACTACCCCTATTCATGAATCCTATTTCCTGATTGGATACATCGTATCGATCTATCGATGTCTATGACGTGTCCGCAAAGCCCTTTGATCAACTTGCCAGAGATACGGATTGGTCATGAATCAATAATAGATGAATAGACCTGCTCTAGAATTCACTGATGCACTTGACAAATTAATTTCGGCCGCAGGTTCTAATTTATATACAATACAAACTGTATGGACATAATTATAACGCTCATTTGATACTCTTGTATACTTTGTCATACTTGTCATTTTGTTTTGTTTTTTTGTGTTAATGATTTTATATCTGTTCGTCTTTAAACCATTAAAATGCTATTTGTGCATACAATTCCTACGTTTTTTTAATTCGCTAAGTCGCGCCATTTCATTTTTATGAATTGAACATACTGTAGGCAGATTAAATATTGGAACGTGCAGTGAGTGATTGAGATTGGGGCCGACTGATTGGGATGAGATTGTTCTATCCTTTTAGTAGTTAAACAGATCTGTTAAAATGTTTGATTGTGTTGGGTTGCTGTGTTTGTTTGTCAAATAAATGTTGGGAGTTTGAGTTTGGAATTTGGATGTACCGAAATGAAAGCTTTATCACATTTTTATTCGAGACAATACGTCATTTTAAAATAGTTATTGCATACATAAATTAGATGTATCTAGAGAATATTACCGTCTTTCGACAGTGTGGTATAAAATCAAAGTAATCGTGAATCGTGTCATTAAAGTTTTAATCTCTCCTAGAAATTAAACTTCCTTATTCATAAACGCGTTATAACCCTATTTCAGGAAAAGAGGCTCTGTCACATTCTGTCAGATGCAAATGTAACAATATCAAAGCATATTTTAGCTATTGTGCGTTTATAAGTAAAAAGGGGACATTTTTCGCAGCAATATTTACACAGCATTTTTGGGCACCCTGTAGAGTTCATAAACGTTATTAATCGGGGTGAGCTCTAAAGGGTTCATTCATGTTAGTGCGTGGTGCTCGCGGCCCGCGCTGCCCAGCGGCCACCCCGGCGGTGGGCGGCCTGCCCACCGCGCCACCGTGGGCTTAGCCCTTAATGATTGCTGATTGCATACTCTGGAATAAACTGGATGGGCTTTATTACTTTGGTTTATCGGAGCCCGTCGTTGCTAATTAGCGTCGGTTCGGGATTATTGTAACTTCATTTTGTCACTGGATGAAAGAGTTGGGGGACGATATTAAATCTCGTCTGGTGACTCGTTGCCCATTGGCTTTTAATTTTTTAGTTTTTAATCTCACTGGTGACTGGATTCTAATGACTGCCGCATCCAGTAAATGAAGTCATCGTGGGGCTTAGAGCCTGTTCAGATTAGGGCGATAATCGGTTCTTGTTTACTTAATCATCCTCTAGCTCAGCGTTCAGATGTACAAATGCCTGAACAGGGTCTTAAGTATTCATTATTAATTCCTTCCTAATAAATCCCTGAGCTTATTGAGCAATACCATTTGTTTTAGCCCATATCACCTTTATATCATAATCACAAGAAAGCACAGATCTGGTAGAGACGCAGCCTAAGAGCGAAAAGTTTTTGAGACGACACTCTTAAAGTTGCAAACAACGACAAGATGTTATTTTCCAATAACATTTTCAAAAGCTATTGAGATATGTTTTCTTTAATTTATAAACATCTTCCGGCAAACTTACTTTAAAAATGCGCGCATAGTTTAAATAGTTTTCCTTACAAATTATTAGAAAACTAATTTACATTTACTACCGGTACGCTCCAACAACGAATCCATGAGAAACTGTATGTACGGTCACGGTCAAAGTTGCATGGACACCTCTAAGGCGATAATCCTCTGAACATTTGCACCCACGTTCTCAAACATTAAACTAGATGGCGGTGTTGACTAAACCAGTTCATTTGTCTTTATTACAACTTCCTAAGATAGTAGTATTATAATCGATTTTTCGTCAACCCACTTAGACGAAGTAATGGCTTAGTGGGTTTACGTCTGACGTTTATTATACGTTGGATCCACATAGACCGAAGTTCGAATCTCTTTTGGGATGTCCTTTTTTCTTTTTGTATTTTTTTTTCAGAACGATGTTTTTACGATAAATAATGTTGATGGCCCTATGAAATAAATAAATAAATAACATAGCAAAATAAAAGCATGCATGCTTTTAATGAAATAAAACTACCTATTGTTTTATTTATTCAATTATTTATTCCTAAATTGAACTGAAATTAGATATACTCATTTGATAATAATATTACTCATACAAGTAACAATAAAACAACTCCTATTTACCATTTTATTGAGGCCAAAAGCTTAAGTTTCGTTTCCAGATTCGGAAAGAATATTGAAGCTCCACCACAATAAAACACAAATACTAACTTCTAAAGACCGGGTTATTATAATTACAAAAGCGTGTGTCTCTAGCTTTGTAGTCGCCGGGGTAGGTAATTTATAAATAGTGCAAGTTTGATTACTACTTTAAACAAATTACAGTGGGTATAAGACAATTTGTGAGTAAACTTATGAAATAAAATTAAGTTTTTATTTGGTTTTGCACACTAGAAATAAAACAGTTATATTTATAACGTTATGCTTGCGTTCACTTTATAGTCACTTGTTAAACAGATTAACTAAATAACCCGGTCTCAACCAAATAATATTTTCCACCTACCTACTTAATAGGTATACCTTAATAGCTAGTGTAGCCCCCATTCTGTTCGATAACAGTCAGCATGCGAGAACGCATTGAATTAATAAGGTTGCTGCACAAGCTCGAGCCACGAATGCTTTCCCAAACTTGCAAACAATGAGCCTCTAAGTAATGCTTCTGGGGTTCGCTCGTTCTGGTTATCCCACCGTTGAACCATCACACCCCATAAATTTTCGATGGGATTTAAGTCTGGTGACCTAGCCGGCCAAGGAATTACCGCTATATCATTGTGATGACTGAACCACTCCCGCACATGACGCGAACGGTGTATAGGGCAGTTATCTTGCACGAATGATATAACCGGTAATTCATCTTCCGGATAAACATTGCGAACAGTGGGTAGCATGGTGTCCTCCAACACGTCCACATAATTAACACCGGTCGCTCGGCTGGGCATTCGCACTAGTTCCCCCGGGTCGGCTGCACTCATCCAGCCCCACATATTCACACTTATCCGACCAGATTCCATGTTGGGCACAACGTGATTACTATCATAGCGAGTATTATTTCGCCGCCATAAACTAAGTCGTCCGTGTTGGCTGGATTTAAAAGTTTTTTCATCAGTAAAGACGACATTACTCCAGTCGAAATCCAAATGCTCCAAGGCGAACGCTAACCTGGCTGCTTTGTGAGCTTCAGTAAGCAAGGGTTTGACGGCATGCCGGGCCCTCACTGTGAAGAGCACGTCGCACAGTGCGCATGCTGGTGTCGAATAAACTGGCGTAGTGACTAGTCGGGATAAGTCCATTTTCCTCATAATCCCTCACCATGATTTGACGCTGCTGTGTGGTTATGAGTGGAGCTCTGCCAGTTCTTTGCTGATGTAATAAAGAACCTTCCTCTTCAAATCGTCGGACCCATAAAACAACGGTTTTTCTCTATAACAAAACATCACATATTTAAACTATCTTTAAAATATGTATTTTTATATTAACCTTTTAAAAATAGTAATTTAAATTAAATTTGTATAAAAAAACTACTTACGTTAACACCGGCTTCTCTAGCAATTTCAGACAAATTTTTGCCTTGATTATACAAAGCAATTATTTGTGATCTTTTCACCAAGTCGATATTGCAACGAGAACTCATCATTAAAAATTATCAACAGTAAGTATTAATCGAGAACAAAGGCAATCTAAAAGGGAGCAACGAACGAGCGGGCGTAAGTAAATCTTTAGTAAAACCGATCAGGTGTTTAGACATTTTCTGCTTACCCTCACAATAACTAACCGTATTCGTTAAAGGATAATCTAAACGTAAAAAAAAGTGATACACAATTTCGCCCTGCTAAATAAATGTCATTATGGTCGAACGGCACGGAAGAGTGCACTCCATCCATAATGTTACGGGTTCGAATCCATGCAAAGGATTAGTGTTTTTGGAAGTTTCGATTTTAAATGTTTTGGGAGTTTAACAAGTTTATATTATAACGTTAAGACAATAAATAAAGGAACATGGTGTTACGGCAGAAAAGTAAAGATGTAGAAAAAAGTATTTTTTCACGGTAGTTGGTGATACAGCGCCATCCAGCATGATCTCATTGAAATAAGAAGCCTCATAGGTAAGTAAAAACACAAAACGAGCACAAAAATGGCGTCGATTTCACATTATAGGATTTTGTTTGACAGCTATCCATGCAAATAAGGCCTCGACTGTACAACAGTATAAAAGTAAAGTAGTTAGGAAACGCAATATTAAATCATACAATGTCGTGGTTTTATATTACTCGGGTTCTTTATTACTTTAAAATGAAAAAACAAATATGTTTCAGAAAAATGTGAATAAAAATTTCATTACGAAACGTATGGAATTAAGCTCAAATTAAGCGACTCTCAATTAGCCCGTTATTTGATGAAAGCTCACCCAGAGGGGAGGAAAAGTATGTGGATGCGATGCGAGCGCAATAATTTCCCGAACATATGGTTGAGGGAGGCGATGGCTGAGATACGCGTCATACTCGTGAACGGGTGCTGTCTGTGGGGCCCGGTCTGTTCACGCTTGCAAGGACCTGTTTTCCAGTTAGTTATTTTAATTATCGGTTCTGACGTAGAGACCTCGTTATGTTGTTCTCCTTGTAACTATTTTCAATTTAATGTTATTGTAAAGCGTAGGTAGTTTTAAAATAATTATTTATTACCTTGTAATGTAAGTTACTTTTAAGTATTACCTATTGTATTTTATAATTGCGGTGCTTCTCCGCAATGATGGACTTGTCCCAAGCGCTGGTAGACTCACTCTAATTCACCGACGTGTAAAAGAACAAGAACCCTCATGAGGCCAATTTTCTGAATAAATATTATGAATTTTGATTAATGGCGACGATCCTTGGCGGAGAGTGCGCGTTTGGGGTGACAAAAACAATGTGTGCCGTTTATAGGTACAAAGTAGAGGTGGCGACGGACTTGTAACATTTCGGTGTAATGTATCACTCGCGGCCCTTATTTAATTGGTGCGATTAGATAAGGACCGCAGCAGGTGATACATTACATCGAAATGTTACAAGTTAATCGCCATCTTAAGGTGTGTATCAAACAAAGTCAATAAATTAATATTTATCTGGGGGTAATCTCACTTAAATCGACCTATAGTGGCAAATAAGAAGTCAATCCTGACACATTACACAACTATGAAATTTCTGAAAAGTACTAATGATGACACAAGTACAGCAATGCTGATCTTACTTGATGCGTGTGGAGGAATAGTAATAACAGCATTTACTGCTGGCAACAATATCAATAAGACATTTCATGGTTGTGTACAGCAGTTAGTTACTTGACATTTGAGATGATTTCCTTTTTTGTTTCATTGATTTTATTAGATTTAGGATTTTCCAAGTATAGTTAGTTACATAACATGATTTAGGTATCTCATAAAAATAACATAAGTAATATTTTCCTATTAAGTAAGCACGGGCACTTAAACACAACGAAACCACTGTTAAGAAAAAGCGCCGCCGCAAGAAACTCAACAGTCAATCATAGTTTTACTGAATATTATTACTTAATACATGCTTGATACATATTGTATAATGATAGAACTTAAACTAGCATTATAACAGTTATAACTATGACTATAAAATGAAACATAAAGCGATATCAACTGGTCCGAGCTCAAAATTCTTACAAAAGCAAATAGTAAATAGTACCTACATAATCAATATCCATACTAATATTATAAATGCGAAAGTGTGTTTGGCTGTCTGTCTGTTACCTCTTCACGCTTAAACCGCTGAACCGATTGAGGTGAAAGGTGCCAAGATATTTTGAATCCTGGGAAAGGACATAGGATAGTTTTTTTCCCGAAATTGATCTCCTAAGGCGGACTTGCGTGGACCAGAGTTAGCCCTTAGTTAAGCGTCTACTTTTGTACGTGGTTTGCCGCCTAACCTCGGGTTAAGACGCTAACTCTGGTCCACGGAAGTGGGCCTAAGGCGGTGAAATGGGGGGTTAAAATTTGTATAGAGCTACGATACAAACGAGTTCCACCCGGACGGTGTCGCGGACAGAAGATAGTATTTTTTTTTTTTTATATTTGTTCTTTCATAAACCGAATCCCCAACACCATCTATAAGTAAATCAACACTAGATAGTAGCAAAGCATAGGGCACTTATCCCACCGCCGACGTAGATTTACTGTTTTCTCGTAAGAAACGAACAAAAGATAAAGATCTCGTGTCAATAAAAAACACAAATATTAACAGCTAATCGCTGGCTGTTTACACTGCCGGTAAAAACTCTCTCTCTAAAGCATATACGCATATATTTATAGTTAATCGCTGGTTCTACTCGCTTCCCGCGCATCGTCTGCGGAACAAGTAGGTACCTTAGCTTAGCAAACAAACTACACCCCCTCCCCCCGCGTGGGGTGACCCCTCAATGTTCAATGATAATCCTGGGATCCTAGTGAAAAAGGGCACAAGTCGACTTAACTCGTAATACAAAAGGGTATAAACATTAACGGAGTATACTGGACTTAAACCCTTTTTCACTTGGTCTTCAGAACACTAGGACCCCAGAATTTATCTAGACTCGGATTCATCACGAAAGTAGCCCTAAGGCTGAAAAGCGGATTTATACAGGCGGATTAAACTTTACTTGAGGATAAATTAAAAGGGCTACCTTTTGAACGCTTACGCCGTTGAATTTTAACAAAGTAATGGTTGTTTTGTTTACGCAAAAAAAAATGGCAAGAAGGGTGGTTTTACTTTGGTTTTAATTAATTAGTGCCACCGGGAACTCGTAAGTTGCAATTCGGCGAAAAATCTTCATTTTATTTTTATAACTTTTATTTATTTATTAGAAAGTTATATTATACAAAAAAATACAATTCCATCAACGAGTGCTGGCTTCAAATTTACTTTCAAGATTTGAATCAAACAAACTGAGATTCATACAATTTTTTTTTTTTTACTTGTAATATATTTACTATCCGCTCTCGTAGAATTCGTTGATCGCTATTACCTCAGCAACGGTCTAAAATTCCGAGATGAAACCCTTGTGTATTCAAGCTATCTCCTTACTAGTACCTAGTCGTAAAACCGTAACAAGCAGACAAAGTTATCCTCAATACATTTTCATGTCAGTTCTAAGCTAGTAAAACAATAAAGCAAATACCTAAAACATCTCTATTAACAGGCGAGTAATAACTTCAAACTACTGTTTTCACGCTCAGTCAAGTTTAATATCCGTCATCCCGGAAAAGCTTTATAGCAGCGTTTCAACCTTTACAACATCCTATATCTTTAACAAGAGTTTTATACCAATTGCAACCTTACTTATGACCGTAAAGGGTTAAATTTGCTTTGGACGTGTACGTCAGATGTGTTTTTATTGACTTAAGATGGTGGAAAACGTTTCAACAGGTAGAGCTCGGCGTCACGGCACCCTGTCTCGCCATGCCACCACCATGCCACCACCATGCCACCACCATGCCACCACCATGCCACCACCACTCCGCGCTTTTTACACTTTAAACGATATTGGTTCTGTATTTTTAAGTGTTAGTTGCGGAACTGTGGCATGTCTGTGGGTAATCGTGTTACATGACAGATTTACTATGTAGTTATAGTCAACAAACTATGTAACAATGCTGTTAGTTGACTGCACTAATGATGGACACTTTTTGTTGTACACATCACTTTTAATTTATATTTCATACGGTCCCAAATTGATTGTTGCAAAACAAATGAATAACCAAAAAAAGTGTGTTTGTGTAAAATAAGAATCAAGTCTCCATCATCGGGTCCATTATTGGTTCCACCACCACTACGTTATTATTTTATTAACCAAAGGTGATAATAACAACGGCAACTAAAGTACAGATTTAATTACAATTCTAAGGGCCTGTTTCACAATCGACAAGTAAATTTATCTGTCACATAAAGTTGTCTCTCTCCTTGTCTATTTTCAAGTGTACGACAAAGAAAGGGCTAAACTTATCCGTCAAATATCCTTAACTTGTCGATTGTGAAACAGGCGGTAACTCTTAAACTTGGAAACGCCTAATAAAGAGAGGCAAAAACAGTTGTGTTGGACGCACAAAGAAACAATAGACACGAACAAAAGGGCGTCATGAAATTAAAAATATTATTTTATCTATTGTTTGGAACCCTTTGTACAATATACTTGTATAATTCCATAGAAAGTATACACATATTTATGAAACTATACAAATACATAGATACCTTGTATATAATGGCGATCCCTTCATTCAGAATAAAAATGAATGAATGGGAATGGCCCTACCAATTATCATAAGAACTAATAGCACCATTCCGAACACCCCTCTTTTATGTGGTGGGTTAAAGGAGACTAATCTTAAAACAAAGAAAGAAAGAAAAAATATTGATCCACATTTACAGATCGAAAGTGAGTGGACGGGTCGGAAGGGGCCGCCCTAGGCGTACTTTTTCGAGTCAAATCGGAGAAATACTAGAAAAGGGCCGAATCTTAAGTACCCGAAACCGACGTGCGTGCATGACTCGATGTATGAATGTGGAAGAAGCGAAAGAAATTTGTCAAGATCGTAGCAAATGGAAAGAAGTGGTCACTGCCTACCTGCTACTCTGGGAAACAGGCGTGATTTAATGTATGTATGTATGTATTTACCTCGTAACAAAAATTAACAAACAATTAATTAAATCCTTGCAAATTGGATCTTGTCGCAGTTTTAACTTGGTGGTTTGATGGTTTCCTGGAAAACCGGCGCATATTATTATTTTCATAATTCAAATACGTTTCTCACAACACAACATTGACTACCCATGTTTTAAGAAGCACAAAGAGATGTATCCGCTTTTAAGCCATATTACACTGCAACAAGGTGTAAATTTGGATACATCCCGTTTAAGTCCACTGTACTCGAATGAATTAATAATCTTCTTAGTGCTCCCCTCACTCGTATTTAATATGCTAGCTTTTAAGCAAAGCCTGCAAACTACCTATAACGACAGATTTAACGATCTTAATAATTATTAAGTTTGTCTATATTTAATGCTACTTTGACTTTTAGTCAGTAAGTACATTTATGATACGACGAAAACATGCTAGTAATTGGTGTGATTGTTTTTTTATGATTAAGTTCTGTTTGAATTCGGTACTTCCAAACCGAAAACCTTTTCAGAAATAAGTAATGTAAATACATTTTTTACCGACAACACGACTAAAATGGCGGATTACATTTTGACGAGCAAAAAACTGTCTCAAATGGCAATGAAAATTAATGATAACAACAACATCGTTATATGTATAAATAGATACGCCCTCACGATCGAGTAACTCTGAAGATGAGATTATTCCTTTAAAATTAGAAGGCTCTCATAGCAACCAAGAAAACGTTTAATTTAAAACATCTTCATACCCACACAATAAATGCTTAATTGAAAGAGAAGAGGTCCTTTGAGGTGATCAATTCGCCATGCTACATGTTAACGTTAATTAATTGCCCGTCTGTAATATTCAAACAAAATGTAATCGTAAAACTGTCTTCGTTCTTCAAACATCACAGTAGGTTGAAAGGTTAAGGTTAAAGTTAAGCGTCCGGTAAGTCTTAACGCAGAAAAAAAGATTGTAAAGTAGATAACAGACTGCCAAATCCTATTTCCTAAACTATATACTTACGTGCAAAGTGTTTATACAGGTAGTATAGGTACATACATAAATGAAACTGCATAATGAGTGCATAGTAACTAATACTGTTTAAATGGTCTGGTTTAAAATAAATGCATGTCCGTCGCTCAAAGCGCCGTGATATTGATTTTACGTCGGACGCAACACATATTGAATTTCGTTTGAAGTCCCTTTTTGTTTACATCTGGTTTATTACATACGAGGCACGCGTTTTAATGATAGTGGTTTTTTCGTGTCTTTTTTCATTAGTTTCGAATATGCATTGGACCATGCTTTTGAAAATGTATTTAATAAGGCTTTATGACATAATTCTGGCTGCCTTTGATGTTAAATAAAAAAAAGAAATTAAAAATTATGAAATTGAAAATGTAAATTAGTCGGTGCCTGTGCTGAGATTTAACACGGTATAATCTCGCTGCTTTGGAAACTTTATCGTTTTCTCGACGTTATGTTAGCTCCTATTTACTTGATAGTAGGTACCTAATGGCCGTTGAAAAAACAATACAATAACATCAAGGCGTAAGGAGTGGTACGCTCTCCCTGCGTCTGTATTCCCGGAATCATATAACCTTGATGTTTTCAAGGCAAGAGTGAATACGTATTTTCGGGAAAAGCGTGTACCTCCTTTGACTTCGTCGTCACTTAACATCAGGTGAGGCTGAGGTCAAACGTAAATCCATTATTAATAAAAACATAACGTTTTCTATGAGTTAGATACACATAGAATTGGAGTAAGTAACAATAACGTGTTGTCATCGAGAAAATGTGTAATGGGAAAATGGGTAATAGGTATTATTAATATCAGAGCCCATTGACGTGGACTTGGCACATATACCTACTTAAAAATAATATATGAAAATATGATTACTATGTAAGTATGTTATTAAAGTAATGTACAAAGGCGAACTTACCCCTAAATGGGATCTCTTCCAGCTAATCCTGAAGTAGATGAGTAAAATAGATTATCTTATATATAAAATTCTCGTGTCACAATGTTCGTTCCCGTACTCCTCAAAACGGCTTGACCGATTCTCATGAAATTTTGTGAGCATATCGAGTAGGTCTGAGAATCGGCTAACATCTATTTTTCATACCCCTTAGTGATAAGGGTTGTCCACCCTTAACATTTTTCTTTAAAAAATATTTATATGGCAAAACAACGTTTGCCGGGTCAGCTAGTAAGATATATTAATTAGTTGTTGAATGTTTGAGTAGGTGTTAAAGGCTACATGGAAATTTATAAAACACATCTTTAATAATATTTAAAAACAAAACAGATCTGGCTGAAGGCTTTTGGTGCTAAACCAAGTTTTTAAAGTAGTGTTTCTTTTTTCGACCGGAGCAATATTGGTAATTAATAAAAAATATTTATTTTTAACTATTGCTCTGGTAAAACGTGCCTCAAATATTTTTTACATTTTGTTTAATATTACTTTTGCAATCACCTGGCTCAATTTCAGGACCGACTAAATGACCTGAATGATCCCGTTAAGCTGACTACTCAAATGGTAATTGTTATTAAAGTTTGTTACGTATCCCATAAATTGTGTTTATACTTGCGCTACAGACACATTTTGTTTGGTTCGAAGGAAATTCTTTAGTTAATTAGAAAACCCAATAATAGTCATGAGGGCGCCACTGGACGCTCGGCGTTTGCTCGGCGCAGTCTTAATCTAGTGCTCGCGGCTAGGTAAACAGGATATCCGGCCGGCGTGGCGGCCTGAACTTGAAACTAGTTTAACGTTGTAGAGTTTTCGCTTCCGTGTTGTAAATGTTAAAAGAAAATGAAAGTTATCAAATAAGAAGAATGTACGTCTATATTACTATCTAACTTTCTATTAGAAGACGAGTCAAACGAGTCTAAACTCAACGGAAATATTTTAAGAAGATTGACAACCGAATTACACTGTCGTAGTAGGTACTTATTTAAGACTGCACCGAGCTTACGCCGGATACGTACAGTGGCGCCCTCATTACTATTATTGTGTTTTCTAATAAACTAAAGTATTTTCTTGAAATTGGACGGTGTGTTTTTGTACTACAAATAAAAACACAACGTATAAGGTATATCACATAGCTTAAAAAACAAGTCACCTTCGAGTTATCAACTTAACGGAAAAAAGGTGGGCACCTTTTCCCGTTAAGCTGACTACTCAAAGGGTAATTGTTATTAAAGTTTGTTACGTATCCTATAAATTGTGTTTTTACTTGCGCTACAAAAACGTATCGTCTGATTGTAAGGAAATTCTTTAGTTAATTATAACACAATAAATAGTAAGCGTCCAGTGGCGCCCGCCACTGGACGCTCGACGTTTGCTCGGTGCAGGAAGCAGTTTTAACTCTTTTGGAAACCACATAAAATTCATAATGCCTGTTCTATTACTATTTAGTTAGTCGCCAGTATATAACCATGCAAAATTTCAAGTTAAGTCACAAATAGGTTAAAGTCGACGTCCAACCTTTTATTATATTGTTAGTTGGTTAATCGGTGACGCTAAAGTGTGTTACAAATACTCCTGTTTATGAACAATTAAAAGTGCATGAGGACCAAAGAAAAACTAATTACATACCAAAAAAATTACACGCCAATTATAAGGGAAACTTATTACATGACAAAGTAAAAACGCTCAACATTTTAACAAGCAAGTTAAACCCGTCAAAGTACAAAAGTTATTGTGTGCATATGACGTGGGCTTCACGCGGAATATGGCGAAAAAAAAAAGAATAATGCATCCACCCAACACATACAAGCCGGGTATGTTTAACATGGTATTGCTGGCGCGGACCCTTCGTTGAGGGGGAGGGATGTAGACTGGATGGGTAAGTAGTATGTTAATCCGTCATTCGATCACAGCAACATTGCTAATTGACAATGTTTCATTTTTGAAACCAGGTTTTTGCCTATTAAGACGCTTTATTTTCATGTATGTATGTGTACAAACACATGTAATGTATGTAATGTAACTGCTTTATTGTTCAAACAAAGAGATAACAATTACGATAGACCGTTTAATTTCTAAGGTTAAGGTCCATTTTATACCTATAAGTACCTACATTCAGGGCAAAAAAAGGTTCGTCACTTTTGGACCTAAATAGTATTAAAATAGAGTAGAAAAGTGACGTACCTTTTTTACCTTGACTATACATATCCATACTAATGTTATAAAGAGGTAAAGTTTGTGACGTTGTTTTGTAATCTCTGGATCAACTGAACCGATTTTGAAAATTCTTTTACCAATAGAAAGCCACGTTATTTGTGAGTTTCATAGGCTATATATTAACCCAAAAGATTTTTGTTGCCCAGCGAAGTGGGCACGTGAACAGCTAGTTACTTATAATATATCAATCAATAATATCAATCTGAAATCTGAAATAATATGAACTTAATTTAAGAAAACTTGGTCAAACAGCTCAAAATTTATATTGTTGCCTTTATTGATCTTTGATTTAACGCATACTGCTTTGGAAATATGAAAAATAAATATTTGAATATTCAAAACTGATTAAGGTTTTAAAGCATTTCCATGTAACTATTGCGCTTTGAAGGCACGGATACTAAGACAAAAGTTTGTTGACATTCCTCGATCGATCGGCAAAAACAGATAAATAAAATTTGAATCATTTCACGCAATAAGGATTGTCATTAGTGTCATTACCGTTGAAAAAAAAAGATAGCCATTAAATAATAAGAATAGGAGAACATGACGTGACATGACAGTAAATTGTCTACACTAATATTATATTATAATATAATATTATAAAGAGGTAAGATTTGATTTTTTGTTTGTTTGTTTGAATGGAATAGGCTCCGAAACTACAGGACCGATTTCAAAAATTCTTTCACCATTAGAATCCTAAATTATCCCTGATGAACATAGGCTATAGAATACTATTCAAAAATTTAGGGATCCGTACAAAAACTTTTGATAATGTGACACAAGGTGTGAAAAAAAATCATTAAAAAATCTTTATATCGCATACGCTGCGGAAACTATTGACAATAGAGCAAAGTGATGTACTAAAGTTTTATAGAAGATATTAATATCTACTAAAAAGTCCGTGATACTATATGTCTAACTATTACAGTTATGTCACAATAACTACTTTTTCATGTTAAAATATGCAATAGTAACGTCGGTACAAACTTGGCCACATTATTCGTACCTTGGTATTAATCCTTATCGAAATAAATCACTTTGTATTCAAGGCTATCTCAGTACCTGTAAATTACTTTTTGAATTATTCAAATCGGACATACCATTCAAAAGTTATCATGAGTATAATAATAATCAATGTTTTGTGTGCAATACTTAAGCTTCACAAAACCCTAGAGTATAACCCTACGATTGTAACCCGTAGACGCAAAAATGACGTGGCCCCTGTACCCACATGTAAATCCATGTTTGCCAGAAGGCAATACAAAGCGCAGTCTGCACATGTCTACAATCACGTAAACAATAAGATTAATACCTATCAACTACAACTGCATAAGTGTAAAACCGTACTAACTGAATGGCTAAAACCGCTCAGTTACGAAGAGATTGAGTGTTTACTGTACCATAGTAAATATTAAGTATAGTGAATGTATAAATTAAGTAATTAAAAAACGGACAAAAGGCAGATATAAACACACACACACACGCGGACACACACACACACACACACACACACACACACACACACACACACACACACGTTTTTCTTTTAGTTTTAAGTTTTTGTTTTTCCTAGTTATAAGTAAAATTAAAAAGGTACCTACCTGTTTACTTTTATATAGGTAAATATATTGTTTCCGGATGAGACCTGTAATTATTGGAGGAGCGGAGCTTCCTGACACAGGTTATGTAAACCTACTAGGAAGTTCCAACCGTTGATGTCATATAGACTTAAGATTAAGGTAATAAAATATTTTCATTTTCATTTTCATTTCAATCAAAATTGAAATTTAAGGAACAGCGAAGCGACTAATGGTTTTATCTACAACAGAGAATAGGCACGTTCTTCTGAATGAATCTCTAGGCCGAATAGTCCATAATTTAGAAAATTTAATAGATGCAGTATACCCTGACATTGAGAATTTGCACGAAAAGGACTTTCATTGACTGTGTTCTAGAGCAATAGTGTCGCCTAGGAATGATACTGTCAACGAAATAAACAATATGACTAATATCGAAGACGCAGTCCATTACCCACAGGAATTTTTAAATTCACTAAACCCTTCTGGACTACCACCACACGAATTGTCGTTAAAAATCGGAACGCCAATCATGCTTTTGAGAAATTTAAGCCCCCCAAGCATGTGCAATGGGACGAGGCTGCTTATTAAGGAATTGAAGGACAATTTAACTGTAGCGACTATTATAACCGGCCCAGCAGCTGGTCAATTAGCTCATATACCGAGGATACCGATGATCCCAACTGATCTGCCAATCCCATTTAAACGGCTTCAATTTCCGGTAGAAACATCTTTCGCGTTAACTATTAACAAGTCCCAAGGCCAAACCTTCGAATTAGTAGGGATCGACCTACGAAAAGAGTGTTTTACTCATGGCCAACTGTATGTTGGCCTATCGCGGGTTGGAGCTCCTGAAAATCAATTTATTTTGCTGCCACAAAATAAAACAACATCAAATATCGTTTACAGAGAAGCTCTAACCCAATAAATTAATAAAAAATAAAAAAAACAGTAAAAATAATGATACCCAATTATTATTATTTTTTACTCTTTTTTAGTAACCCCCGACTGTATGTGTGTGTGTGTGCGTGTGTGTGTCTGAATTCTGAATTTGATGGCTTTAGTTAACGTGGTTTTGTAGATAAAATTATATTTTTAGAAATAGAAAAAGAAAACATTTGAGAAAATAATGTAAAAAAAAAAGGTACTAATACTTACTATAGTAATAGTACTATACATATAAGTACTATTTTGTTATTACGGTCTGATACAAAAGAGAGGTGTTATAAGTTTGACGTGTGGGATCTGTGGGTTGTTGTAGCATTATATCTCCGAAGTGGATGATTTTGATTGTTTTTTGACAAAAGCAGACTTGTTCGAGTGTTACATTACAAGCAAGGAAAGTTTGCCAAGAGTGTTTTCTTTTTGTTAAATACCTATATCTCCCGCGCGAAGCCGGGGCGCGCTATAGTAAATAAAATAAATGTCGGTTTATGAAAAGGTTAAGAAAAGTATGACTATTATTCCAGGTGAACTTGGATTATTTTAACTTATATTAACCGAAGCGAAGCGAGGGCGGGTCGCTAGTCAAGAATAATTATGTACTTAGATTCGCCCCCCCGACCCTTCACACAAATCTGACAAAGACACTGCGTCAAGTGAAAATTCGATGTACATTCAAGATTTCAAGATTTTTATTGAACATAATAACATGCATATTTTAACAATTAAGATCGTAAGCAGCTGCATTAGTATAAACTGTGTCGCAGCTGTTTACGCCCACCTCGAGACATAGAGGAATAGCGTTCTACATACAGTACAATAATTATTATAACTATGTGTAGTCCGTAGTATAAACAAGTAGGTAAGTATTACATCTAAAAAGTAAATTATTCTTAGTTAGATTACTAGGAATGATATCACTAGTAATAACAATAAGAAATAAGGTCATTAGTTACCATTAACAAGTGTCTCAGTCTCATCATAAGAAAGTTTTTGTAAAAAATTGGTCACTTTATTCTTACATTCCCAGTATGTAGATACATGAATGTTTAACAACTTATTCAATTTGTTGTACATTTTAGCTGAAAGATAATCGTAATGTTGTCTAACAAGAGCAATACGTGTAGGTCTGAGTTTACAGATGCGGCCAGCCCGTCGCTTTGTAGTATTTTTAGCAAAAGGTAAGGTGAGGTGTTTGCGTAATATAATTTTAAGAATAAATAACTGTCTAACAGTTAAGACTTTAGCTATCGTGTACAGTTCGATAGTGGGAAATCGAATGGGTTTGCAAAGCATAACTTTAAGCACAGCCCTTTGAGCTCTCTCAAGTCGGAGGAATCTAGTTTTCCCTGACCCACCCCAGGCCGCCAAGCAGTAAGTCAAAACAGACTGTGCCAGTGAGAAATAAACAATTTTTAAAATTTGTTCGTCAGCGACAGATCTAAGGGTCTTGAAGATGTAGATTAGTTTTCTAATCCGACCGACAGCCGCCTCCACTTGGTCACTCCAACTCATTAAACAGTCTATAAAAACACCAAGATATTTAACACTGCGGGATTGCGTTAGTTCAGTACAGCAGCATGAAACGTCATTGAGGAAGCAATTATGAGCACGAATAGACAGTGAGGAGGAAGGCAAAGAGGATGCTTTGGGGGCAATGGTTATGAAAGTGGATTTGCTAACATTAATTGTCAACAAATTATTTGCCAACCATTGCATCACTATCCTTAATGTATCCTCTGCAATTAGGCGGGCCTCCTCCCATGAAGGTGCCTGGATTATAAGGGCAGTATCATCAGCATACGCGAAAACTTGTACATTATTGAGAGCTAGATTGCACAGATCGTTTACATATACCAAAAATAAGGTCGGCCCGAGCACGCTACCCTGGGGTACACCAAACGAAAGGGTCACGTCATCACTAGTATGCTCCCCTATGCGTACCTGTTGCGTGCGAGAACTGAGGTAACTTTTGAAGATATCAAGTACAGGTCCTCGTACCCCAATACGTTCCAGTTTTCCCAGAAGAATCGGTACAGAGACAGTGTCAAAAGCCTTAGACAAGTCAAGAAAAATGCCAATAGTTTTAAGTTTAGAATTAAAGTTGTCTATGATTGAGTTTGTAAGCGCTAGTACAGCATCCTCTGTAGACTTACCACACCGAAAGCCAAATTGATTACTAGAAAGTATAGAATAGGCGTCAAGATATTTTGTTAAACGAGAATTTAGGATTTTTTCTAGAATTTTAGAAAGTGTGGTTAAAACGGAGATTGGCCTATAATTACTGACACTGTCTCTGTCTCCGTTCTTATGGATAGGGTGTACAAGAGCTCTTTTGAATACCTGGGGGAATGTACCAGACAACAGACAAAGATTATAAATGTGCGTCATTATTGGCACTAGGACGGAACGCGCGGCCTTAAGCAATGACGCTGGAATACCATCCCAACCTACTGCACAATTTCGAAGTGCCATAGTAATGCGTTCAACTTCCTCGTTGTCAGTCCGCATTAGAGCCATAGAATTAACTTGGTTATGATTTTGGTAATGTGCGTCTGCGTCATGATTGGAATGTCCAGTGAGTTTTGAGGCGAGGTCCTTCCCAATACCACTAAAGTATTCATTGACCATGTTAACTGCCACTACCGGATTCCCATTCAGGGACAAAAGCTTATCCGCAGTGGAAGTTTTGCGGTCAAGGTTGGTTATACTTTTAATAAGCTTCCAAGTAGCTCTAGGGTTATTTTTTACTTTTTGGAACTCCATCCGCTCATAGGCTTGTTTAACCTTGTTAAGCAAGTTCGTACAATAATTCCTATAACGAGTATATGTTAGTTTTGCCAGATGGTTATTGAGGTCTTTTTTACTCAATCTATATAAACGATCACGATTTCTAACACAGCGTAAAAGACCAGGTGTCATCCAGGGCTTTATAATTCGCATTTTGCTACTTATGCGCACGTGTCTAGAGTGAGTCTTCATAATATCCATTAATGCAGTGACAAATGAATACGCAGCCCTTTCAACGTCAGAAATGGACAAAATAAATGAGAAATCATAACTTCCTATGACATTGACGCAAGCTGATTCGTCAAATATGATTTTATTACGTGCTGTTTTGGTTAGTGCTCGTTTCCGACTACAGCAAACTATAACAGGTGTATGGTCAGTAATGAGTGAGTCTATAACTAATGTGATGGATGATGTATCTGATTTAAGAAGCACGTGATCCAAGCAACTGTTTTTTCTTGTAGGTAAAACATGCGCAGGCAACATACCATTAGCAGCAGCAAGGGTGAGATAGGGATCAGCGTTTTGATCACCACTTCCGGGCACTATATTAATATTAATATCACCAACTAGGGCGACAGTCTTAAAACTACTCAATGAAGCCAGCGTGTTATCAAGAGACTCGAGAAATTTACCAATATTCCTAGTAGAGGGGGAACGATATACGGCTACTAATGCAATTTCATTGGCAAGCTTCAAAATAAGGCAATTGGCGTCAGCAAGATTTTGCTTCACAACCGTACAAGCCAAGACCGTTTTGACAAAAATAACTACACCGTCATTTTGGTTAGTGTGTTTAGATTTGAATGATGTATATCCCGGCAAGTTTGGTAAATACGGGCATTTGCTGAGCCAACATTCGCTTAATACAAGAATATCAAAAACAATATTTATCCTCTTCAAAAGTATCTGGAGCTCATTAAAATTACATCCAATACTTCTAATATTCAAGTGTAACACAGTAAGCGATTCACTAATGTCGGGAAGAAGCTCTAAACAGTTTTCCGGTGTGCAAACATATGATTTAGAAACCGCCATATTCTCCAAATCATTAGTAATTTCTAGCGTGCTAGTCATTACGGGTTTAGGATTTTAACACGCGTCATGTGGGAAGTGATAGGCACCGAGGGTAATATTACAATACAGTCCTGTAATTGTTGGCTAAGCTCGAAACTTGCTTGCATCAAGTGGAAATAGATGGGCCGTGAATGTAATCTTGTATATTTGTGTTTGTTAGAGGCTTTGTATTCTAGACAGTACCTGATATAATTGAAGGGGGTGCAGAAGAAAATATTATAGTGTATGTGGCAGAAAAACGACGAACTGGCAGCGCAAAAGTTACAAAAAAGATTATTTGACAATGGTAACGATGTTGGATACGAGTTTACACACATAATGTAATGACAATACGATAACAAAACAATATACATATAATTAAACGATCGGAAACAGGATGTTAAGAAGTCTAGTCACACACCGTTATTAGGCTTGTCCAAGTTCTTCAAATCCTGCTCGCTGTTGATGGGAATGACACCGGCTCCTTCTTGTTTCCGCAGAAAGATCTTGCCATTTGTTACCCAGCAATGTTTGAATCCATTGGACTTGGCGTAATCTTTCGTAATGTAATGCAACCATTTCATATGAGGGGATAGGTTTTCTGATATAAACACAGGATTGCGCGACCCACTGAAGCCAAGAGTCTCCGTGTTAAGTTTACAGGTACTATTTGCCTTATTATAATCTCTATATTTCCTCATCAAGTGTTCTTTTGTGAGTACACTATTGAATTCAACAATAATAGTCTTATTAGAGGGATCTCTAGTGTTTATGCGGAAGATATCTTTCACGTACTGGGGGTCCATTGGTGTATTCAATACATTTGCTAAGGGTACTAGTTGGCTCAAGAGAGCTAATTTGGTTTCGCCTATTCTATGTGGTATATTTTTTATTTCTACACATGTAGACCTCCGCTGTCGTTCAAATTTTTCCATTTTTTGTTCTAGTACCTGAATGTATTGAAGATTCTTGTTCCGGTCAGATTCGAGATTATCAATTTGAGATTGTATAGAATCAAATTTGCTAGCAACGAATTCAACCGAACTCTGCATTGCTAGGTTTTGAGCCTTTATTTCATCCATTGCAGAGGAAATCTTTTCCATTTTGGAATCCTGGGAGCTCTGGTGGGCTCTAAATTCACTAAACATAGTCTTCATTTCTGCCATGAACTCAGATAACTGTTCACTTGTGCTATCGTGCTTGGGCTTAGAGCGGTGGTGCCGTAGAGTAATCTTGCATTGCTCCTTATCCAATCCTTCCATGCGTTTAGTTGATAAATCCGGTTCCGACTCGCTACGGTGCTGTGTTAGTGGTACTGCAAGATGCGGTTTAGCCAACGAGCCACCAGCCGCAGCTGCGGGGCTAGACGGGGGGGGTGTGCGACGAAGAGACATATTTGGTACAGAGTCCGGTGTAAGTACCAGGGCGATAGAAAGGAGCCGAAGTTAATATGTAATAGCGTAAAGGTAAGTTGGACGTTATCAGTCGCGGGTCAGCGTTAACTGGGCGGTCGCGACGCTTTGGTACAAATTCGCTTTCCGTCCACTGTATCTTGATCACTGGTAGTAATGAATGAGAATAACTATTACTCACGCCGTAGTATAGATCAGAGCCGCTGCGCGCTTCACTCTGCGTATGTTATGCGTTCCTGGTATCCAGACGAATTAAATACTTTAATTTAATTTTAATATTTTAAAACATGAAATTGCGTACAGATTTGTTACACACGTAGCTTGTAGGAAGCTTAGTGATTAAAGGTAGTGTAGACATGGCAATGCTACAGTCCCGTTATACGTATCTGTAGGGAGTATAATGAACTAGTAACTGTCACCCTTGACCTTGATGTCTTTAAGTTAATCTTTGGGACCGTTCAAGTATTACGTAAGCCCTATAGGGGGGCAGGGGGATCTATGCCTCGCTTAATTTTGATGACATGAGGGGTGGGGGGTCTAGATGGTGATATTTACATTTATTAATAGTAGGTATTTACTTTTTAACATTTTGTTTTAATGAATATTATGTGCGTTGAAGTCCTCTATACAAAGCCTATTTTCTTATTTCTAGAATTATACCTGCTGCGCATGAATCAATAAAAAAACAGAACAATAACATAAAAAAAAGGAATATACCAAGGTTTACGTAAGCATCCGAGGGGGGGTGAGAGCCTTGCTTACTTTTGCTGACTAGGGGGAGGGGGGGGGTAAATAATTGTAATAAATCTGCTTACGTAATACTTCAACGGCCCCTTTTACATATTTAAAAGGTTTGTTCATTCGATTGTATAGAACGCTTCTAGTTTTTACGATAAAACTGCGTAGTGGCACTTTATCGTTTCATAGGGTTTTTAAATCACAACGATGCTAAAGATTTCACTTCAAAAATGTACACTTGACCAATTTGATTGATAGGCCACGTTATAATGAAATTATTAAGAAATCTCCTACGATTTGAATCGCTACGTCACTTAGACAGAGTTCCATAGTGGCCTATAATTTAAATTAAGTAACTACACCGTGAGTCCTGTCACTCGTCAGTCTGAGTTACGAAATTCGGGTTAGACTCAATTAATCCGTTGGCTGCCGGCGGCACGTGTCTGAGAGGGCGCACTACCCGTCCCGTTCATTCAAGGCTCATTCCACGCTGTTGCTATCGAAACTCTGATTAGTTCAACGGAAAAATACGAGAGACGTTATTGATGTTAATACAGTATTAATACGGTATGGAAAACCCAAACTTAAAAAAAAAAAGAGTCCGGGAGTGAGGAGGAGAGAGGGCAGAAGTGGGAGGAATGCCGAGCACCAGCAAGACGGTGCAAGGGGGACCTCCGCAGATGCCGTGGAGCGACCTAGTGAACCTGTCCCTGGAGGAACGTCTGTTGAACCCGCCGCAGACTTCGAAGGAGGAAACCGCCTCGGCGGCACCCTGACGGAGGGCGATGGGTTCAAGAGACAGCCCACCAAGGCAGAGAGGAAGAGAGCGAGGCTGGACCGCAGAAAGGAGAGGAAGTGCGAGAAGGCGGCGGGAGAGAACCCTAGCCATAGCCAGGCGAAGGGAAGGCCCCCTCCGCCGGAGAGGCCGCCGAAAGTGAAACGGCAAGCGACAGACCCGGACGAAGGACCCTCGACACGACCTCCAGCTAAGCGACCAAACCGCGGCGACTCGCTGACGGGCAACCGTGCGACCGCAAGGGAAGCACGGGAGTTCGCGGATGGTGTACCGCTGGATGAGTCGCTAGGGACTGAAGTCAGGAGAATCGTGAGCCGGCTCATTACGGAGGCCATAAAAGAGCAGGGCATTCGTGGGAGGCAGCTCCAATTCGCGATGTCGGGGCTGGTGTCGGAAGGATTCTTCCTTGTGACACCATCCACGGCAGAAGCGAGGGGGTGGCTTCTCGAGAAGGACCTGGGTGAGCCACAGGGGCACAAATTGCTGGCCCGAATGCGTAACAGCACGAGGGTCAACATCTGGATCCCAGGCCCGCCGGATGAACTGAAGGAGGATCCGCTCTTCTACCTTAGAGCCCAAAACTGGGACAGGAAAGAGGAGCTGAAAATCCAAGAGTGGATGCAGATGAGTAGGGAGGATCTCGTCACGGGCACCCGGGTATGCTACTCGGTGCCTAAGAGCGTGGAGGATGCGTGCGGTGAAGAGGCCAGCCAGTGGCTGTTCTTCCAAGCCACACGCATCCGGGCGCGGCTGGCAAGATCCCAACCTCTCAGAGCGAAAGAGGCGGCGGAGACCCCGGTAGGGAAGGAGAACTGCAGCTGCAGGTGCAGCTGTGGTGGCTCAGCGCTGCAGCCCGGGAACCAGGCTGAGGCAGCCCAGGTCGGCGACCATCCACCACAGATGGAAACCGACGGGGGCTCCTCAGACTAGGAAGACGGGTGGCGGTATACACTATACACAAACACAACCAGCAATGGCCAACACACACAAACAACACACACTACACAACAACACAAACAGATACAAAAAAATAAGAATATGTCAAGTAAACCTCCAGCACTGCAAGGACGCAATGTCCGAACTGTGCCAATACATAGTGAGGGAAAAAATTTACATCGTCCTGATGCAAGAGCCGTATGTATGGAAAAACCAGGTAACAGGCCTGGGTAGCCTGGGGGGCGACCTTCACTTCGAAAGAAATGGAGAGCTGCCTCCTAGGGCATGCATATATGTGAGTAGAGACCTAAGAAATATGGGATGCCTAATGACCATATGTTTCAGAGACCTAGTGGTAGTAGAAATCAGCCTGATGACAGGGGGCGGAGAGGGAGTCAAGGCAGCGATGGCGTCTTGCTACATCCCAGGTGAAAGCAACGCGCCAACCAGAGAACTGGAGGGAGCGGTCAGTAAATATAAAGGTAAGAGAACATCCATTCTTGTAGGTTGCGATGCAAACTCACATCATGAGGTGTGGGGAAGCAGCGACACCAACAAGAAGGGGGAAACACTACTAGAATTTATTGTAAGTAATGACCTGGATATACACAACACAGGTACAACCCCAACCTTTGTAACCAGGGCAAGAGAGGAGGTATTAGACATAACGATAACCTCAGGGGAAATAGGCAAAAACATGTGAAAGACTGGACAGTAGACCAAGAAGACAGCATGTCGGACCACAGGAGACTACTGTACGGCCTGGACTACTACACGGAAAGAACAAAGATAAGAAACCCAAGGAAAACGGACTGGGAGAAATATAATAGCATACTAAGCGAGTGGACACCGAGCCACAGTAGCCCAAAAACTAGAGAGGAACTGGACAGAGCTGCTGAAGATCTGAACAGAGCCATATCGAGAGCCTACCAGACGGCGTGTCCAGAGAGAACGTGCAACGGGGATAAAGGACAGCCATGGTGGAATAAAGAGATACAGAAACTACGGAAAAGAACTCGTAAGGCGCTAAGACTAGCTCTAAAAAAGGGCAATGGTCAAGGCTGGAACGAATACAGAAATATTAGGAACATATACACTAATACAAGGGAAAGACTAAGAGCACAAGGTTGGAAGATCTTCACGGGAGAAATACAACGCTACTCGGAGGCGGCAAGAATAGTAAGGGTACTGGCGAACGAGAGATCTTGCCAATTAGGTAGCCTAATGATAGGTTCGACCAAACTTACAGACCCCAAAAAAGTACTACAGCATATGGTTAGCACACATTTCTCCGACTGCAGGGAATACCGCGTACATGAGGCTGTAGAAGATAACAGAAATGAGACAATATATGCAGGGGAGACACTAAACCTAAGAATTAGCAATGAGGTAGGAGAATGGGCAATAAAATCCTTCGCCCCTTATAAAGCGGCAGGTCCAGATGGAGTAACACCCATACTACTACAAAAGGGATTGAAATACATTTGGAACAGCCTAAGAGATATCTACGAAAAGAGTCTGGAATTAGGTCACATCCCGACCATCTGGAATGAGGTAAAGGTAATATTCCTACCTAAACCAGGAAAGAAAAACTACAAAGACGCAAAATCGTTCAGAAGCATCAGTCTGTCATCATTCGCACTGAAGGCACTGGAGAAGATCATAGATGTACAGATAAGGACAAGCATGCAAGTAAGAAGATTGCCCTTACACGGGAATCAGCACGCTTACATAGAAGGGAAATCAACGGAAACAGCCCTACACAACCTGACCACAAGGATAGAGAGAGCAACAGAGGATAAAGAACTGGCACTAGGCTGCTTCTTCGATGTGGAGGGCGCCTTCGATAGAGCCACCTTTGGTGCAATAGAGAAATGCCTAAGAAGGGTTGACATAGACCCAGCAGTTAGAAAGTGGATAATGGCTATGTTAACAGGTAGAGCGATCACTGCACAACTAGGAGGAGACTCGATAAGGATAAGGACAAGCAGAGGCTTCCCGCAAGAGGGCTGTCTGTCACCACTCCTGTGGTGTCTCCTACTAGACTCGCTCATTAGAGAAACCAACAGAGGGGGTATACATATGCAAGTATACTCAGATGACGGGGTGCTCTTAGTAAGGGGTAAAACCCTCAGTGTAATGAGACAAGTCATGATAAGAGGAATAAGGCAGGTACTAAACTGGTGTCAAAACAGAGGACTAGACCTGAACCCGACCAAGACGAAAATAGTACTCTTCACCAATAAAAGGAAGCTGCCGACTCTAGCACCCATCAAAATCAAAGGTGAAGAGGTAGAAACACTTAAGGAAACAAAATATCTGGGTGTAGTACTAGACAGCAAACTGCAATATAAGACACATGTAAAGGAGCAATGTCGGAAAGCAACAATAGCCCTATGGCAATGCAGAAAAGCCATAGGCAGAAGATGGGGACTAAGACCACTGATAACACAATGGATATACAAAGCAGTGGTCCTACCCAGACTGCTATATGGAGCCATAGTGTGGTGGCACAGAGCAAAAATAAAAGACATAGAAAAGGAGTTGACGAAGGTCCAGAGACTAGCATGTCTAATGACAACCGGGGCAATGAGGACAACTCCCACACAGGCCCTGGAGATAATGCTAGGACTGAACCCTGTACACCTTGAAGTGGAAAAGAGAGCCACAGAACAGTGGTATAGAATGAAAATGAGCAGAGAGTGGATCGGATCGGAGGTGGACAAAAGACACGCAAGTATACAAAGAGAGTCAATGGTGAACATGAACATGCTCATGACTAACAATTACCTAATAAAGAAAAGGAAGATCTTCGACAAGAAATACAGAATCCATATAGGAGAGAGAGATAGTTGGGAGACAGAGGTACCGGAACCCAGAGCGACATGCTTTACGGACGGTTCATGGAAGTCCTCAACAAAAAGAGCGGGGGCAGGCATCTACAACCTAGAAGCGAATGAGCATACAACGATACCACTAGGAGGCTTTACCAGTGTGTTCCAGGCGGAAGTGTATGCCATCATGAAATGTGCGCAGGATCTCAAGGAAAGAAGCGATATAACGGGAAGCCACGTTATAATCTACTCAGACAGCCAAGCAGCACTAAAAGCACTAGACAATCCGGTCATCAAATCCTCCCTGGTACAGGAATGCAGGAATGAACTGAACAATCTAGGCATCACTTAAACGGGGCATTTTATGAAATCCTGATAGTAGAAGTAGTTGTAACTGAGAATAAGTAACGACGAATGATTCAAAGTAACTGATGAACTAAACCATATCTTATCACTATTTATGCTAATCCTAACATGTATTCCCCGCCCCACCCCAAATAAAATTCAATAAAGAGTAAGGACAATAATCTACCTGGGCGACAACCTAATTAAGCGTAATCATTATGTCATTGTTTGGCCACTCATTAATAATCTTATAATTGTGCAAGAAACCCAAAATGTAATCCTAATCCTCCATTAAGGGTTTCAACCTGAGCGGCTACCTAATTAAGTGTAAACGCAATGTCTTTGTTTGGCCGCTCATTAAGGATCTTGTAATTGTGCGAGACACTTGGTTATTTTTTTAAATAAAAGGCAATGAGATACACAACCATTACTGGTAAAAATAACATGAGGTAAGATGGGCATAATTTTGAGTAAATCGAGTAAATACTAAAAATTCGAGAAAAAAAAACACAAAATTCATAGGAAAAGTCATTATTT
Source organism: Acleris laterana (assembly GCA_963966035.1). NCBI lineage: Eukaryota > Metazoa > Arthropoda > Insecta > Lepidoptera > Tortricidae > Acleris > Acleris laterana. The sequence continues at coordinate 15,018,015 of OZ014443.1, forward strand.
TTAGGGTTTATGTCATTTTTTCTCATTTTTTTCTATTTTCATTGACACAAATAAACTTTTGTGATTATAATTCCGTTTGTTTCAAATCAATAGAGCCCACAGGAGCCAAAATATCTTGATTTGTTCCGATGAGGTCCTCTGCGTATAGGGCATGCTCCCGGGAAATCCCGGTTCTGTTATTCCCGGGAAATCCCGGGAATTTTATAGTATCCGCAGAACCGGTACTAGAGATTGCATCCCGGTTCTCACGGTTCTATCCTTAAAATTTAATAACAAATATTAATTTATTTTTTTCAACTTACCTATCTTTATTTTATTCAAGCCAATAATATATGCATTCCAGTAAAAACAAAATGGCAAGTATGGCAACGTCGCATTTGTAATTCGCGAGTAGCGTATTCCGTGACTGTGTATGACATGACATGATATCCTCTCCTTGTCTAACCCACGCCCTAATGCACTCATCTCGCTCGCACTTGCAGCGGCAACCGACTACGTTGACATAACTATCGCTTTAGTCACAACAGAACCGTTGACGTGCTTGGTTGTAACTTTCGTAAGTTTATATTTAGGGATTATTGTGTTGTGATTGTGGCTGTTCTGAGACTTTTGAGGTGAAATAAAATCCACAGAATTGAAATCCTCGGATCAGTTAGTTATCTTATCAGGTAAGCAAAGTGCTTTTTTAGCCTTGTTTGTTATTTTCCACTATTTTTAAGTGCAAAATTAAAGATTCAAGTAATGTTAATGTTTAATAGTTATTAAAATCACCAGAGATTCGCATGACTTTTACCGTAGATGGAATATAAAATACACGAATGTTTTTTTTAATATTTATTCGTACCTACCTAATTCGTATCTATAAAGTGCGAATAAATTAATCTTAACTTCAGTGTTCTTCATTAACTATGTAAATGTAATACTATGCAATGTATCTACTACTAATACTATGTAAATAACGTAAATGAATGTTTCTATTTCAGATTTGAATAATTATGGAGTTTGAAGAAATTTCTGTGGATAAAGCACATATTTGGCGTTACTTTCTTCGAGCAAAAGATAAAAATAGTGCTAAATGTAAAACGTGCAATAAAATATTAAAATGTGTAGGAGGAAGTACGAGTGGACTACACAAACATTTTAAGAATGTGCATCACGAAGAGGTCGAAAAAACTCCTCCATTAACAAAAAGCTCAGACTGCCAAAATAAAGACTCTGACGTGTCTCTTCCATCCACAAGTAAGAAAGCAAAACTGACAGATTACTACGAATCGGAAGAAAATCCTTCCACAGCAACTAGAATATCTCGAATGATTGCATTAGATGGCATGCCTTTTCGTACACTAACAAATTCTAAAGATATTAGACAGGTTTTCGAAAAGGCCGGACATAAGCTTCCTAAATCCCCAAATACAATAAGAGAAATCGTTATCCAACATCACAAAGAAAAACAAAATGAACTAAAGAGTGCAATTAGAACACTATTGGACAAAAATGAAAAGTTTGCGATCTCATTCGATGAGTGGTCATCAAACAAAAACCGCAGATACATAAGCTTAAATTTACATTCACCGTCACTTAGCGGTCCCTTCAAATTTAAAAATTTAGGTCTTATAAGAGTATATGGCTCATTGCCAGCCAAAAAATTTATAGAACAGATTCGACAAAAACTTGAAACTTTTGGAATATCTCTAGAGACTGATATTATCGCAGAGACCACGGATGGTTGTAGTGTTATGGTGAAAATTGGAAAACTTCTCAGTAAATCCTTGCATCAACTTTGCATCGCTCATGGCATTCAACTGGCTTTGTCGGACGTGTTCTACAATAAACCTGCCACAGCTGCTACGATTGCCACAAACGATGAGGAAATTGACTCAGAGGCAATAGAATCGGAAAGGCCAAACATTTTTGAAGACGAAGACGAAGATATAACGTTAGCTGAGTTGGTCAAGCGACGTGGATTTAACAGTGACACTATTTTTCATGAATGTTCTGATTTGAATATAGAAAATGACGATGATGTCGATGACGCGAATGATTGTGATGGAGTTATATTTATAGATGAGATAAGCTATAGAAATATCACAGACCAATCAACTTACTTTGATTTGATATCTAAAGTTAGAAAAATTGTAAAGGTGTTTAAAAAGTCCCCTACAAAAAATGATGATATTTTACAAAAATATGTACTTGCAGAGTTCGGGAAAGAGTATCCTCTAGTTTTAGACGCAAAAACGCGATGGAGCAGTATGTCAGAAATGTTAAATCGCTTTCTGAAGCTTAAAGTATGTATCGTAAAAGCTTTGATTGATCTCGACATTGACATCTGTTTCAATCAAGATGATTGGAAGACTTTGCAAGAGCTAAACGAAATCTTAGACATAATAAAAACTATTGTGGAAGGTTTGTCTCGTCGTGATGCTTCATTGTTAACTGCCGACATTGCTATAAAATTTGCAATTAAAAAATTAACGGCTATGAATACCAGTATTAGCAAGCAAATGATTAATTCCTTGAAAAACAGATACAGCAAACGTCGCCTTATAGAAGCTTCTACACTCTACTACCTTACAAATCCGAACCAGTACTTTGAAGACATCAGAAATGAAGATACGGCAACGTTTCCCAGACTTACTTCAGACGAGATGTGCAGAAACATAGTTAAACTTGTCTCTCAGGCTTTTGAAGAGGGTTCTATTAATGAACACCAACAAAATGAAGACGAGATTTTAGAAATTGATAGTGAAAATCTTCGAAACCCAGCTCCTACTACGATTAAGAGCAAAACAGAAGAACTAAATTTAGAATTACAAAAAGCAACGCAAAATAAACCTCAACAACGACAAAACTACATGGATGATTTCGAAAAAATTAAAATTGAAATGGTATTATACGAGAATGGTGGTGACCGTGGTAAATACCTTTCTTTAGTTTATAAATATTTAAGTACTATTCCACCGACAAGTATAGAACCCGAGAGGATATTTTCATCAGCAGGTTATATTTGCAATCGTTTACGAACCTCGCTACGCGACCATACCTTGGATGCAATTAGTTTCCTTCGGTCTTATTACCAAGAAAAAAATGCAATATAAAGATATAATTTTTACAGATTATTCTTTTAAATTTATAAATGATTTTAATTACTTGTGATATGATTGTGATAGCTATATTAAAAATGTCATATAGTCTAATGTGTGTCTTAACCAAAACTGTTATTTCCATTTAGATAATTAGTTTATATTACTTTTTTATTTGTAAATTGTTAAAAATTATTTTTTTATCGTTTTGTAAATGTTTTAAGATTGATGTGTGATATTAATAAATAAACCGTCTTCGGTCTTTGTCAATTTTGTCATATCTAAAGGCTGATTTACTAAGTCAATTAATAAAAGTGAAATAATTAGTTAAATTTTATTCTTATAACTTTTTACAAATTATCTCTACCTGTTTTATATAAGAAACAACAAATCATTTTATTTTTAAGATAATTTTGTAATAGATATTTTTTTTTATGTTACTAAATGATAAATATATATGAATAATCTTTTTCAATCGTTTTATTTCTTTTCTTAACATAACATAGAAATAAATTATTAAAAAAACCATCAACTTGTTCAGCTTACACTAAGAACCGGGAGAACCGGGACTCCCGGTACTGGGCATCAGCAGTACCGGGAAATGGAAATCTTGGAACCGATACCGGTACTGCATGCCCTATCTGCGTACTATGACTTTTTTTTAAAAATCATAAAAAAATAAATAAAGGTGGTAATTTTTTTTATTCTTTTTTTTGTCGATAAAATTGTGTCTAGTTTCATCCCTATTCGTTTGTGCACTTTATCCAGGGACACACTGTATTACTTCAAATGTTTTATGTAAAAGAAACACCTACGAGGGCACACCGAAAATAAAAAAATCATAGATCACGGTCACCAACCGGCTTACGAAACGAAACGTTTTGGCGTCGACCGAGAAACCTTTTGTTGGGTATCTGAGTAGACGAGTACATGGATTCAAACGTATAATTGTGTGTTTATTATTGACAAGCGACCCGCCCTCGCTTCGCTTCGGTTAATATAAGTTAAAATAATCCAAGTTCACCTGGAATAATAGTCATACTTTTCTTAACCTAATATTTTTTAAATAAAATTAAAAGCTTATAGCGACCCGCCCTCGCTTCGCTTCGGTTTATGTGAGTTTTCTGTAACAACCGTTCATAAACCGACATTTATTTTATTTACTATAGCGCGCCCCGGCTTCGCGCGGGAGATATAGGTATTTAACAAAAAGAAAACACTCTTGGCAAACTTTCCTTGCTTGTAATGTAACACTCGAACAAGTCTGCTTTTGTCAAAAAACAATCAAAATCATCCACTTCGGAGATATAATGCTACAACAACCCACAGATCCCACACGTCAAACTTATAACACCTCTCTTTTGTATCAGACCGTAATAACAAAATAGTACTTATATGTATAGTACTATTACTATAGTAAGTATTAGTACCTTTTTTTTTTACATTATTTTCTCAAATGTTTTCTTTTTCTATTTCTAAAAATATAATTTTATCTACAAAACCACGTTAACTAAAGCCATCAAATTCAGAATTCAGACACACACACGCACACACACACACATACAGTCGGGGGTTACTAAAAAAGAGTAAAAAATAATAATAATTGGGTATCATTATTTTTACTGTTTTTTTTATTTTTTATTAATTTATTGGGTTAGAGCTTCTCTGTAAACGATATTTGATGTTGTTTTATTTTGTGGCAGCAAAATAAATTGATTTTCAGGAGCTCCAACCCGCGATAGGCCAACATACAGTTGGCCATGAGTAAAACACTCTTTTCGTAGGTCGATCCCTACTAATTCGAAGGTTTGGCCTTGGGACTTGTTAATAGTTAACGCGAAAGATGTTTCTACCGGAAATTGAAGCCGTTTAAATGGGATTGGCAGATCAGTTGGGATCATCGGTATCCTCGGTATATGAGCTAATTGACCAGCTGCTGGGCCGGTTATAATAGTCGCTACAGTTAAATTGTCCTTCAATTCCTTAATAAGCAGCCTCGTCCCATTGCACATGCTTGGGGGGCTTAAATTTCTCAAAAGCATGATTGGCGTTCCGATTTTTAACGACAATTCGTGTGGTGGTAGTCCAGAAGGGTTTAGTGAATTTAAAAATTCCTGTGGGTAATGGACTGCGTCTTCGATATTAGTCACGGTGTCGATCGATTCGTATTTTTTTATTTGACTGGGCACTTTTTGAATAATCATATTGTTTATTTCGTTGACAGTATCATTCCTAGGCGACACTATTGCTCTAGAACACAGTCAATGAAAGTCCTTTTCGTGCAAATTCTCAATGTCAGGGTATACTGCATCTATTAAATTTTCTAAATTATGGACTATTCGGCCTAGAGATTCATTCAGAAGAATGTGCCTATTCTCTGTTGTAGATAAAACCATTAGTCACTTCGCTGTTCCTTAAATTTCAATTTTGATTATTATTTATTATAGGTACTCATGATAACTTTTGAATGGTATGTCCGATTTGAATAATTCAAAAAGTAATTTACAGGTACTGAGATAGCCTTGAATACAAAGTGATTTATTTTGATAAGGATTAATACCAAGGTACGAATAATGTGGCCAAGTTTGTACCGGCGTTACTATTGCTTATTTTAACATGAAAAAGTAGTTATTGTGACATAACTGTAATAGTTAGACATATAGTATCATGGACTTTTTTGTAGATATTAATATCCTCTATAAATCTTCCTTGAACATTTAATAAATTCTGATATAATCTCTTCTATCTAATATTAAATTCTCATTTGACTCTCCGACAACGCACAGTCTAAGCCACTTTACCTTGGAGCCTGAAATTTAGTTAGAATATTCCTTGCGCTAAGAAAGTATTTTTAAAACTACCAGTAATGGGCAAAAATACAGGGTGTAACGGGAAACAAATTTTACGCGTACTCGTCCTACTTAATAACATAAATTTGAATAACAAAAAGCAAGCTTTACAAAATCCGAATGTGGCTAAGAATCTTCAAATCATTCCTAAATGATCATTCAAAATGAAAAATGATATAAGAAAACTAAAAAAAACTTTTTACAATATGGCCTCTGATAGCCGCCATATTGAATTTTGACTGTCATATGACATTCACAAGATTAAGGCAAATCGATTGACAAAATCATCAAAATCCGTCCACGTGTTTAGTTTCTATCGCACCACAAAGGAAAAAACATACAAATACGTTACTCTCCTCCTTCCTACACTATCTTTATTTATACGACTGTAAAAAAAAACATGAAGTGAAAAAAAAACTTACTGTAGAAATAAATAAGCAAATCGTGTATGTAGCGTAAATCGTGTAAAAATTACCTATGTCAAGTAAAAAAAACCTCGCAAGAGCACATGGAACCATGCTCAGTGTAGGTTCAGAAGCCGTTACAACAAACAAAAAAATTGCACCAGCAAAAGAGCGTATCTACATGGCACTTAGATCCTTTTATTGAAAAGTTCGGTTTTTGGGAATAACTCAATATCGGTATACCCGATTATGTTGAAAATATTTGTCTTTCCAGGGTGGGACACAATTTATGCAAATTTCGAAGCGATTATTTCCGAATATATTCACTTAAACAAAAAAAATGCTTGATTAAACCTGTGTTTTAAAACGAACTGAAAATATGTGCCACACGTTGATGTTCAGTTTAGTTTAGTTCAGTTTATTTATTAATCAATGTAATATTACAATATTAATTGCATTGTATGTCAAAAAATACGAAATTACATTGAGATCGTCAAACATAAATACTAATGATCAAAGAATACAAAAATAAATAATAATTATAACAACAACTATTACACATCTAATAAAATGGTCACTCGTCCGATGTCAATATAATGTACAAAAATTAATAAAATAAGATGTTTGCAAAACAAAACCAGCCTTTGTTACGGTTTTGTGGAGTGCATGGACCAAACTAAATAGCAGCTATTATAGATGTATTGTATAAGCTGTAAGCGGATAATACGCCACATTTAATCAATATAAATCTTGTACTTCTGAGTACATGCTTGCAACAAATGGACGGCCGGACAGTCTGACATGACGAAACTATAATTTCCTAATTAATTCAAATTCAAATAATTTAAAAAACAAACAATAAATATCTACCAGTAATTCTAAGTGATACCTAACAAGGAAAATTAAGTAATATGTCATCTTGTTATAACTCATAAATGTTCACTAATTGAGTACGTTTTATCAATCAACATACACACAAAAACCACTAAACAGTTCTATTACAAAGCGTAACACTCACGCCAGTGCACCCCCTTCAATAAAAGTAACAAAGAAACATGTGTTACAAAAGTAGTTTGTAAAATCAATAGCACTTATTATAATCTAGTAGGAATCCTATGAGGTGTCCCGATCTCGTCAACAGCCCACCTTTTGAACAAAGCCCTGTATTCTATTATGTCTTCGAGTGCATAATCCTCAGTTTTAAATGAACGGAAATATAAGACAAAGTAGCTCATTGAAATAACGACTTTATTGTTTACAAGAGAGAGAGAGTTTTACATAAAACTTTGTAGGCAGATAATATTTTTTAAATTGAATGCGTCGTAGACAAGCAGCCGTGTGTTCATTCATGGAGAACCACTAGTTGATACTTGGATTGTCATTGCAAATCGTTCGGGACACCTCGAAAATTCCTGCTTAGGTATGCTTGGAGTTTCTTTGGAAATATTAAAATTATAATGACATGTCACTTCGTTTATAAATATGAACTTTTTTTCTTAGTGCGATAAAATAATTAGTAAGAAAGAGTTAAAATAAATCTAATCACATAATATAATCTAGGTTTAAAGATTTTGACCGTGTAAACATTTACATTTACAGTAATTCATTCAAATATATATTTTTGTTTGAAGAAATAAAGTTGAAATCTAAAGTTGTGTTTATTTTTCAACTATTATCACAATCACAATAATACTCAGACCTAGGTAATAAAGTAACGCATAAACGAAATAATATTTCATTATAATTTTAATAGTACCTAATTCTAAAGAATTTCCAAGTATCAACTTGTTGCAGTCCATAAACGTACACTCGATTGCTAATTTGCGACTCTTATTCTAAAAAGTTTTATCTGCGAACGAGTATTTATTTTAAAAATGCACTTTCTGCTCTAGACAATAAAGTCGTTATTTCAATGAGCTATTTTGTTTAATATTTCCGTTCATTTAAAACTGAGGATTATGCACTCGAAGACATAATAGAATACAAAATACAATGGCTTTGTTCGAAAGGTGGGCTGTTGACGAGATCGGGACACCTCATAGGATTCCTACTATACCCCGTTCTGTTTAAAATTGCAGTGAGAGAACAAGGGGCCTAATAGGGATAGCCGCGGTATAAAAGGTTTCTCGACTTTGCACTTAACAGCATTGAAATAGGGTTGAAATGTGACATATTCGATCCGCGACGCATTTACCACAAGTAGGGTTACCATTTAAGAATTTAAAAAGTCTTGACAAAAAGCGTGACATTTCGATAAAAGTCCGAACTTTTTAGATAAAAAATGGAAAGATTACTCACTTAATTACAATAGTATGGTAGGCACGATAGCAGACGCAGGAGGGTACATATTCGCGTTGCCGAAACAAAAACCGGACAAATTAAAGAGCTGTCCGGACTAGAGTCTAAAAGTCCGGACTAATCCGGACCGATGTTAACCCTAACCACAAGTAACTAATTGCATCTGACCTGGCACAAGGGTTTAAAAAAAAAAAATTACATATTTTACGAATACCTACCGAATAAGCCGAAAGACGTCCATCACTGTTGGACATACGAGTAGGCCTTCCCCAGAGATCTCCACGACGCCGGGTTCGTGCTGCTCGCATCCATCGGGTACCCGCGATCTTCACCGCGATCTAACCCTTTTTGGTTTTAGGTTTAATGTTAAGCATGTTACGTAGGTTTAGGTTAGGTTAGACCTGTTACCACAAAATTATAACCCCTGCACGTGTAATAGCCTGTCGATGTAATTAAAATTCGGTGGAGCAAAACATTCTATGAAATGAGTGTCGGTTATCAAGGGAAAACCAAAAAATACCTAATCATATTTACTTATTTACACCTATCTTACTTTTCCTATTCCCAAGGACGACTGTTACTTTATAAACATATTGGTTTTAGCAAAAACGAGGAGACCTTTTTGATAATTTTCGAATAAAACATGCAAAATGTAACATTATTGCGGCGTAAAAAGGTCTTTTATGCAGTCGAAATAAGTTTATCACGGCGCCGTCCATACCTGTGTAACGTCGTCGAACTCCTATCGATTCCGCCGCGAGCCGGGGACGCAGTTACTCCACTATTCATAAAGTAACAAGTATTTGTCAATAGCTATAAATACCTAGTTATCTGTTCGCTTACTTTTGCACGCTATACCGCGCAGAACTCGTTTAACTTTAATTCTACTTCTTTAAGATACTTTTTCTGTATATAAAAAAAAAATGTGGAGTATATTTAAATCCAGATTTTGTTATATAAACCGTTTGGATAAGCAAGATTAGAAAAACCGGCCAAGTGCGAGTCGGAGCCGCACGCGAAAGGTTCTATACCTTTGTTTTTATTTTATTATTTGTTTTCATAACGGCATAGAAACACACTGTTTAACTATTACGATTCATTGGATGGACAGCGGAAGCTTAGTAATAGGGTCAAGTTGGCACAAATGTTACTGAACCCTAAAAAAAAAAACATTAAATCGTCACAAATTTGCGAGTATATTTTTAGTACGAGTGGTTTTTAAGCAATTTGTTGTTTAGCAATGTAAACTGTGCTAAAAATCCTAGCATTTAGGACAATAATTTGACAGATTAATTTTCCCCCGCTTTGCGCTGTCAAGTTAGCGTCCCTTAACTTTTGGTGTCTCCCATGTTATGTTAATCTTATTTGTTTTCTATTGTTTAGTTAAGGGTTAAGGGGTATATAAACAGTTAATCGTACTAGAAAAGTCTTTTTTTACAATAACGAGTTACATTACAAGGATAACGAAGATATTCTTTACCTGATATGGTTTTTTTTTCTGATGTGTGTTGTAGCTTGTGTATCTGATCTGTATTTCTGTTGGTGGCATCGTATCTCTCATACGGATTAATTAATCGAGTTAAACATCAAAATCAAAATCAAAAATCAAAATTATTTATTAGGTTAGGTAGGTACATTTGGGGCGGTTAAAGAATGATCTCTGGAAGTATGTTTATACCTAATAGGATTTATCTCTTTTCAATAGTTGTTTACACGTTTGTTGGTTAATATGTTTAGTTTATAACTTGATTTTGATTTTAGAACGGTCGTGGGCTTTTTCGCCTTACACAAGATTTTGCTGCTAAATATATGTAAAAACATTATTTTGTCCGATAACTGATCTGGTTACGGAGTCAGATGGGGGAAACAGGATATCCGCTGAAGTATAGACATGTTAGTTTCATCTCTATAGGCAAGTGTTTTTATCCATTAGATATTTTTAGTTTGAGTTTGACACATTCATACATACATAATAATCACGCCTCTTTCCCGTAGGTGTAGGCAGAGACCACTCCCTTTCACTGGCAACGATCCAGACAAACTACCCTCGCTTCCTCCACACTTATAAGTTGACGTGACGAGTACATTGGATGTTAAAAGCTTGCCTCAACACACATACACGATAAACTTATAACACTTACCTTCACTATACATACCATCACAAGAAACTTGTTTTATAGCATCAATGAGTTCCTAATTGAGTAAATTGAACTGTGTTTCTTGTGAGGTTCTATCTTAACTATTCTAGATATTCTAGATATATGATTAAGATTTGTACGCCAGTCTATTGGCAGATTAATAATAATAATAATAATAATATTAATAATATTAATAACGCAGGGCAGCTAGTTATGCATCCGCCCGTTGGTACGGTGTTATCTATAAACACCGGAGCTACGAGAACGCTGACTTAGGTCTAGAACAGACCTCCTGCGAGAGGCGCCCCACTGTATTCTTAGCATTAGATTAATTAATATAACGAACTTCAATCGAGAAGGTTGTATTATTCAAGTCCTCCGCCTGCCCAAAAACTTAACTGGCGCAGCCGTAGTAGGATATCCGGGACGACGCTTACGCCTGTAAGGACACTATAATCGGTCCGAGCGCGGGTTTAGTTACCGTTTTTACGCTAACCGGGTACTACGAACCAAATAAATATCGTTACGTGCGTGGGCGGAGAACAAAGCGACGCAGCTGACAATTTGGAGGAAATGGGGTTCAGCGGTTTGTGAGTAGACCTTTTCACTTTCCTGTCTTTTCCCTATTCTCATTCCAATTTGCTGTGATAATTTTAAGTGATAGTTAAGTTTTATTACAAAGTTATTAAGTGAATTTATACATTAGAAAATTAAATTAATTGTGAAATATAATAAATATATAAATCAAAATGGACACAATTACGACAATTCCTAAAGAAATGTTATGTTTAATTCCAAAGTTTGACGGAGATGAAAAACTATTAAATTTATTTTTACGAAAAAGTGAATATATAATTAGAGCTTATCATAGAGCGGGTAACGCAGCTCAAGATTTATATATATTCCATTCTATAACAAGCCGTTTAATTGGCAAGGCCGCGCATCTTATCAGTGAGCGAGACGATTTGACTGCCTGGGACGATTTAAAGTCGGTGCTAACGCAGCATTTCGGCGATCCGCGTTCCGAGGAATGCATTGCCATCGAATTAGACCATTTAAAAATAAAACAAGGAGAAACATATATCGAATTTTGTAGCAGGATTCAAAATGTTAGGAGCACTTTGTTTTCTAAGCTTAACCTAATAACAGATCAAGGTGTTAAGGCCGCTAAAATGATCATATATAATAACGCCGCCTTAAATGTATTTTTATATAACCTTCCCGAAGATTTACTTCGCATTGTTAGACTTAAGGGTGCGACTATATTAGAGGACTGTTTAAGCATTGTAACTGAGGAAGTTAACTTTTTGAACCAGTATAATTCACGCAGTAAGAATAGTTATTTGTTCAACAAGAGAGCAAAGTTGGTTTTTGCTGCGAGTGATGATTTTGAATCCCGAGTAAGCGAAGGATTCTATTATTGAATCACGAGCGTAGCGAGTGATTCTAGGTTAGAATCCTGAGCGTAGCGAGGGATTTAAAGATACGAGACGTAAAAAACTTTGGTCTCGTGTGAGACATACAACTTTTCACCTCAGCAGCGAGAACAACACAGCGTGAAGCTGGTAGGGCCAACGCAGGTCTTCCGTTGTGACCATTTGGTGAATACACGACTAAATAACGACACGATCGCATATGCATCAATCACAAGCATTTTTGCAAAATACTAATAAAATAAAAAGTGGAAAAAATAAACATGAAACAGATAAAACCTGTCACTCAACTTGATAATGCCGTAGTGCAAACACAACTTTATACAGCTTTATGTAGTCTGTGGCTTTAAAAAAAACCTAACTAGGCCTTGTCTATGGCTATTGGCTATGGCGGACAAATTAACAAAAATTACATCGTCATTTACATTACATTACTTTTTTTTTTTAAGTACAATAATCCCGCTATTTTTGAAATGCGTTCTGAAACTGCCCCCGCGGTTTATGTCACGAAATTAAAGATTGTTAAAACGATAACAAAATTATGTAGATACATAACTTCTTATTTTTCATTAATTTTGTCTTCAAAACATTAAATAAAAAAAATGATTGTACCTACTGTATAAAATAGTTATAATAAACACATTTCAAAGTTTAACAGAATATAGTTTTATTTGCAATTTTACGGTTATGTGTGCATCCGAACGTGCGTTTCTTTTTGGGCCTACTATGTGTGTGGAATTTGAAAATCGAACTTCGAATCAAGTTGTTTCTATCTCTCGCTTTTTTCCTATCGAAGTGAAAGTGACAGAACAAAGTGAAGTTCAATTTTTTCGAATGTTGTGAGTAGCCCCAGCACTGCTCACGGCATTTAAAAAAAATAATTAAAAAGCTACTTTGCCTCTCGCTCGCAGCAAAATTGAATTTTGCTCACTGTTTTTAAGCAGCAAAACCTGCTTGTTTGAGCTGCTGAGGTGAAAAGTAAATTATTTTACTACGAATCAAGCAAAACCCCAAAATGATAGTGGGCATAACTTTAAATTATTTCAGCCTCAAAATAAATTTAATGCGCCGCATCAAGGGTTCTGGCACGGAACATCTCAACAACCCCAAGGTTTTAAATTTGGGACTTCTCAACAACCCCAAGGTTTTAGATTTGGAACTTTTCAACAACCCCAAGGTTTTAGATTAGGAAGTAACCAACAACAAGGATATAGATTTGGTAGCCAGCCATCTCAGCCGCAATTAGGTTATAGACCTAATTTCACACAGAATAACGCTAATGCGACTAGATTTCATAATCCCCAAACACCACAATTTCGCTTCGGCATCCCGCAGCAAACTCCACAAGTGCCGCGCACTTATAATAATGACAATGACGTGTCTATGCGCACAGCCGTTCCGCTTAGACCAAACACAAATCAGTCGAATAGTCGTCCTGCAAATCAATTGTTCTATACGGAAGAAACACTTAGTCCCGTACAAAGTGTAGGAGAAAATTACTTACCTAATGAGAATAACGTTACTGATTTCAACGAATTCGATTCGAACGAATACCAATTTGTTGAAACTCAAAATACCACTGAGCCTGAAAATTTTTACATTCAAGCCTCGGATACAGTCCTGAAATAATTGAGTTAAATTGCAATACTCCTTTAAAATTACCACACATTTTAATACCAGAAATTGAAGCTCGCTTCATGATCGACACCGGAAGTTCTCGATCATTTATTAGTTCTTCGAAAGCCGAAGAATTCTTTTCAGATTTTAAACACCAAGAGCCTTTTGAGGTAGTGAGCACTCATGCTCGCAGTTTTCATGACGAGGTTATTTATATACCTTTATTAAAAACATTTAAAAGCACAAATTATCATAAATTTTATATTTATGATGTGGACAAAAATTATGATGGATTGATTGGATCAGACTTGCTAACACAGTTAGGTGCTAATATCGATATGAAAAATCAGGTTTTGCGAACTAATAACGCAGAAATACCTATAATTTATAATAAACCATTCGAGATTCACTTAGACCCCAGAACGGAAACACGCCTCAACGGGTATTGTTGACCTCCTAAATGGAGAGGCAATAATTAATCATATCGATTTTGGCAAAGGAGTACGAACACCAACAGCTTTGGTGAAATGTACAGACGGATTTGCCGTAACAGTCTTACAAAATACGTCAGACCGAGCTGTAACTTTAGGATTTATTAAGCCACGTTATGTAGAAAAGTATGAAAGTGAACAGTGTGATAGTAATATGTTAATTGAGGATAATAAGAAAGAAAATCTATTGAAACAAAATTTAAATAAACTAAGGTTAAGTCACATGAATGAAGAAGAGCGTACAAAAATTCATAATCTCTCTTTAGAGTATAAAGATATATTTTATTGCGAACACTTACCTTTGAGTTTCACTAACCAGGTTAAACATAAAATTAGAACAATTCATGAAGATCCCATTTATGTCAGGCCGTACCGACAACCTCCAGTGCAAAGTGCAGAAATTCGAAATCAAATTGAATCATTATTAGATAATAATGTGATCAAAGAATCTTATTCGCCATGGAGTGCACCTGTGCACCTGGTTCCAAAAAAAATGGATTCCACTGGTGAACAAAAGTACAGGATGGTGATAGATTACAGACGATTAAACGACATAACAATTGATGATAAATACCCTCTTCCTCATATCACGGACCTTTTTGATAAACTTGGTAAAAGTAGCTACTTTTCGGTACTAGACCTAGCTAGTGGATATCATCAGATAGAGATTGAAGAAAGGGATAGACCTAAAACGGCTTTCTCAACACAATTCGGACACTACGAATTTCTTAGGATGCCGTTCGGGCTCAAAACGGCTCCTGCCACCTTCCAGCGAGCCATGGATAACGTCCTGCGTGGACTCCAGGGCATTTATTGCCTTATATATTTAGACGATATTATAGTGTTCTCGTCCAGTCTTGATGAACACATAACTAAATTAAGAATAATCTTCGATAGACTTCGACAGACTAACCTTAAAGTGCAACTTAATAAATCTGAATTTTTGAGTAAGGAAGTAGCTTATTTAGGACACACTATAACACCTGATGGACTAAAACCTAACAATGAAAAAATAGATGCCATCCTCAACTATCCTCTTCCTAGGACCAAGACAGAAATTAAAAGTTTTCTTGGTCTTATTGGCTATTACAGAAAGTTTATTAAGGATTTTGCGAAAATCACTCAACCAATGACAGCGTGCCTGAAAAAGAATAAAAATATAACACTAGATGAACAATTTATAAACTCTTTCGAAAAATGTAAGGAAATATTAACTAATGCACCGCTCCTCCAATACCCCGACTTTTCCAAACCTTTTATATTGACTACCGACGCGTCTAATTACGCTTTAGGTGCTGTGTTGTCCCAAGGCCGCGTAAGTGAAGACAAACCCATAGCTTATGCTAGCCGCACACTTAATGACCCAGAAACCCGTTACAGTACAATAGAGAAAGAACTTCTGGCCATAATCTGGGCCGTAAAACACTTTCGCCCTTACCTTTATGGTAACAAGTTCCTTATCTATACAGACCACAGGCCGCTCGCGTGGCTAGACTCACTTAAAGAACCCAATTCAAAATTGACACGCTGGAAATTACGCTTAGGAGAATACGATTTTAAAGTAATACATAAAAATGGAAATCAGAACACTAACGCGGACGCGCTGTCTAGGATACGCTTAAATGCTCTTTCCGCTGAAGATAAGGACTCGATGTCAGTTAATGTTGACGAAAATGAAACGACAGAAAGGCCCCGTTCTCCTTATTCAGTCCAGTCACCCGGAAGTAGTACCATTACTGCTTCTGAAGGACCTGATAAATCTGAAACAGAAACCGCGCATTCTGCAGACGATGTAGATGCTGACGGAATTCCCATTCTTAAAGAGGCTATAGATACAAAACCTAACCAAGTATTAGTTTTTACTTGGTTCCGCCAAGAACTAGCTGTAAAAGACATCTCAAATAAAAAGCAAAAAATCTTAGATTTAAGTTATATAAGTCAAGACTTAGATAGTAATGTCATTAAGCTCACAGAGTTTAATGAATGGATCTATAGAAATTCCAACCAGTCTGTAAGCCCTAACCTTAAAGATACCATTGTTCAAGTAGAATATATAAAGAATCTTACACTTAACAGATTAAAGCAGTTAGTTCCCACACTAAGATTTAAAAGAGGAATTTTAAATCCACTTGGTACAATAATAAAAGCTATATCAGGAAACTTAGATAACGAAGATGCTCTTAAATATGATAGACTAATAGATGAGGTCAAAGTTCGACAAAATGCAATTCAAAGAAAACTATCATTAATGTCTAAAATGGCGGGTATCGTCTCGAACGCTACAGGTATTGTTAATAAAAATTTCATGCAGTTGGAAAAAAATATCAATGACATAAATATAAACCTTAACGAAGTAAAAAGAGATGACCTTATACTTAAATTAACTTCAATATATCATTTATTTCTACATAATTTTCAAATAATTAGTTTGAAACTGGATGAAATTGAAACGTCCGTCGCTTTCAGTAAGTTAGGAGTATTACATCAATCAATTATTAATTCCGATGAACTTCTAAATTTTTGAAAAATATAGAAAGAACAGAAAAACTTGTGTATACGTCAAACTCTGAAAATCTAATTAAGACTGAGAATATTATTGTTCTAAAATCATATTTTAAGAAGGCTTTGATAACATTTATAATGGAGATTCCATTAATTAGAATTGATACTTATTTTTACTATAGAATTGTTCCTATTCCTATTACCAACACCCATACAAACCAAACCTTACTCATTTTACCTAAATACCCCTACCTTATAGTGAAAGGTCTAAATTCCAAACCGCTCGCCAAGCCGTGCCGGGAGGTTGATGACTTCACCTTCCTATGCAATGAAGAAGATGTCATCTTACCTGTAGCAGATACCTGTATTGCGGATCTGATGAGGTACTCCACCAACGTTTCCTGTATTCAGATTCCTGTAGAAATTAATGTGCCAAAAGTTGAATCAATTCAGAAAAACCGATGGCTTCTCTATACAAAATCAAGTTCTGAGCTTGTTAGAATATGTCCCAACGAGATAATAAGATATCAATTGCAAGGCACATACATTTTAACTCTAGATGATAAATGTGAAATAAAAATTTCTGGATATCACCTTCGAATGCTACATTTAGACACTCAAAAGGTACCTTATCAGAAATTACCTATCATACATTTCCCTGAAGGAACAAATCCTATAAAAATCCATGAAAGGAGACCGATTAAATTGGAAGGACTAGATTTAAATGATTTACAGCTTTTATCGTACTCACTCGCAAACAGTGATCTCAGTGAAACTTCTGGTGAAAATGTCTCTATAGTGAATGTGAAAAGTGTTAGTTTAGGCACTGTGCTTCTTTATATAATCATAATTTTAAGTTTTTGTTTATTTTTACTGCTTAGATATAAACCAAATGTATTTGATGTTTGCAAAAGTCGCAATCATCTGTCAGGTGTGCCACCATCAGATGATTCCGAACTTAAGGAGGGAGGAGTTATGCATCCGCCCGTTGGTACGGTGTTATCTATAAACACCGGAGCTACGAGAACGCTGACTTAGGTCTAGAACAGACCTCCTGCGAGAGGCGCCCCACTGTATTCTTAGCATTAGATTAATTAATATAACGAACTTCAATCGAGAAGGTTGTATTATTCAAGTCCTCCGCCTGCCCAAAAACTTAACTAGCTAGTGGCGAGCTGTTGGTGAGTGGCGACACCACGTACCTGATTGCTCCCGAGGGTAGGTCCTGTTCCTCACCTCACGCTTGCCTTCACCGGCCGGCTGCGGTGTACAATGACGAGGAACAGACCCTCACCTCTGGCTTGCCTTTATTGGCCGGTCAGAGTGGAGCCGCAAGAGCTATATGCTCGAAGGGTGGATGTGTTGCATAAGTGGCGAGTGGGCACCTTATGGTCGTTTAAAGTCCAGAAGCACCTCTCCACCCTTAGCCCCTCTGGAACTGTTGCCTCCCTGCTGCTATATATATGCGGCTATTTTGGGAGGCCCATTCCATTGAGTTGGCGAGTCACCGCCTGCCATTTCAACCAAAGTAATTAGCATTGGCCAGGCAGGCGCCGTAGTTTCATCAATAGCCTAGGTCACCAATCCATATCAGTTCATTCATAGAACTTATTATTAATGTTCCCATCCTTCTTAAATAGTCTCTTCTAATCGGTGGTTGTCCGTGGGAGCATACCTCTATAGTTTGAACTCAGGGACAATCGCCGGTTGGTATCCCATCACTTTACTAAATTAAACTTGTCTAAAGGGCCTCTGCGTGTTGGCTTCGGCTCCATGTACGCCTTCCAAAGGTCCGGGACTCCCATAGTTCCGTGATTGGTAAAGACATACATAATAATAATAATAGTCTTTATTATTTCAAATTCAAATTCAAATTCAAATTCAAATTCAAATTCAAATTATTTATTTGTTGAACATAGGTAAAACAGATGTTACATTTTAATATTATGTACCACTACATCCCACCCAGAGGCATACAAATATCATATATGTTTAACATGCGTCATGCTTTAACATTGAACATTAATCTAATTTGTCAATTGGTTTCGTGTAAATATTCTTGCACACTGTAGTAGGCCTTATCTGCTAAAAAATTAAAAAGTAGTTTTTTAAAATCATTTATACATTCAGTCATCAAAATTTCAGTCGGAATTTTATTAAATATTTTAGGTGCCATTCCAAAAACGCTTTTAGCTTGTAATGCTGTTTTAAACGGTCTCGTGTTAATCTTGCCGCGTTGGCGTATACTGCTAAAAATAGGGAACTGGCTCTTGTTACATTTCACATAGTTTGCAATTTCAAAAATGTACAGACATGGTAGGGTCAGTATACGTAATTGAATAAAATGTGGCTTACACGACTCAGTGGATGAAATACCACAAACCGCTCGGATGCATTTTTTCTGACTTTTAAAAGCCATTTCTCGTACAGTGGAGTTGCCCCAAAATATGATGCCATACCGTAATGTTGAAGAAACGTAAGCATGATATGCGGTCAGTACTGCTGATCGACTCACTATTTTGTGTAACTTATACAAAGCATAAGAGTATTTATTAAGTTTTTTACAAATAATTTCAATGTGATTCTGCCATGTCAGCTTGTTGTCTAAACTTAAACCTAAAAATTTTGCCGTATTAGTTTCGTCAATTGTATGATTATTGTAAGAAATTTCCAAATTGATTATATTATTAGTTCTTTGTTTAAAATTCATTATTTTAGTTTTGTCTAGATTTATTTGCAGATTATTGTTATTTAACCATTGGATAATTGATTTTAGTGATTTATTTATATTTGCCTGGAACGTATCTAAATTTTCTCCTGAAAAAATAATAGTGCTGTCATCCGCAAATAAAACCATTGGATGCTCTATGGCTTGCGGCAAGTCATTTATATAAATGAGGAAAAGCAAGGGTCCTAGTACACTCCCCTGCGGGACTCCATAAACAATTTCTCGGGAACCCGACGAATAAGTGACTGCGCTTTTAGTCTTGGGGCAGATTTCGCTTATTTCAGTTATTTGTCTTCGTCCACTTAAGTAAGATTTAATCAATCTATTGACATTGCCACGAATACCATACTGAAAGAGTTTGCTAAGCAGTATGTCATGACTAACATAATCAAACGCTTTTGTCATGTCCATATAAAGCGCGCAAACGGGTATCCTTTTATCTACCTTTATCATTACAGTATTCAACAAATCAAATATGGCCATATTAATAGTTTTTTGCTTACGAAAACCTTTTTGTTCCAGTGCAAACAGGTTTTTTGACTCGTAATATTGGTTAAGATTATTGTATATGACCTTTTCTATTATTTTAGAAAAAATTGAAATTAAGGCTATTGGTCGGTAGTTATTAATGTTTTCCCTATCGCCTTTCTTGTGTAATGGTTTAACTATAGCTAACTTCAACTTGTCTGGGAATATTCCCTTTTCTATACATAGATTAATGATGTGACTAAGAGGATGCGATATAATATGGCTGATTGATTTGATAACCTTGGTGGAAATTCCATCATATCCAGTACTATTCGTATTTTTGAGGGATTTTATAATTATAGAAATGTCATTGGGATTAGTAGGGTTCAAAAACATGGAATTGAGTGAATTATTTATTAAATTATTATATTGATATTGATGACGACTAGGGTTACAATTATTATTATTATTACTATGATTGCTAATGGTGCTACTATGTCTGATTTGGTCAATAAAGTGGTCATTAAAAATTTCAGCTATTTCCTTCGGAGTTTTTATTAATGTATCGTTAACTTTTATTTGGGGAATATTTTCTTTAGGGTGCTTAGTTTTCGAATTATTTATAATTTTCCATGTAGCCTTCGATTTGTTAGAGGAATTTTTAATAAAGTAATCATTTTGAGATTTTTGTGTCAATTTAATAATTTTTTTAAGTCGTCTGGAATATTCTATGAAATGAGTTCTGTTGTTTGGATCCGAGTGAAACCTACATTTCCAAAGTAAATTTCGTTTGATCTTACAGCATTTCCTTATTCCTTTTGTTATCCATTTTGGTTTACTGTATGAATTAATTTTAATCCTTTTAAAAGGAAAGCATAAATTATAAAATAATATAAAATCATCAATGAAACAATTAAATGACTTATTCGGATCTGTTGTCATATAAACGTTATTAAATTTTAAATTTTGTAGGCAATTAACATTTTTTTCAATGTTTTCAGTAGAGTAGTGCCTTTTTTTTATAAACCAGTGAGACATATAGTTCACTCTCTTGACAGGTATATTTATCATTTGAGCAGTGTGATCGGAAATAGCTAATTCTATTACTTCGGTTGTGCTGCCTTGAACATTATGGATAATATTATCTATACATGTATTGCTACTAAGGCGCGTCGGCTTAGATATGCCAAGCTTAAGATTGAAACTATATAGTAGATTTTTAAAGTCCCTTGAGTGTTTGGTTGATTTTAAAGTGTCTATATTAAAATCGCCGCAAATAATCACCTTTTTACGATTATAACAAATTTTATTTAGAATTGTACTTAATTTGTTTAGGAAAATTGATATTGTATAATTATCATTTTTTGGCACCCTATACATACATATAACTATAATCTTGTGATCAGTTAACTCAATGCCTGCACATTCAATAATATTTGATATCGAGGTATTGTTTATTTCCTCCAAAGAAACATACTTGTGCATACTCTTGACCAATATACATGCACCACCATTTCTATTGTCTCTCAGAAATGACGATGCTAGTTTGTAATTAGAAATGGTTAACTGAGTCTCATCACCTTGAGTCATGTTATGTTCGGTAACACATATTACATCAATCATCTTATTACTACGCATGAGTTCTTGCAGATGGACGCTTAATAAGTCGGCTTTGTTAATTAGGCCGTTCACATTTTGATGCAGTAAAAGTAGGTTATTATTACACGCGAAAAAGATTCGAGTTTATGCTACCCGTGTCATCCCTTCTTGCTGTAATGTCTTGCGTCGAGTGCATGATCGTTTCCTCCTTTTCTATTTGTAGCAGCATCTCGTTAATATCCTGGAATATGGTCTTCATGGTTTGGTTGTTAATATTACCGGATCGTCTATGAAACATTTTATAATCATAGGTCAAGTTAAGGTTGCTATCAAGAGCGTATGCGTATTCGTATTTGGATAGGTCCCGATACAGTAATTTGTTGAATAGTTCGACTCTCCAATTAAACATATTAGCATACGGGCTACAGTTGAATGTTGGCACACATAAGATTATGTTTGTGTAATTTATATTTTGTACAGACTTTTTTATGTCACTAACGAGATCCGAATACTTTTGGGATTCTTTAAAATCCTCTTCCCCTATAAAGATGATACAGTGATCCTGCCTAGTGTATCCAATAAGCTTTTTATCAATATCTTTTAGGAGGCACTTCACTCCTACACGCGGGGTTAAGAAATGACAAATGCTATGTTTGTCACTAAGAAAACTTTGTGCTGTTTTCAAGACTGAGTTCTGACTGTTAGAGCTTATTATGCAGATTTTGCTATTTTTACTTGTCGTTTTCGATTTTTCAATACCTGTATGTTCTAAGGATGCCTCCGCTTTAGGCGTTTCCAAAACGAATTGCGGAACCAAGTTTGGTTCCTCATCGGCTGTAAGGGAAAAATGCAGTTTAGTTTTCACCGACATCTCATTTTTATTATTCTTTTTTTTCTTTGTCGTAGCGGATTTGCATACGTGTGTTAATTGCTTTATTTTTAGTTCATATTCAGCAATTCTTTTGTTTAAAGCGCTGTTTTCTGACAATAGGTTTTCGATTTCATGCTCAGCTGAGAGCAATTTATCTTTAAGTTTAACAATTTTACTCGACATTTCGTCCAATTTGTAACTGTTATTTAAACGTAGCTCATGAAAACTTCTATTCAATTCTGGTTTTGGAGTCATCGTCGATGAAGAACAGTCAGATTCCTCATCATCTGATAGTAATTCAAATGAATTTTCAGTGTGTACATTCACTTGAATTTTTTTCCGGTATGTTATATTGTCTTCCGACGTATGTGGAGACGAAGAGCACGGCTTTGAGTGTTGTCCAGGTTGTATTATATTATCCTCTAGTATAAGGTTGTCTTGTTGTTGCCCAATTAGTACAGGCGGAGAAATTTCAGTGGCAGTGATCTTTCGGTTTATTGTCTTAACCTGCGAAACTGATGCAACTTCAAGCCCCTCATTTTTCCTAGCCGGTGACAGTGAATTACATTTCTTATGATTAATTTTAGATTGCAGACATTTACTGCAGGTCCATTTCTCTCGACGTGTTTTATCCATTAAATTAAATAGCTTTTCCTTATTTATACAAGGTAAGTCGTATGAGCGCTTACAGAGTGAACATACGAGGTAATGTTTATTTAAGATTTTTTTGTTGCAAACTGCGCAGCTGGGTGTACTCGATGATGCCATTATAATGATTTTACTGTAAATTAAATAAATCTTCTACTTCCCAAAAAACTTGCTTGAGTCCGCTGCTACTGTGTCAGATGTCCGCATCGTTCGCAAGTCCGCGCCCGTGCACAGCGCGCGACCTTGTACAGCGCGCGACCTTGTACACGCCGCGCTGACGATGAATCACCACCAACGGGCTCACTGCCCATTAGTAATAAAAAGCCGTTAAGTTAATATTTTCAAAATGTTTTTAGTTGTAACTTTAAAAGTACAGGCTCTTTTTTAAAGCTGTTTTTATCACTGTGACCACTGTTTCACTAGCTTCAAAATGATATAACACTCAACTATAGTCGTTTATTTTTTTCACTGTTACCAAATTAAAAACACTGGAGGAAAGATTTATGCGACTGCTTTGCGCTAGCGGTACTCGTCGAACCCATTCCCATAAACTATTACAAGTATTTCTTAATACTAACTTAATACTTATCACTAGTGTTAGTAAGTAACGTGACTCTATGGTTAGTAATTATTGCAAATGATATTTCTTATTTTAATTTCTTAAGTTTTATAGGAATCCCTTTTAAGGGTATAGGCCTCCTCCAATTTCTTCCATTTTTTCCTATCTTCCGCTGTCCTCATCCAGTTTCTTCTCGCCACCGTTTTCAAATCGTCCGCCCATCGTTTTTGTGGTCTTCCCACCGTCCGTTTGCCGTTCGGACCAATCCATTTAGTACTTTTGAGAGTCCATCTCTCGTCAGTACCTATATCTCGCTATGTGGCCGGCCCAGTTCCATTTTGATTTTAATGCGTGGTGTAAAGCGTCTGTAAGTTTGGTATTTTTTCTTATTTCCTGGCTTCTAACTTTATCAATCTTTCTTATGCTTAAGATACTTCGTTCCATTGTCCTTTGGCAAGTGGTAATTTTGATTTTTATGGTGTTTGTAAAGGTCCAGGTCTGAGAGCCGTAGGTCAAGCCAGGTAAAATGCAGGCAGATTATGAAGAGTTATTATAACTAAAGGCCATCTACGCACACTTGTCAAATAAACTTATTCATTCATTCAACTGCCCCGTTCATTCATCTCTTAGGATTGACACACTGTAATATGATATTTAATTCGATGTGAAGCTCAGACGCCCAGACTTCATTCATCTAAGACTTATAAAGGTGATCTGATATCAACACGAGATACCTGATACCGCTTTCGTTATGGGCACTAATGGAAACTGTCGTCTTGTCCGACACACAAAGGATTAAGGGGATTCCTACTTATAAATAGTTGATAGTAGAGAATATTAGCGTTAGTATATTATTAAAATGAGAAAAAATATAAAAAGGTCAAAAGGCATTTTTTATGTATTTTTAAGATAAAGTGAGGTCTTCTTAATGATTAAAACACCTTGAACATGAACTTTACTTTTATATGAAGTCGACGCACAGGCCTCGTTTGAAGTAAGCCTGCCTGCGAAACTCGCGGTCTTGGGTTCAAATCCCGGTAAGGGCAAAAATTTTTGAGGTAAGCGTGAATATTTGTTCCATAGTCATGTATGTGATTCTATATGTATAGGTGTTTAAATATATTTTTTATATAAGTATTTATATCGTTGTCTAGTACCCATAGTACAGTCAACAGCATAAAAATAAGTGATCATTTCTGTACCCTTTTCAAAATTTTGTATAACATTTTAAACACGACGTTAAAGTGACAAGGTACATAAATGATCACTTATTTATGCTGTTGACTGTACAAGCATAGAGCTTAGTTTGGGATTAGGTCAATTGATGTCCCATTGTCCCCTGATACTTATATATTTAAGTTTAAGATTAAATAACTACTTAGGTATTAAAATTAAAACACACTTGATAAACAATGTCGTTATTTGTCAAACGGTAGGTACCTACTAGGTAATTTGTTTACATCTTTACTCAATTAAATTGACACCCTTAGCCATAACCCTTTATTTAACAAATTAGTCCCCTTCAGAAACTAAGGAACCCTTTACCAAATGTTTACAAATCGAGATGAAGAACAAATACTTATTTTTTTAAGGATTCACGAATGCTTTTAAAAAACCAATTAAAAAAGTAAGTTTTGTTCTTTTAACCCGTCGGCGGCCCCGCAGGCGCCAGTCTCGCTCGGAGGGTGGCGGTTGCTAACCAGGTAAAATTAAAAAGCAAGGGTTGTAGGTCCGACACGAGTCTTATTACGGACCTAGGGGGTTGCCAGATTGTTTTTTTACTATAAAGGGGTCGTGAATTTAATAACACATTCGAAAAGACTGCTTTAAACCAAGTAAAGGTAAAAATCTTAAGTATGCATGTAGTTTGTACACAAACTAATATGGAATTTACGTCAACTTTCAAATATAGAATGTCCAATGGTCGAATGTGTGAACTACATGAAAGAGGTCCTTTACTTAAGTTTTTAACCTATACCTACTGTACAACAGGCTTTATCCAATATCGATAAATAATCTGTATAGAAATACCGGTACAATCTATGAGTACTTAGAAAGTGCTTCGGGTTTGTACTTCTCTCCCACTCCCTAGTAATAAGAGCGTATGAGAGTGAGTGAGAGACAAGTACAAGCTCTAAGCATCTTCTAAGAGCTATCGTACTGTACACAATTAATACCTATACTCAAGATAATAAGAGATGTTGAAAAATCTGCTCTGTTTTTTTAGTAAGGTAACTTTTTAGCACAGTGCAAAATACTTTTTGGTAAAACACTACAATTTAACCCTTAAATGCATAATGATGTAGATTTACATCGTATATTTTAAAGTTCAATTTCAAACATACATTTTAAGTAAATTTCAAACTTAGAATTTATGGAGTAAGATTTGTAGTTTTATCAAAATACAAATTTGGAAATGAACTTTAAAGATGCGTTCGATTTTCGAAACGCTATGCATTTAAGGGTTAAGCGGTTTCCGGTCTCTCCAAACTATCATTTAGCCGACCGTTAAATGTTTATGTAGGTATATGTAGATTGAATGCCATGACGTGCAATATATCCAAACGGTATTTGTTTGCAAGTGTGCAAAATGTGGTTACAGAATTATCAACAAGTTTTTAGAGTTGTTTGAAATTCTGTAGCTCTGCCTACCCCACTCTGGGAATAAATCCGTGAGTTTATGTATGTATGTATGTATGTATGGTATTTGTTTGCACCGGACAGTTCACAAAGCTCTAATTAAAATGGGCCCCTCTGCCTGCGGTCTCATTAAATTGGCTTTGACGGAAACGCAAAATGTATTGTAAATTGTGAATGCTAATTATTGAAAGCCACTTAAATAAGCTTCCAATAAAATCAAATTATACCAAACGTACAATAGCGTGGGACGATCAAAAGATATTCCCACCACTTTATGCAGCCTTTTATTAAATTTACTTCGTTTGTGCGTCCATTACTCCTGTTCTAACATTGAATATGTACCTATATTTACAGTGTAATTATACACTATTGATAACAATTGCGAGCCCCAACTTGTTGGGTCCACGTTAAGTACCTCAGAGGTCCTAATGCCACCTTCTGATTCCATCAGATCAACTCAATCGTACCATAATATTACATTGATACCAAACTTACTTGAGTATGCCAAATTTCAGCACAATCGAACACCGGGAAGTTACTCAAACGTACCTAACTTGCGAGATTTGATTACTCAGACAACGGAACAGCTGGAGTTAAGTAAAACTTAACCCTTCCCCAAGTTGGTTTAGGATCCTGAGCCTGACTGTACCGTCGTACCTATGTGTGTGGTAAGGATCCGTACAAAAGTGATTTAAGGTTGAGGATCAAAAAGTTGGACCACAGTTAAGCGCAGTTAACCATACAAACGACAAAGACGAAAAAAGTTCCGTTGTGCGACGAAAAGTATACAATTGTATGGCTAATTTTCGTGTCACAACGAAAGTTTCATAGAAAATTTAATTGATTGAGTTAGCGTGGACAACTTTTTGGTCCTGACCCTTAATTGTTTTATTTAAATATGGGCTTTCGTGGTTTGAAGATAGGGTCCTAAATTTCTTGTAGAAAATCGTAAAAATTCAAACTTCCATAGATAATATTCAGTTGGTCGAAACCAAATGCAAGAGAGCGTTTAAACTCGGTCACGTGACACTGATGACGTCATACCAACACAGACGAGGGGAACAAAGTTATGAGTAAAAGAAGAGAAGAAGAAGGGTAAGTTAAAAATCAGTAAAAAATCATTTTGTGACCAGCTTTGGCTGCCGACTGTACTTTTTTTTACTAAGTAATTATGTGCTTATCAAGACCGACCCAATGAGTCCCAACACGGTGAGTCTACCTACGCTAAGTATAGCGGAGATCCTATCGCCACCATCAGATTCCATCATCAGTCCAGCTCGATGGTACCATATTATTGTATTGACATCGAAGTTACGTAGGTATGCTAAATTTCAGCTCAATCGGAAACCAGCAAGTGGGTCAAATTTAACTTGCAAGATTTCATTACAGACAACGTTACAGGGTGAAACTAAAACTTGTAAAAAAACCGGGCAAGAGCTTGTCGGATCATACACAGTGTAGGGTTCCGAAGAGTTTATTACAACAACATGCTTTCTCAAAAATACGATGTGGAAAAGTGCACCAGCAAAAGAGCGTATCTCCATGGCACTTACGTCCTTTTGTTGAGAAGCGCAGTTTTTCGGCAATAACTCAAAAACGGTAAGACCGATGATGTTGAAAATAATTCTCATTGAAAGTATTTATAAAGCGCTACCTTTGTTTTGTTTTTTATACTTTTGGACTAACGTTTTCAAAGGTAAAGAGGGTAGATACAAATTATGCTACTTTCGAAGCGATTATTTCCGAAAACATTCACTTGATCAAAAAAAATGCTTAGAAACGTTATATTGTTTTAAAAAGAACTGTCGAAATATGTGCTGCACGTTTAAGTTAAGAAAAGAAAAAGCAATAAAAAATAAAAAATCTTTTACTACAACTTTTTTTTAGCTAGATGGGGCAAACGAGCTGTAGTTATCTGATGTAAAGTGATCACCACCTTCCATGGACACCTTATGATTCATAACTAAAAATATAACCTTATATACAAATGTCAGATGTTGAAAGCGTTCACCCAATTACTGACATTTAGAAACTAATGTCAAAAACTGACGGTAGGTAGTTAAAAAAAAGGATTTCAGAAGCTTTCATTATTGGTAGTGTAGACATAATACAACTCGCCAAAATAGCAAGGAGTGAAAACCGTTAAAACAAATTGGTAGTGTATAAGAATCTTGATTCGCTTTTTTGTCCAGCTTAATCAATAATTTCGTTCACTCTGCGACGTACCTACGTGCACGAACAGGCTGGTGAGAATGTATTGGAAGCGAAAGAGGTACGTTTGGAGCGGTGCGGGCCTGTTTTATAATTATAAAGCTACAAATTGCAATGACGACCAGCCATCTGAGCAGTGTTGCCAGGTTAGACCTGTAAAATGGCTACTTGTAGCTTTTTAAAACGTGCCCCTGGCGTCCCAAGTCTTTTCCTTTCCCATTAAGAGACAGGCGTGTATAGTCCGGCAAGTCCTGAAATTAAATTACTGTAGTGACGTCACTTTTTTCTTAGATTGATATGAAAGGGATGACACTACAGTGTTACCACTTTTTAATTTCAAGACTTTTTCGTCATACTATATGTACGATTATGTATGTTTTATTCGAATGATTAGAAGTTAGTGTTGTAAAGTTTATTTCTCTGAACGGGTTTCGGATTTGACCGGCCGTAACGTGTTTGACAATAAATAAATAACTAGGTATAAAATATAACTTTATCATCATGCAATATAGGTACTGACGAGTTGTTGCGATGAGATTTGTTTACAGCTCAAAATTTACCATTTAAAATACCTCAATATTGAATCTGCTGTAACAACACTTAAATACTTGAACTTTATACCTGCTTTTTGTATTCTCCGGATTGGACCTGACCTGGTTTTACTAAGGTTTGCTAGTGAGGATAGATAAGCTATGTAAATGGTAACGCCATCTAGCGGTGAGTAGTAGCGACACTAGCGACTTGAAACCGTGAGTTACATAGGACTTGATATTTTAGTGGTGCCAAAATTGATAAGTCTCGTCAGGGCCAAGGTTCCAGAGGATAAAAACAAAAACCATATATCGTCTTTAACCTTTTATTGTTTTGTCAACTTTTGGATAGCTCTTATTTTTACAGTCAAGTAAATAAGAGCTATCAAAAAGGCCTCTATTCAGTACGGTAAACAATATCGTATTTGACCTGATATAGTATTGTTTGTAACTCGGCCGCCATTACTATCAAGTAAATAAGAGCTATCAAAACGTTAACAATACAATAACAGATTAAAAACGATATTGTTTTTAGTTTTTTGAATAGAGGCCCTGATTTTATTTATATAGTTATTTATTTCATCTTTATTGCACAAAAGAATACGAAAGGCGAACTTAATGCCGTAAGGCAGGCTATTTATTTTGATCTTATCATTACTTCAATTTTACTTACGTTTACTTATGAGGGTAAGTTCTAAGTAGATGTAAGTAGCCATGCCATCTAGCGGTGAGTAGTAGCGACCCGAAACCATTACCTACATAAGACTATAGCATAGTTGGTGAACTAGTCACCAGATGTCGCACAAAAGAATATGACTTTTCGCCTTACCAAATTAGGCAAAATATTTTATTTGGAATTTCAGATATATAAAAACAATATTTTTAAGGCTTGTTTCACACGTACGAGTACCACAACCACACCACTACGCAGCGACAAAAAGCGGTTGCGACAAAAAATATCTCTGACGTCAAATTGTGGCCCGTGTGAATAGAATTATTTATTTTCATAGAAATTACCGTCCGACCACATCGCAGGTGGTTGATGTGGTGTGGTTGTGGTACGTGTGAAACCAGACTAAAACACAACTTGAAAATATTCATTTATTGTGTTAAACAGTTTTAATGCACCTTGGCCCGTAAAATGTTCAATCAGAAAAATCTCATAAAGATAAAAATATTAACTTAGCGACTATAAGTTAAGTTCTTGGACTCAAGCGGTTCTCCCAGTACGTTTTGGTGGACTGGGTATTCGTTGCTCATCAAGTGTAGCTCTACCGGCGTTCCTGTCCTCTGCTTATGGTTCGATGTCTCTCGTCAGTATTATATTAAATCTCCCACAGATACTTGACGTTGAGATAGCGAACCTGGTGGAGGCCAGGGATGCCTGGTGTGAGTCATGCCCTGGAGTGGATATGCCAACGCATAAACACATTCAAAGAGCTTGGGATACCCCTCGTCTTATGGCAATTCATGCAGCCCTTTTAGACAATACCTAGTCCGGATGATTCAGATCGCGCCCGTCTTCTCGCTGTCACAGCTAATGAGTCGGGCCATTGGCTCCAAGCCCTTCCCTCTCGCAATATAGGTACAGTCCTGGACTCAAGCTGCTTGCGAATATCAATCTGCCTGCGGCTTGGAGCCAAGATCTGTGTGCCTCATTCTTGCAACTGCGGCAAGGAGGTGGATGAGCTTGGTAGACATGGTCTTTCTTGTTCAAGGAGTGCCGGCCGCATGTTCCGCCACGGCGCCATAAATGGTTTGATCCGTCGTTCGCTTGCCACCGCCTCTCTACCTGCTGTTTTAGAACCAGCAGGTATGATCAGAGACGATGGGAAGCGCCCAGACGGAGCAACATTGGTGCCGTGGAAGCTTGGTAGGGCTCTGGTGTGGGACGCAACTTGTGTCGACACTTTTGCCCTATCTCACATACAAGCAACCCGAAATCAGGCCGGCGCAGCAGCTGATCAGGCCCAAACTCTCAAACGTCGTAAATATTGATCATTAATTAATGATTACGAATTTACGGCGCTTGCAGTGGAGACTCTGGGACCTTGGTCTGCTGACATGAAACATTTTATAAAGACCCTGTCTACTAAGCTTATTGACGCCTCCGGGGATCCCAGAGCGGGCGCTTACCTCTCCCAAAGGATAGGTTTAACTATCCAGAGAGGTAACGCAGCCAGCATCATGGGTACAATGCCGCGAACGGATCTATTAGAGGGGGTATTCTTTTTGTAGTTGTGTACACAAATATATTTAATAATTCTAGTTTTAAGTAGATAATAGGTTTTACATTAGTTATTAATTATTATAATTATTATTGTTTACTGTATATTACTTATTATAAATAAATTATTATTTTTGTAACAATACGATAAAGAATAATATTACGTAATCAAACTACAGTTTGGAGGCGATTTGGTTTTGTTTTGCGACAATCTTGTTAAGAATAACATGTCCTTCTTCATAATATGGATTAAAATGACCCCGGACTCTCTTCATCCATTCTGCTACATTGGCATATTTAGCAAGGGGGTCGTAACCAGCCATTCCTGAAAAAATAGACTACTAGAGAACAGTATGATCTGATCACTATCATAGATTAATGAATAACTCACTGGAGCTTAAAACTTCATGGCTGCAATAGCTTCAGACTTTATATAACGAGAATACAAACATAGAAAAGAAAATAAAATGCACTTTTCCTTACTAGGCTGCTGAACCTCACAAGCTGCCAGCAAATCGGCCACGCTGATGTTGTCTCCGGCCACGAACTTGTGCCCCTGGCCAAGCCACAGGCTTGTCAAAAGTCTCCAGAGCATTCTCCATGCGACGCTCGTAGCCTTCCACTTGTTTCAGGTTCACTGGATTGCCAGAGATGATGGGATCTAAGTGCTGAAATGATTATACAAGGTGTTACAAAAATACCCGTAAAGCCGAAAGGGGGTTAAATGGTACCTTATAATAAGTCCATTTACAATATTTGAGAACCGTACTATCACCGCATGACTTACCGGCAAAAAAAAGAAAACCATTATTGCTTTCATTGATGTGAAAACCCTATTTCAGTAAAATTAAAGAGTAAACTACGCAGATTGTTTATGTACATTTTTACCTAATTCGTGAAACGATTAAGAGACATACTAACAAAATGTACAGAATTCGATTAGATAGATATTACAAGTCGAGTTTTGGTAGATTTTAAAAGACCTAAGCTACTTACGAAGAAACCTAAACTAGCACTTACTTTTTCGTAAAGAACGTCAAAATTACAGGAACGGCTCAAAGTGAGCTCTGCCTTGTTGAATGCACAACCTCGCTCGTCGGGATATGGTTTTACACCCATTTAAGTTGAAAAATTATTAAATTGGTAGGTAGGCCTCTCTGTTAAAATAATCTATGCTAACTCCGGTTCCCTGGCATGACAGCTTACTAGGGTTGACAATATTTTAGGCTTTGATAATTTATTAGATTTTTTACGGGGTATTTTGTAACACGTTGTATATTTACTTGTGTGCTCTTGGGAATGTATGGTAAATCCAACGGCATATGGTCAAAAGGTCAAACCCACGCATGCATCTTTTTTAGGAGTCCTGTCCTCCCACCTATTCAGATAATGGTCAAAGTAACATAATAAGTTTAAAAAATACAAAAGTGTTCAGTTGTAATTAGGCACAAGAAGGCAGGCATATGAGGTGTTAATCTATATTTGACTACAGAGCTATTTAGAGCTTGTTGCCAAAATGTTTATACAGTGTGTCCCTGGATAAAGTGCACAAACGAATAGGGACCCATACCACTACCAACGAGTTCAACATCTACACGACGACGTAGACAGGGTACCAAGATGTGTGCTGTCTTCTTGGATTCAACGGCAGATCAGGAACGATCCTGAATTCACCCAAAAAATTCTGTGGATGGATGAGTCAGTTTTCACGATGAACTAAACCTTATCTTATCACTATTTATGCTAATTCTAACATGTATTCCCCGCCCCACCTCAAATAAAATTCAATAAAGAGTAAGGACAATAATCTACCTGGGCGACAACCTAATTAAGCGTAATCATTATGTCATTGTTTGGCCACTCATGAATAATCTTATAATTGTGCAAGAAACCCAAAATGTAATCCTAATCCTCCATTAAGGGTTTCAACCTGAGCGGCTACCTAATTAAGTGTAAACGCAATGTCTTTGTTTGGCCGCTCATTAAGGATCTTGTAATTGTGCGAGACACTTGGTTATTTTTTTAAATAAAAGGCAATGAGATACACAACCATTACTGGTAAAAATAACATGAGGTAAGATGGGCATAATTTTGAGTAAATCGAGTAAATACTAAAAATTCGAGATAAAAAAACACAAAATTCATAGGAAAAGTCATTATTTTTAGGGTTTATGTCATTTTTTCTCATTTTTTTCTATTTTCATTGACACAAATAAACTTTTGTGATTATAATTCCGTTTGTTTCAAATCAATAGAGCCCACAGGAGCCAAAATATCTTGATTTGTTCCGATGAGGTCCTCTGCGTACTATGACTTTTTTTAAAAAATCATAAAAAAATAAATAAAGGTGGTAATTTTTTTTTATTATTTTTTTTGTCGATAAAATTGTGTCTAGTTTCATCCCTATTCGTTTGTGCACTTTATCCAGGGACATACTGTATGTGGCACCTCTAGACACGGTACATGAGGCGTGCATACAAGAGCATCAGGGTGCAAAATAATGATGCATGTCATATCCTAATGAAGCACCCGAGATACTGCAGTACCTTGAATATGTTTGCACCTGAGTACCGGCCTTTTGTTACTATCTTAAGGACCAGGGTAGCTGCATTTTGGCAACATAAAAAGATAAAAAGATAAAAGATGTTTATTCAGTAAGTAGGCCGTACGGGCACTTTTACACGTCAAGAATCTACCAGCGCTTCCCAAGAGGAGACACTGCTGAGAAGAAACGCCGCAAGAAACTCAGCAGTCAGTCATTTTTTAAACATATTACAATACTACTTAATCTAGCATTATATAAAGCAATAAATATTAAATTCAATATAATATCCAATAACATGCGTAGATCAGCAGGAAAACATGCCAAAAATCTTACGTGAGAGATAAAGGAAGAAAAAGGAAAAAAAAAAACTAAAACCCACCTACTCATATGTGTGTTTATAACTTTATAACACGGTGCAAGATGACCACATAAAAGTTTCGATACGTTTTCCTACATCAACGGTGTCCCCTAGACAAGATAAAAGCTTTTTCCTACTCCTGTACTTTTATCTGTCATTTATATAGTCACGAACACTAATATAAGAACATACATAATATGTCCGCAGAATAATCCAGAGAAAAGTCTATCTTGTCTATGCCCCAAAACAGCACTTGTGTGTTTTTGAGATAAAACGATACGGCCAGCTGCCAAAGCTTAGCGTTGCACAATCGATTTAATCATATTTTAACGATTGTGAAATAGGGACTATAAATCACCTAATGTTTTGAGAAATGATTTCAGTTACCTGATTGGTCGATTTTAAAATAGCTGTATTCTGGTTGGTTGATACGAAATACAAAGTTTTTTTAAAAGATTTAAATTAGTTAAAGAGAAACACGTACCTAAAAGAACCTATCGTTCCGTTTGACAGTCGATGTGTATTGTGATTGGTGGATTTAATTTGGTGAAGTATTCTGATTGGTCAAATTAAAATGTTTTGGAATTGTAAATAATTATATTTTCCATTCCGTCAATTTAAAAACAAAGTAAACCATAGACACATATTTTGTAATTTTCTTGTTTCCCGCTCGTTTGTTGTTCTTTACTTCGTTCGTTCATTTGTAAGTTTTTTCGCTTAGTTTTGCATTTCATTTAAAACCTAGTCGTAGAAAAAGTATTGTATGCAACGGTGTATAACTAAGTCAAAAAACACTCGTGGCGCTTACCTTTACGATGTTCGCCTTCGGCTCACATCGTAACACACGCCACTCA
Organism: Acleris laterana; assembly: GCA_963966035.1. Lineage (NCBI taxonomy): Eukaryota > Metazoa > Arthropoda > Insecta > Lepidoptera > Tortricidae > Acleris > Acleris laterana. The sequence goes on from OZ014443.1 coordinate 15,053,068, forward strand.
TGTTTTTTGACCACTCTTATACAACTATTGCATAAACTACTATTGCAATTGATCAAATTATTATTGACTATGTTTCGGGTTTACGAGGGCTGCCTTTTAAGTTCTGTCGTTTGCAAACCTCCCGTGATTGCATAAAAAAGAACTAGTGTCATCTTAAAATATTTGAATTTAGAATTCGAAAACAAAAGAATGACTCGAAATCGGCCCAACTGTTTTAGTACAGCGTTCGTTCAAAGTTGACAAGTCAGTTGTGAAAATGGAAATTTCGAAGGAAAATTTACGTGCGATAATTTTTTACAACTTCAAAAGGGGCTTAACGCGACTTCAGTGCTTCGAAGAGTTGACTACGGTTTTCAATGATAAAGCACCATGTCTCCGGACTGTGGAACGCTGGTATTTAGAATTTCAACGTGGTTGCTCTAGTCTTGGTGATAGACATCGTGAAGGTCGACCAAAAACAGCCGTAACCCAGGAGAACATTGATGCTGTACGGCAACTGATCGTCGACGATCGCCATGCGACACACCGTGAGATAGAAGTTTCCTTAAGTATTTCAGGGACCAGTGTTCACAGTATTTTGCATGATCACTTAGGCGTAAAAAAGTTGATCTCACGCTGGATAACACATTTACTCAGTGAAGACCGAAAAACGGCTCGCGTTCGATGGTGTCGCAAAACTCTGCGGCAATTCAACCGAGGAAACTCGAAACATGTTTACGACATTATCAGTGGTGACGAATCTTGGATACGAGGGCTGCCTTTTAAGTTCTGTCGTTTGCAAGCCTTCCGTGATTGCATAAAAAAGAACTAGTGTCATCTTAAAATATTTGAAATTAGAATTCGAAAACAAAAGAATGACTCGAAATCGGCCCAACCGTTTTAGTACAGCGCTCGTTCAAAGTTGACAAGTCAGTTGTGAAAATGGAAATTTCGAAGGAAAATTTACGTGCGATATTTTTTTACAACTTCAAAAGGGGCTTAACGCGACTTCAGTGCTTCGAAGAGTTGACTACGGTTTTCAATGATAAAGCACCATGCCTCCGGACTGTGGAACGCTGGTATTTAGAATTTCAACGTTGTTGCTCTAGTCTTGGTGATAGACATCGTGAAGGTCGACCAAAAACAGCCGTAACCCAGGAGAACATTGATGCTGTACGGCAACTGATCGTCGAAGATCGCCATGCGACATACCGTGAGATAGAAGCTTCCTTAAGTATTTCAGGGACCAGTGTTCACAGTATTTTGCATGATCACTTAGGCGTAAAAAAGTTGATCTCTCGCTGGATACCACATTTACTCAGTGAAGACCAAAAAACGGCTCGCGTTCGATGGTGTCGCAAAACTCTGCGGCAATTCAACCGAGGAAACTCGAAACATGTTTACGACATTATCAGTGGTGACGAATCTTGGATATATGCCTACGAACCCGATTCTAAACAGCAGTCGACTGTTTGGGTGTTCCAAGATGAGCCAAAACCGACCAAAGTAATACGCTCACGGAGCATTTCGAAAAAAATAGTCGCCACGTTTGTGGCGAAAAGTGGCCACGTGGCCAACATCGTGCTCGAGGATCGTAAAACGGTTAATGCTGACTGGTATACCACTGTCTGTTTACCAGAAGTCATCGGCGAGTTTCGAAAAAATAACCCAAGACGTCGTATAAGACTGCATCACGATAATGCGAGCTCGCACACCGCCCGGCAAACAATTGCGTTTTTAAAAGAGCAAAACGTCGAAATTCTGGAACACCCGCCGCACAGTCCAGACTTAAGCCCTAACGATTTTTTTACTTTTCCAAAAATCAAGCAACGACTTCGTGGTCAACGGTACCAGACGCCTGAAGAAGCCGTTGAGGCATACAAAACGGCCATTTTGGAGACCCCGACTTCGGACTGGAATAAGTGTTTCGAAAACTGGTTCGATCGAATGAAAAAGTGTATTACATATCACGGTGATTACTTTGAAAAACAATAAATACCATTTAACACTTAAATTGTCTTTAGTTTTTCCAAACGACACAACTTAAAAGGCAGCCCTCGTATATGCCTACGATCCCGATTCTAAACAGCAGTCGACTGTTTGGGTGTTCCAAGATGAGCCAAAACCAACCAAAGTAATACGCTCACGGAGCACTTCGAAAAAAATGGTCGCCACGTTTGTGGCGAAAAGTGGCCACGTTGCCACCATCGTGCTCGAGGATCGTAAAACGGTTAATGCTGACTGGTATACCACTGTCTGTTTACCAGAAGTCATCGGCGAGTTTCGAAAAAATAACCCAAGACGTCGTATAAGACTGCACCACGATAGTGCGAGCTCGCACACCGCCCGGCAAACAATTGCGTTTTTAAAAGAGCAAAACGTCGAAATTCTGGAACACCCGCCGTACAGTCCAGACTTAAGCCCTAACGATTGTTTTACTTTTCCAAAAATCAAGCAACGACTTCGTGGTCAACGGTACCAGACGCCTGAAGAAGCCGTTGAGGCATACAAAACGGCCATTTTGGAGACCCCGACTTCGGACTGGAATAAGTGTTTCGAAAACTGGTTCGATCGAATGAAAAAGTGTATTACATGTCACGGTGATTACTTTGAAAAACAATAAATACCATTTAACACTTAAATTGTCTTTAGTTTTTCCAAACGACACAACTTAAAAGGCAGCCCTCGTAGACTATGCATTTTTGTCTGTTACTCGTAGATAGTCCTCGACCCTATAATACGCTTTAGACATTAACGACTTTTTCAAGTAATTTTTAGAAATAGAAATATCATTTATTGTATAACTGTGTACATACAAAGATGATAACAAGAAATAAGTCTCAACAGTTTATCCATTTCGGACGTACAATATAAAAATAAAGATATGCTTAATTATTAAATTAATCCAGTTTACTAATCCATTCAGCGCATGCACAACATACTCCATTTAAAAAGAAGTAAAATTACAGAAGTGAGACACAATATTCCTCATTGGGCGAACAATTCCTTTATCTCATAGAACGCTTTTTCAATGAGCCAATTCTTGAGACAAGTTTTAAATAGGTTTTTTTTTTTTTATGGCATAGATATGGCAAACGAGCACACAGGCCACCTGATGGTAAGCGGAAACTGTTACCCATAGACATTCGCATTCACAAGACTGCAGAGCAATCCTAAGACTGCAAATACCCTCTACCCCCTAATACCCTGTAGTTTTTTTAAACATACAGGTAGCTTATTGAAAACTCGCATAGCAGCAATAAAAGTACTTTTGTAAACAAGCTTATTGTAGGCTCTAGGGATTACATAATTATATCTATACTGACTACGCAGATTATTTCGGAAATATGACTTTTTTGTGAAGAACTCATCGTTACGCTTTACAAATAAACAGAGCTCCAAAATGTAGATGCCAGTTAGTGTTAGCAACCGCTTATCTTTAAACACATTGCGGAGAGAGTGTCTACTGTGTAGACGGTAGATAGCGCGCAGACACCTTTTTTGAAGTCTAAATGTAGATAGAACATCAACAGAGTCCCCCCAGAAGATGATACCATAAGTAAGTAAGGAATACACATTACCATAGTAAGCATTTCTTGTAATGTCTTCTGAACAGGTTGCAGATAAAATGGACAAAGCGTAACATGCCCTCGAAATTTTACTGTTTAATTCGACAATATGCGACTTCCAATTTAAGTGGCAGTCTATTTTAACCCCCAAAAAGTTTGCATTATTTACTTGCTCAATGTTGACCCCTGCCTCTGAAACTTGCAGATCAATAGGAAGAGTTCTATAATTTCTGAACTGCAAAAGTTTTGTTTTACTTAAGTTAACTTTTAGGTTGAGTGTATTGAGCCAAAGAGTAACATTGCTTAAAGTGTGATTGATGTGTGATCCGATTGCTTTTTCACCTGAAAACAGGATTGTGGCATCATCTGCAAATAGCACACACAAATCGCTTACAATTTTGGGTAGCTCATTAATGTATATTAAGAAAATGAGTGGCCCTAGTACACTACCCTGTGGTACTCCTACTGAAATGTATACAGTGTGCAAATGGTATACGGGCGTTTATTAAAACTGGACATAGATTAAGACTCTACTAATCATTAACAGAAATCATTATTTTGATTACGCTAACGTATACACCGTTATTAATTTTTGAACATACTATCGACCCGCAATGTACATCGAAGTCCATCTGTCAGGTAAGCAGACCTTTAATAACCGTTATTTTCGTGTAACGTTATGGTTCATAACGTTATTTTACTCGAATAACGTTATACTATAACGTTATTTGACGTCATACGTATTCATTATAACGTTATCAAACACAACGCTATACTTTTAACGATACTTCGGTTAGCGCTGTAATAACGTTATAGACACTCATTCTTCACTTCACTTCACAAATTCTTACACTCAATTTCACTCACTCCCGCGCTTCGTGCGGCTGCGGCTTATGGCGCATGACATTGTTTTGCGTTGCCGTTGCCGTTGCCTGCTTTGTACCGATGTTTTAACTGTACTGGGTAGTGATTCTCTGAACAACGACGGTCGGACGGACGGACGAGTGAATGTCCAAGCGGCGAGTTTAAGTAGTCCCGCACTGTGGGACGAAAATCGGCTCTAGAGGACATAGAAATCGAAGTTCTCATTTTTATGATTTTTTGATTGGGATTGGTTTCATTTGCAGTTATAATGCTAAAATATTATTTTGGTTGGATTGTGTTAGGAAACTGATGAGTTATAATTTTTTTCCTTAAAATTTGTATGGGACGCCATGAAAAAGTCCAAATATCTCTGAAACCGCAAGAGAAACCGTTATATCCTCGCAGATGGTAATAAAAATAATTATTTGTGATTTTTTGGCGTAGTGCATATTTCAGTCATAGCTGCGGTTTTTTTTTGAAAAATCGATGTTATTTTGTCTTTTTTTTAAGTCCGTGGCGTATATTTTTTTTCAACTTATGTAGGAGGGGGAGGTAGCGGAATGCAAATACTCTTCTTACATATATAAATATTTATAATAAAAAGTAAAATAAAAAAAAAACGTGATAGAATAGTATTTTTTCTGTATAACTAATTAGAAATAAAAGTAGAAAATGTAAAAAAAATAACTATCCATAATGTGACTAAAATAAACACAATACATAATATTTTTTATTAGGGTAATATATCTAACGAATGCTCTATATCGGACTCATTTTGATATAGATCACACGGATCTGAAACCTCTTGTTCCAGTTCGACTTCCTGAACCGAAAATAAAGACCTAGTTTCGGCAAAAAATGCCTGCCTTTTCTTCTTATCCAGACTAGGTCTTATTGCCGTAATATGAGGATCGGAGGATAATAGAAGCATATTCAGTATATCCTCGTTACAAGCTTGCCTACTCCTTTTCCTAGAATTATGCTCCCTGAACCTCCTAAAATCTTTATTTCGAGCTTCGGAAGCCTCTTCCGAGAGACTTCCGATAGGAACAATGGCGTTGCTGGCGATAATGTCTGCTCCATGAATCAATAGCTTATGCACAGTTGACGGCATATAATACCAATCATACATTGCTACGAACTTTTGAGCAGTCTTAAAGGCATATTCCTTAAATTTCATAACATCAATTTCTTCTCCAGATGTTATTGCTTGCAGTATTACAGCAAATCTGCGAACAAGTTCTTCATCCAATCCAGTTATTGCTGCAGTTTTTTCAGGAAACTCGAAGAACCTTCTTGCTGTATTGCCATCGTTTGTGGTACCCGATCCCTGCTTTACATTATCGATCAAAAGGTTGAGCTCTTCCTTGAATCGGTCTTGAACAACTTTTTTCGTCTCGTTCATTATTTTTTTGAGTTCCTCGCCTTTTGCAGCCCATTTTTTAATTCTCAGTCTGTAAGAAATGTGTAAAAGGCACTCCATTGAATTTATACGAGCATGTAGTGAAGATAACCCGAATTCATATAATTCTGTCGAAATCTGCTTCACTACAACTGAATCTAACTTATTCATTTCGGTAGGCTTAGCCAAACACAAGTAACACGTAGCATTTGACTTAGCTTCCGATAGATAAGTACAAATTTTACCATCTATCATGGTCATCTTCAAAAGGTGTTTTATTTTAGCTGTATTGTATTCCGTAGGAAGTAGAGCCTTAATTTCTTCTTCGAACTTTGATTTTAACTCCAAAACTACGGCTTTACTTTCCTTAACAAAACGGAACATCAATGGGCGACAATAAGACGGTGAGCAGGGTTTTGGATTCGTCCATAAAATGTCCTCACCACAAACCAATTTGAGTGGTGCTAATGATGCCATGAATATGCTCGAGTCATCGTTTTCGCCATCCATTTTTTGTTTATATTTGCTCTGGCTGGATGCACCATCAAAACCCCATTTCGATATCAGCGTCAACTCTTTGTCTTCAATATTAGATGGTAATTCTTTTAGAATCCTCTGCGTAGTTAAATCCAGTAAAGCTTGAAGTTTAATTTGAGCTGATGAATCCGTTATGGTTATAGCGGATTTCGGAGGGTAACTTTGTAATTTCGCTGACTGAATCTTGTAGTATGATGGATAAAGATCTTCGGCTCCTTCTTGAATAGCTGACTCCCTTAAGGTCATGTATTGCCATTTAGTCAGCTTTAATGCCACGTAAAGACCGAGTGCCTTATCTGGTGAATATGTAACTGAAGTATTTGATTTCTTGATCATTTTTTGTATATTTGCTGCTGCTTCAGAATTTTTGAGCATGTACTCAATTACGGATGCTATATCTTCACGCCCATCTTCTTTCAAGAGTTTTGCCGCTGCATATGTTAATTCAGTTGAGTCTTCTCCTGTATAACTGTCGAATCTTCTCTTTTTTTGCTTGATTGATAGTTCTTCAAATGGTTTTCTGGATCGAATGGTCATTGTTCCAGTTGAAGTAGATGGTATCAAACATTCTGGTAAAGTAAAATCAGTCGTAGTTGACGATTCCAAAGGCTCAGAACACGACGAATCTTGAAGTAGTCCAAGGCTGAGTAGATTAGTTTGTAGACAGCTGGGCCAATCAACATTAGCTTGAAGCCAACTTTCGTAGTATTTTCTGAAGTCTTTCGTATTCCGGTTACTTTTTTGCCATTTCGTAACTGCAGATCGAGTAAACTTTGTACAGAATTCTCTAAGTATTTCTATTTCGTCTTCAGATAAACTGGAACCCAAACGTTGCACCACTGCTTCGAACAATACTTCATGGTTAAATGCCGGCTTCTTGCTTTGTAAAACGACAAATAGGTCCAAGTTGGTAGAAAAATTTGTCATTTTTAGGTTTTAGCAGGAGTACAGATGTTCACAGTTATACAGAATAATTGCGATTATCGCTCTCGGAAAAATGTCTGGTCTATTTATTGATGTGAGCTAATGATGATTCCTTTACCACTTCGTTAAGTAATCACCTACTTATTTATCAATCACTTATCAGAATTAATTAAGGGATCTCATTAAATCTTATAACTAATTACTCAAGAAATAATTACAAACTATTTACAACCAAAATAAATTAAGTATAATCCCATTACTGAATATAGTTCATTAAACATGCACAATAATCGCCTCATTACCGGAAAAATATTTAATTGTTTATATTTTAAGCGATCATAATTAATCAAAAAATTGTTTGATTTATAATTTGAGTATAAAATATACAAAATATAAATATTCAAGACGTGTATTGATAAAATAATCCGCCAGGACTCACAAAAAAAACATCGATTTTTAAAAAAAAAACCGCAGCAATTACTGAAATATGCACTACGCCAAAAAATCACAAATAATTATTTTTATTACCATCTGCGAGGATATAACGGTTTCTCTTGCGGTTTCAGAGATATTTGGACTTTTTCATGCCGTCCCATACAAATTTTAAGGAAAAAAATTATAACTCATCAGTTTCCAAACGCAATCCAACCAAAATAATATTTTAGCATTATAACTGCAAATGAAGCCAATCCCCATCAAAAAATTATAAAAATGAGAACTTCGATTTCTATGTCCTCTAGAGCCGATTTTCGTCCCACAGTGTCCCGTCAGTGCGAACATAACATACAATACAATACAATACAAAACACTTTATTGTACACCAAACAATAACATTACAGAGATACAGCATTATTAAAAACAACACAGGTAAACAACAGGCGGCCTTATCGCTGATTAGCGATCTCTTCCAGACAACCTTACTAGGGATAAGGTGTCAAATTAAAATATTTTACGAGGTAGGTGGTACAGACTTCACGCGAGCAATAACAAGAAACTATGTAAGTTATTAAACATGAGTATTAAAAATAATAATAGAATTAAAGTGATAAATATAGGCTCACTATATATGTACTAATAAATAGATAAGAAAATAAATACATAAACAAATAAATACAATATATATATGACTTACATAAATAAACAGATAAATATATATAAATACATAAATGAATATCAATACATCCACAACAGGGAAAACAATAAAAAAGACAGCTACACGACAGAGAAATTAACTGAGACAGTACAATTTAGCAGCATGGTTTTTAAATTAAGCTGCCTTATACGTTCGATCCATCGGCAGAAAACATGCTGCTAAATTGAAAATTCACGCGCTAAAATATGTTTTGTTCGCACTGACGGGACTACTTAAACTCGCCGCTTGGACATTCACTCGTTCGTCCGACCGTCCGTTGTTTTTAACCCCCGACGCAAAAAAGAGGGGTGTTATAAGTTTGACGTGTAAGTGTGAGTGTGAGTGAGTGTGAGTGTCAGTGAGTGTGAGTGAGTGTGAGTGAGTGTGAGTGAGTGTGAGTGAGTGTGAGTGAGTGTGAGTGTGAGTGAGTGTGAGTGAGTGTGAGTGAGTGAGTGTGAGTGAGTGTGAGTGTGAGTGAGTGTGAGTGAGTGAGTGTGAGTGTGAGTGAGTGTGAGTGTGAGTGAGTGTGAGTGAGTGTGAGTGAGTGTGAGTGAGTGTGAGTGAGTGTGAGTGAGTGTGAGTGAGTGTGAGTGAGTGAGTGAGTGTGAGGGTGAGTGTGAGGGTGAGTGTGAGTCTGAGTGAGTGTGAGTCTGAGTGAGTGTGAGTCTGAGTGAGTGAGTGAGTGAGTGAGTGAGTGTGAGTGTGAGTGAGTGTGAGTGAGTGAGTGTGAGTGTGAGTGAGTGTGAGTGAGTGTGAGTGTGAGTGAGTGTGTGAGTGTGAGTGAGTGTGAGTGAGTGTGAGTGAGTGTGAGTGAGTGAGTGTGAGTGAGTGAGAGTGTGAGTGAGTGAGAGTGAGAGTGTGAGGGTAAGTGACACACAACACGGCTTCGAAGATCGAAAGAGCTATAAGCACTTACCTTCGCTGTAATGATAGCCACGTAGGTAATTATTTAAGTTATGTAGGAATACTACGTGGACTGCCGGTAGCTGGAATATAAGAATGCGTGGTCAAAACCGACACGATACACAATAATAATTAAAGACACTTCAAGCCAACGTCGAAACACTTACAAGGGAAGGAGATATGGTAGGTAATTCTCCAGTATTAAATAAATAGATGTAGTTAGCTCGCCGGCTTATTAGAGAAAGAAAGAAAGCCACCGATCCTGACTTGCCCAAATCAATATCTAGATCAATACCACTTTCCAAATGTTGTAAACCTCCACATATCGGGGTAAAAACTAAACTTCAACACGGGTACAGATATTTAATAGTGGATATTTACTTAAAGGCAGCAAACTCGGGTTTTCGTCTGTCATTAAATATGCTGGAACCCTGAAACGACTGAGGAATTAAAAGGAAGACTAAAGCTGGACTACATAAACAATTTTGGAAATAAATATTTAAAACAATACTAATACAGTGCCCTGAGTTTACTTACAAACGAGGAGATCAAAACATGACCCTTGCAACACCGGGTGCATGTGCCACAGATTCAGTAGTTTTTTGACACAGGTCCACTAGTAAGGACCGTATCGTTAATTATGGAAACAAATAAAATAAAATTTACAAAAAAAACAACTTATAATACGCGAATCTTAGATCTTCTAAGTGAATCATAAAAGCTTCATTTAGTTATTTATTGACCCCGTTTGCCAGTTTTCTCACTTTGCTTTTGATGCTCTTCATTAGCCCTTGGACATCGACTGTTTTGAAAGTTTTTTGGGTACGGATCCAGTCTTTTTTGAATTGGTCGATGTTATCTGTTGGTTTAGCTTGTTTTCGTAGCCTTGCCTTCATCAGAGCCCAAAATTTCTCGATGGGCCTGATCTCAGGGCAATTCGGAGGATTTAATGATTTCGCGACTAATTCGACATTATTCTCTCGATACCAGTTCAACACATGGCGAGCATAGTGACACGCAGCTAAATCGGGCCAGAATAATGTACGACCCCTGTGCTTTCGTATCACTGGTAGTACCCGCTTTTGAAGGCATTCCTTCTTGTACACATCCGAATTTAAGTTTCCCGTTACAAAAAACGGAGATGTTTTCATGCCGCATTGACAAATAGCTTGCCAAAGCATCACTTTTTTCCCAAATTTTTCGCAAAAAATGGATTTGTCCTCTTTAGAGACCTTCGTTCCTTTTAATACGGTGTAAAACTGCGGTCCGGGTAGGGTTTTATAGTCAAGTTTGACATAGGTTTCATCGTCCATTATAATACATTGTTCATTTTTAGTTAAGACTTGGTCGTACAACTTCCGAGCCCGAGTTTTGACAGAAGACTCCTGGGTTTTGCTGCGTTTAGGCTGTTTTTGCTTTTTGTACGTTACAAGCAAGTTACGCTCCTTGGCACGCTGAACCTTTGCAATAGAAGTACGACATTTTTTCGCACAATCCCGAATCGATACCTCTTTTTTTTGGGAAAAATGTTCGCATATCTTTTTGTCTAAATTAGGACATGAAGGGCCTCGTTTTCTACCTCGACCAGGTAAATCTTTTAAAGTATTATTCATACCAAACCTTTTTATCGTATTGTAAACAGCTTTCAGGCTAACCCCTTCGTCTGAAGCAATCTTTCTCATAGTCATACCTGATTCTTTACAATATTTGGTCACAACACAATTGAAAGTCGTTTTTTCTCTGAGAGACCCTTCATCTTGCAGTGTGTAGGAATTATACTATTTTTTATAATCAGTTTTAATATTTGACTATATGCTTAACAGATTGACATATGACAGACAAGATAAAATATTGTAACTTTTTTTTTAGAGCTATTCAAACTTGTTTCCATAATTAACGATACGGTCTTTAGTTGAATTGACCATAGATTATAAGATACATTTAAGATACCAACTTAACAAGTTGACAAGAAATGGAATAAATTGTGCATCGGTGAGGCGTTAATTCACGCCTAAAAATATACATTACACTACTTAAACAGTTTTAAACTCCGATTGCTCTTGTACTACTGTTTTCTCAGTGTTATTATAAGTATCTATAACGATTGCTTGCTCTCTATCGCATAAATAGTTTTTCATTAGTTTAAGGGCAACACCTCTTATACCTACATTTTCCAATTGGCACAAAACTGTGTCATGAACAACACAGTCAAAGGCTTTGGACATATCCAAAAAAAGTCCAATGCAAGGCGTTTTCTCATTGATCTCGTCCCAAATGTGCATAAAGATATTGAAGATGGCCAATGAGGTAGATTTACCTTTTTGAAAACCGAATTGTTTCGGACTGAGAATATGGTTAGACTCAAAAAACCCTAATAGTCTTTTATAAATCACTTTTTCAAAGATTTTTGCAAAGCTAGGAAGTAAAGCTATTGGTCTATAATTAGTCATATCGTCTTTAGCACCTTTTTTATGTATGGGCCTGATTAAAGCCTTTTTTAGGTCTTCAGGAAAGATTCCCGTCTCAAGAGCTAAATTAATAATGTATGTAAGGGGTTCCGCGATGAAGTTAATACTTGCCTTAATTATTTGTATTGGTATACCATCATGTCCAACGCTTTTTTTATTTTTTAGCGACCGCACAATATTTTTAAGCTCAGTAATGCCAACAGGGCTTAAAAAAATACTGTTACATTTATTTCCTGTGTTTGATTTAAATTTGCCGCATCTAACACTGGCCACATTTTGGCTTAGATAGTATTCGTTAAATACTTTTGCAATACTTGATGCTTTATATATGTTTATTTCGTCCACTTTCAAGCTTTCAACCGTTGTTTTCATAGAATTAGTAGCCGTGGTGTATTGTTTGATTAATGGCCAGGTAGCTTTAGACTTATTTACACTATTTTTTATATATTTATCACTAGAAATATTTTTTTAGATCTACGAATTACATTTTTGAATAGTTTACAATATTCTTTGTAGTAATGCCAACAGGGCTTAAAAAAATACTGTTACATTTATTTCCTGTGTTTGATTTAAATTTGCCGCATCTAACACTGGCCACATTTTGGCTTAGATAGTATTCGTTAAATACTTTTGCAATACTTGATGCTTTATATATGTTTATTTCGTCCACTTTCAAGCTTTCAACCGTTGTTTTCATAGAATTAGTAGCCGTGGTGTATTGTTTGATTAATGGCCAGGTAGCTTTAGACTTATTTACACTATTTTTTATATATTTATCACTAGAAATATTTTTTTAGATCTACGAATTACATTTTTTTTTTTTTTTTTTTTTTATTTAATAATTGGCACACCAACAAAGTACAAGGCTATACATTTTGTAACTTAATGAATAAGGATCACATCTGACCTGTACTTCAATAACAGGAGTGCAACAACATTCATAATAGAACTAGGTCAAACAGTAGAAATAACAATTTTCACTAACGAGACTAGAAAAACTAAATTAAATCGTAACTTTTAAAATGAGTTTAAATTTAAACAGAGATAATTTGGTAGAAGAAGAAGAAAGAAATTGATCAAAATAAAAAATATATCTAGCCTAATAACAATTTAATTGTACCTTAAAAGTTGTATCTTAATTACTCTTACTTAAGTACTAACTATTTTGGCAAGAGCATTTTACGCCTCCAGCAAGCAATACTGTCAAAGTAAAGATCAAGGCCATACGTCTTTTGATGTTGGTTATATCGTGTTTGGAGTCTGTGCAGTACGGAAAATTTACCTAGGTTAGACTTGGTCATCTTAGGCCGGAAGGTAGTGATGCGTGATGGTCTGACATTGGCACTCGGAACGGTGAATCTCAAGCTTTCCAGGATATGGCTTTCATGAATTTCACCGTTAACTATTTTATGTAACAAAGTGAGGTCCAGAAAGTCTCTTCTTTTCTGTAGAGTGCACATCCTAAAGTGCCGGAGCCGTCCTTCGTAACAAGTTCGTTTTCCGATGTCTTTAGCACAATCTTTAAAGGCCATGAACCGGGTATAGGAACGCTGCACTCTCTCTAGGCGATCAATATGAACCTGGTATGAGGGGTTCCACACCTGGCTACAATATTCAAGTCGCGAACGTACATAGGTGTAATAGAGCGTGGTAAATGTCTTCATGCGCTTGAAATTCAGAGCAACCCTTTTAACAAATCCTAACATTTTAAGACTGCCTTTGACAATGTGATCTATGTGACTTATAAAGTTTAATTTACTATCAATAATTACTCCCAAATCTCTTACAGTACAGACCTCCTCCAGCTCAACATCCCCAATCGCATAGCTGCTGTTGGTTATATATTTTTTCCGGGTAAACTTAATATGTTGGCATTTTGACGCATTGAGGATCATATTGTTCGCTGCGCACCACAGACTAAGACTATTTAAGTCATTTTGAAGCAAATCAGCGTCACCAGCACATTTAACTTCTCTGTAGAGCTTTAAATCATCTGCATATAGTAAAAATTTGCTATGTTTTATGACGTCGGCAATGTCGTTAACAAATAAAACGAAAAGTAAAGGGCCCAGATGTGAACCTTGTGGTACCCCTGATGTAGCTAGATAATATTCCGACCTGTACCCATCCTTTACGACTCTTTGCCTCCTATCTGTGAGATACGATCTAAGCCAAGCTAACACTTCGCCAGAAATACTGAAGTTATGGATAAGTTTGTTTACAAGTATGTTGTGGTCGACTTTGTCAAATGCACTGCTGAAGTCAGTGTAGATGGCATCTACTTGTGCTCTTGAATCAACTGAGGCTGATAGGTCATTAATGTAATTTATTAAATTAGTCGTTGTAGATTTTCGTGGTACAAAACCATGCTGTAAAGGGGAAATTTGCTCCTTAACGTGCCAGGCTATTCTTGGGTAGACCAAGCACTCAAAAAGTTTCGAAAAGCTGCACAAGATAGATATCGGCCGGTAATTATTAACTTGGCTGTTATCACCCTTTTTGAAAACCGGCACTATGTTTGCCTCTTTCCATAGCGTGGGAAAAATTGACATTTCAAGTGATTTATTAAATATCAGTGACAATGGAAAAGACAAATTAGATGCGCATTGTTTTATGAAGAACGGCGGTATACCGTCCGGTCCAGCGCCCTTGCTGACATCGAGGGATTTAATGGCCTTTAAAACAGAAGCTTCAGAGACACGTATGCGTGACATAGAACTAAAGGTATAAAGATTTTCCCGGCTCACCGTTCCGCTGGGAGAAATTGCAGAAAAGCTAGAAGAGAAGTGCAAGGCAAAAAGATTACAAATATCGGTTTGGTTGTCAGCAGTTATATCGTTAAGATGCATGGATGACGGGTAAGATGAATTATTTTTTCTTAAATCCTTAACATACGTCCAGAATTTTTTAGGGTTGCTACTCAAATCTTCCTCGATAGTGGCTATGTACTTTGCATAGTCCTTGGATACCTTGAGTTTCACTCGTTTGCGTATCATGTCATATTCAAAGTAGTCCCTAGGGTTTTTTGTTTTCTTATAAATCTGTCGCATTTTCTCTTTCTCACGCATCATTCGCAATAACGTCAAACTGAACCATTTCGGTCGACCAGGTTTCTTGCATTTGCTTAGGGGAACAGAAACGTTTATAACCTCGCGAAGAGAGGCATAAAATGCTGAAACCATATTGTCTACATTGACGCAGTCCGAAAACTTAGAAAACCAGTCAATTTTTTCAAGTTGGGAATTTATATCTAAAAAGCAGGCTTTTTTAAAATTATGAGTTGCAAAAGACTTAGTCTTATCTAAGTTTACGTCTTTAAACCCGTTTACCACAGTTTCTAGAGGCGGGTGATAATCATCAATTCTGCTTAAATTATGGCATGCAGGTGTTACAATCGGTCCCAAAAAGTTACTTAACACTAGATCCAGGGTATTATCTCTATGATTTTTTACGTTATTAAGTTGGTGCATATTACATAATGACATAAAATCGAAAAGAGCAGTGGCAGCAGGCAAGGCACATGGCAGCGGCTTAGTAAATAAACCAGAGCTGTCTGAATTCCAATGAATAGCATTTATGTTAAAGTCGCCAAATATCATGCACCTGCCTCTACCATAGTTAATTTTATCACAAACACTATCAAAGTACTTACAGTACCTTTGGGATGCTTCACCCGGAGGTATATACACTACGCCAATATTGAAACTGTTACGTGCGGAAACGTTAACTTTAATCCATAGATCTTCGAAATCGGACTCCCATTTCTGTAGTCTACTTGCTGGCAGTCTTTTAGAGACCGCAATGAGACAGCCGCCACCATCCTTCTTTACACTAGTTTGTATATTACGGTCGCGTCGAAATATTGTATACCTTGAATCAAAAATCTCAGCATCGGCAATTCCGGAATGAAGCCAAGTTTCTGTGATTATTATAATGTCATAATTAGAAGTAAGTGTTGCAAGTTTTAACTCTTGAAGCTTTGTTCGAATCCCTCTTACGTTTTGATAGTAAATGCTTAACGCCATTTCTCGGTAATAAATCTTTGTGTCCTTCACTGAGTGTCATTTAAAGTCTATTAAGATCTGATGAATTCCTAATGTGAATCAGGTTAGCCTCTTCGTTTTTGCGGACATAAACTCGACCATAACGCACCCACACAAATTTATATGACTTAGTCTTACTAGCTATCCTTGCCTCAGCGTGCAATTTTTTTACAGCCGGTGAAAGATGTTCAGACACATAAATAGGGGACTTACGACCTGCAATTCCCAAGTCACTGGTGCTTAACTTATCGGCTTTGTCAGGTTTGCTTTTGTTATGTTTCATTACTGCCGTCAGGAACTCGTCCCTCTTAAAAGCGGAGCGGAGCTTTACGATCACTGCCCGTGGTCTCTCACTGTCTGGATTGAGCTTTGCCACCCGTTTGCAGGCAGAAATGTCAGAGGTATGGAGAGGAAACGAAACTACGGATGCTAGTTGTACTACGGTTGCCTGAAGAGATTCTCCTTTAAATTCCGGCAAGCAGGTTATTTCCACGTTGCACTCACGGGAGCTCAGTTCGAGCAGTGTCAAGCGTGATGTTAAGTCTGCCACCGAGGATCTAAGACCATCGTTTTCTTTTTTCACATTGGTCATTTCTTCATTGCATGCCATTAATTTGTTATGTATTTCATCGTAGCGCTCACTCATAAAACGAACACTCTCCAGGATCTGTTCGTTCGTTCTCCTGAATTCTTGTATTTCAGCCTTGAGAAGTGAACGCATCTTAGCAGTAAGTGAATTTTCAAGGGAATTATACCACGACGGGAGTTCGCCTGGGCTGGGCTCATCCGCGATGTGCGTTGGTACTGAAGCAGCAGCAGTCTTAGCTTTCTGACGAGTAGTCACGCTAGTTGTGTCACTGACGGGGGAACCCAGAGGGGTTATAATATTGCTACCAGTCTTTTTGGCATTGCACTTACAGGTAGGACAGATCCACTCCCTTTTTGCGTTTGTCGACAGTTTTTTAAATGATTGATCGGTGTATCCAACACAAGTGTGCCTATATTCTCGTTGGCAATCAGCGTTCGTGCATTTCAGACTCGAGGTTGATCTTAGCTCTTCATTACAGCAATCGCATCGCTTGGTAACGCTAGCGCTAGCGTCTTTGCCCGTCTTCGACATTGCTGAATAGATATCACGGCACCCTGTACCACGAGACCAATCGATACGTAAACGATAGTTACTTCTTCCACTGTAGCGAGCTTGGTACGAGGGCGCGCAGCCGCGAAGCAATGATGACTCACCGCACCAAGCGAGCGATAAGCGGGTTGTCGGATGCACTTTTTAACTAAAACACTTTAAAGTAATTCGATAATAATTCTATAACTACACGACAGTTCCTGTTGAATTTACACAGTATGATAGTATGGAACACCAGTAGTCGAATGAAAAAACTTATTAACAAAAGAAACCGTTTAAGGCAAGAAAACAAATAAATTTATTCAACAGCAAACTAAAACGATGTCTACCGTCCGACGATAACGATACGAAAACTGAATAGTTTACAATATTCTTTGTAGTCAATTTTGTTAAATTAATTTTTGTTATTGTTATTCTGTAATGCTAAGTGCATTTGACGTTTTATTTTACTTGCTTTTATTATTCCTTTCGTTTTCCAAATTGGATGTTTTATATACGTTTTTTTTGTTATTTCCAGTGGTATAGACAAATCGTAAATTAATTTAAAAATGTGAATAAATGATTTATATGCAATGTTAGGATCAGAATTATTGTAAACATCGGAAAAAGTAACTTTGGATATATATTTAACAAAAATTTCAATAAATTTATCACTATTTCTAGTGTTTACATACATACCAGAACTTCTCTTTAAAACTAAGAGTTGTGGGTATTAGGGTGTCCCTTATATGGGCAAAAAAATTTTTTTTTATTTTTTTGGCCCGCATACCCCTCAGTATTATTAGAAATGCTAAAAAAAACTGACCTGCAAAATTTCAACACTCTGTGATTACGGTAACCCGTGCCGACTTGACTTCAAAGTTCTAAGTATTGTTTAGTAGGCAAATATACTAAGAATTCAAACTTACTCCCAAATGACTAAACGAAATAGGAAAATAAGTAAAAATAAATATAATAATCATGAAATGCAATGTTATTACAATTATTTGGGATACATTTTTCGCAGAGTAGCTTTTTTACAATCTGGATAAAGCTTTCTGTGTTCCTGAACACAACGTAATAGAAATTGTTTCTGCTCTTCGTCCGCCGTTATTAATCCGTGAAAGTCTTGCATCAGCTTTACTGCCCTTTCTGCTGTATCATTGACTGCTCGAAGAGTCGAAATTTTAGATTTAGCATTCAAGTAGGCATCATTTTGGCTCCACATTAAAACAGGAACACTCAAGAAACTTGTGTCAATTTTCAAGCGTGTAAACAAATGTTTGCTCTTTGCAGACACAAAATCATCCAAACATTTAGTAAATAAAGTGTTTGCCATTTCTTGTTTTGATGGAATATATCTCTTTTCCAGATGGCACGGCTTCTCGTTATCATACTCTAGTTTAGAAACCATCCTCATTTTCACTTCGTCATCTAGTTCTTCGTCGAAAATCGCTAAAATGGCAACCTCATCCGTCAAATACCACAAGTGTTTGCAGAACTTATCTAAAGCTGCTTTCGAGATCGCCTTGTCAATCGATTCATACTTCTTCAATGTTTTTAGAAAACACAAGTCCTGATTAGGAGCTTTTACAGCCATATTGCAATGCAGCCATGGTTTGACATATGAAGTCGCAATGAATAAAGAAACATCTTGCAATGCTCGCTTGTCCTTTACACTTATTTTTATTTGGTCTTGCAGCAAAAACATTTTTATAGCGTAAATCGCTCTTGCCATCCACCGAGCTTGGTGCATCGCACCAGGTGGCTTAATTTTTAATTTGTTTTCGTTATCACCACCCAAATATATTACCGACAGTTCGATGAGTTCGCGATAGTCATCTCGCACAGTATTTTTCTTTAACTCTTTCCAATAAAATTCAAGAAGTTCACTGCGGACTGCATTGTTGACGTGTTTTTTCACAAAATCTGGACAGGTTTTAAAGACACTTGGATTAACAGTTTTCCAGTTATCTTTAAACTTTTTAAAGAGTGGAATATCAGGGCTACGGGTGACTTGTGGTATTTTAGCTTCAAATACACTTTTCAAAACGAGTTCGTAGACATGGTGGCGACAGGCAAACAGTAATAGCTCTCTTTCCATTTTTTGTTCCAGTATTGAACACGCACCATTGTAGCGACCAGTATTTGAAGCCGTTGTATCGCAGCACATTATCTGTATTTTGTCATTAAGATCCCAATTTTGAAGGGCTTCTAAAACGGCTTGAGCTTGTTCTTTTCCTGATGAACTGTCTATCTTGGGCACAGCAAGAAGTTGTTCTTTGTCTTCATAAGTGATCACAATCGGCAGTCGTTCTTCTTTTGAACTTCGTACGTCTATAGCAGGTAGTAATTTGCCATCCCAGTGAATAGTTGCAATTTCAGGAACATTGTTTTGGAAATCAGTTTTTATTCCCTCAGCCCTAATTTTTCGTGTCTGCGTTCGAATTCGTTGTATTGAAGATTTATTTACGGGGTAGTCATCGATATTTAGGTCCAATGCTTCAATTGTAGCCTGAATGACGTAAACGGAATCTCTTGTGCTTAGTTGACACCTATCTAAGGCTGCTACTAATTTAGGTGAAATAACGTCCTTTCGGCCCCTTTTAACAACGGTAACTTGGGGAGTAACAGGCAATGTCAATACGGGTTCGTCTAGAGATCGATCCGATAAACCGTGAATGGAAGACGTAGGGCTCTGAGCCAGCGAATAATCATATGACGAAGAAGGTTCAGCAATAGATGTGTTTTTTAATCTTCTTTTCTCTTCGTCTATTTTGCGTTGGCGGGCTCGCTCTTCCTTTTCTGCCAATTTTAGGTCCACTCCTGCTAGACTACCCTGACGCCCCGGTTGTCTCTGTTGCTGTAAAAATACTCTATCTTCTTCAATCTTTATCATTTGCAGAGCATCAGCATGTGCGATATCAAATAAATTGTCCAAGTTGTCTTGAAAATCGTGCTCTCGGCGTTTATGAATGTCATTGCTTTTCTTGCAATTTTTTTGTAAATCACGCCAAACTTGGTAAAGGTCTACAAGCTTTTTAACACAGTTAGGTACTGACCGTGTAGGTATTCTAGCCTTATCCCAAAAGATAATACACTCGCGAATCGCAAGATTAGCACTTTCGTTTACTTTTAAATTCACTTCGCGAATGTTATAAAAAAAAACTGCTAGTACCTGCCTATTTGAAGGCAATTTCGCTCCTGTTATCTGATGTTTTATATTACCCACTAGGAAAATGTCCTTTTTTGAACTTCGTAGTTCAATATCCATTTTTAAAAAAACAAACGACTACCTCCCAGGTACAACGAATTGTCACTACACTAAGTGATTACGCGATATGTTCCGATCGCTCTAAGCAACTTGTACGGGCAAGTTTCAGCTTCAAGTCGGCACGGGTTCCCGTTCATAGATCAAGCTCATTTTTATTTTGGGAGCATTTTAGAACATATGGAACAAATGAAGGGGGTATGCGTAAAAAAAAAATTTGGTCGAAAAATAAGGGACACCCTAGTGGGTATATTTACAATTTGGCCAGTATGATCTGATCTGATATACCTAGATTAAGAACATGCGATGTGTATTTACGAAAATTGGTTACGATGTTGTCGATGCATGTCTGAGAGTTGCTAGCTTTAAGTACTGGAAAGGGTAACTTTAAAACTACGTCAGGTAATTTATTATAGAAATGAATGCATTGACCAACAAATGATTTATATACTTTACGAACGCGGAATTTACGAATAGCGATTTTATTTTTATTTCTAGTATTTAAATTATGTATATCAGAATTCTTGGTGAAAGAATCTAAATTCTTAATAACATAAATAATATTTTCATAAATAAATTGAGACGCTACAGTTAAGATATTAATTTCTTTAAAAAGTTCTCTTAAGGAGTCACGGGAATTTAAGTTGTAAATAGAACGAAAGGCCCGTTTTTGTAAAACAAACATAGTTTGTATGTCAGCAGCCTTACCCCAAACCAGAATACCGTACGACATGACACTATGGAAATAACTATAATAAACTAAGCGAGCTGTCTCAACATTGGTTAATTGTCTAATTTTCCTAACGGCGTAAGCTGCCGAGCTAAGTTTACCTACCAGTACAGCTATATGGGGACTCCATTGCAAATTTTTATCTATTGTTATGCCTAGGAAAACTGCCTTATCTACCATTTGCAAACACTCGTCATTTAAAAAAAATCTAGAATCTACCGGTTTAACGTTAGGCAAAGAGAATCTAACACATTTAGTTTTCTTAGCATTTAGTAGCAAATTGTTGGAAGTAAACCAATTAAGTACTTTAACTAGTGTGGCGTTTATCCTACTGTAGTCTACAGTTTTTCTTTCTACCTTGAAAATTAGTGAAGTATCGTCAGCGAAAAGTACAATATCACAAAGTTTATCTACTGTTGGTGGCAAGTCATTTATATACACCAAAAATAAAAAGGGACCTAAAATAGAGCCTTGTGGCACACCTATTTTCACTGTAGCTCCAACAGATTGAGTTTTGTTTACAACAACTGTTTGAGTTCTATCACGTAGATAAGAAGACATAAGACTTAAAGCTTTATTGGCCAATCCATAATGTTCTAATTTTAAAATAAGGGTCGTATGATCCACGCAATCAAAAGCTTTAGAAAGATCACAAAATATTCCTACTGCATCGCAAGATTTCTCCCAACTGTTATATATATATTTAATGAGAACAGATGCCGCATCAATAGTGGATCGTCCTCTGGTGAAGCCGAACTGGTTACTGTTAAGCAGTTTATTTCTATTGAAGTGACCTAACACATCATTTAACATTAACTTCTGAAAGACTTTACTTAAAACTGGTAGTATGGAAATGGGACGGAAGTTCGTTAAATCACTCCTCTCGCCCGATTTAAAGAGGTATGACTTTACTATTTTTCATGAGATCTGGAAAGATCCCCTCCGCTATGCAATTATTATAAATTAATGCTAGATGGGGTGCAATTACATCTATGATATGAAAGAGTACTTTAACTGATGTGCCCCAAAATTCTCGGTCTTTTTTAAACTAAGCGATTTAAATACCTTGACTATTGAAACTGAACTTACAGGGCTGAATTCAAAGTTTATATTACATAAATTACTGACATTAGTGCAAAGTAATGATTGAGCTTTAACCGCGGATGATTTAAGACATTTCGTAGTATTTATGGCTATGTTGGAAAAATAATCTTCAAATGCTATGGCCACGTCTTTACTTGACGTGATTAGTTTGTCACCTGTGTTTAGGGTGATTTTATCATCGCGAGTTTTTGATTTTCCCGATTCTCTATTTATAATATTCCATACGGTTTTTACTTTATTATCAGATGATTTGAGTTTAAGGCTAAGAAAATTTGCCTTAGCAGTTAAAGAAACTTGCTTAAAGGTCCTCGAATGATTCTTAACATAATTTAGGAAGTCAGCGTTCTTATTGTCCTCCCTCTCTTTATATATGATGATGATGAGTGGGGACGCGGCCGAGGCAGACGGGCGGTCGAGTGGCTCTCCAGTCATTCCGCCCTGTTCCCCTTGGTCAGGCCTCAGGTTATTGGCCCGGCGGCGCTCCCATCCAGCACTGATCCCATCTTCTTGTTTTCCTACAGAACAAAAGTGCGTCCTGTAGGTTAATGCTTTTAAGTGTCGAGTACCTACATTACACACTCGGTTAGGACGTGTTGGCTAGTTTCCTCTTTACCACAGTGTGGGCATCGAGGATCCTGTTTGACTCCTATTACCGTCAGATGTCTGTGAGTGGACAGTGTCCAGTCAATATCCCCGTCAGTATACTTAGATTGTACTTACCAAGATTTAAGAGATACCTTGATCTGTTCCTGTTTACCCTTCCTATCATGAGTTTGGATTGTCTGCATCCCTGTGCTGTTATCCATGCCTCATTTGTCTTTGTCTCTATTCTTCTGGCGATGACTTTTTTCGTTACCGTTGCGGATATCGGAAGGGCTGGCTCCGGGCCCAGATACTGTTGATCCGCCCCTGCTCTGGCCAGTTCATCTGCCTTTTCATTTCCTATTGCTCCACTGTGCCCTGGTACCCATGCTAGTGTTACATTGGATGCTGTGCCTAGATTGTTCAGTTCATTCCTGCATTCCTGTACCAGGGAGGATTTGATGACCGGATTGTCTAGTGCTTTTGTGCTGCTTGGCTGTCTGAGTAGATTATAACGTGGCTTCCCATTATATCGCTTCTTTCCTTGAGATCCTGCGCACATTTCATGATGGCATACACTTCCACCTGGAACACACTGGTAAAGCCTCCTAGTGGTATCGTTGTATGCTCATTCGCTTCTAGGTTGTAGATGCCTGCCCCCGCTCTTTTTGTTGAGGACTTCCATGAACCGTCCGTACAGCATGTCGCTCTGGGTTCCGGTACCTCTGTCTCCCAACTATCTCTCTCTCCTATATGGATTCTGTATTTCTTGTCGAAGATCTTCCTTTTCTTTATTAGGTCATTGTTAGTCACGAGCATGTTCATGTTCACCATTGACTCTCTTTGTATACTTGCGTGTCTCTTGTCCACCTCCGATCCGATCCACTCTCTGCTCATTTTCATTCTATACCACTGTTCTGTGGCTCTCTTTTCCACTTCAAGGTGTACAGGGTTCAGTCCTAGCATTATCTCCAGGGCCTGTGTGGGAGTTGTCCTCATTGCCCCGGTTGTCATTAGACATGCTAGTCTCTGGACCTTCGTCAACTCCTTTTCTATGTCTTTTATTTTTGCTCTGTGCCACCACACTATGGCTCCATATAGCAGTCTGGGTAGGACCACTGCTTTGTATATCCATTGTGTTATCAGTGGTCTTAGTCCCCATCTTCTGCCTATGGCTTTTCTGCATCGCCATAGGGCTATTGTTGCTTTCCGACATTGCTCCTTTACATGTGTATTAGTCTTATATTGCAGTTTGCTGCTTAGTACTATACCCAGGTATTTTATTTCCTTAAGTGTTTCTATCTCTTCACCTTTGATTTTGATGGGTGCTAGAGTCGGCAGCTTCCTTTTATTGGTGAAGAGTACTATTTTCGTCTTGGTCGGGTTCAGGTCTAGTCCTCTGTTTTGACACCAGTTTAGTACGTGCCTTATTCCTCTTATCATGACTTCTCTCATTACACTGAGGGTTTTACCCCTTACTAAGAGCACCCCGTGTCCTAGGCGTACTTTTTCGAGTCAAATCGGAGAAATACTGGAAAAGGGCCGAATCTTAAGTACCCGAAACCGACGTGCGTGCATGACTCGATGTATGAATGTGGAAGAAGCGAAAGAAATTTGTCAAGATCGTAGCAAATGGAAAGAAGTGGTCTCTGCCTACCCCTCTGGGAAACAGGCGTGATTTAATGTATGTATGTAAGTTCACAGTTGCACCTGACAGTATCATCCATCATCAACTTAAATTATTAAGCTGTCATAATAACGGCACGAGAAAGAAACGTGAGAGGTAAACAATTCAAGTTGACCCTCCTTCATTATAAAATAGCTTTAACTTTGCTTCTAACTTTGCTTTGCTTTGCGAAGGGTACCAACAGGACCCTAATAATATGCCTACGCTGTCCTTCGTCCTAACTTTAAAGACCGTCTTTTGAACCGTAAAAGTTAACGGATGGCTTTTTTTCAAAATATGTGTTATTTTATTACGGCGGATCTAATAAATTTTTTTTACAGAATCTGAATAAATAAAGGGCGTCTCAATACAAAGAAACGTATTTTTATTTTTACTGTATCATAAAAACGGTAAACTATGAAATCAATAGGCTAGTTGACTCTTTTTTAAAGTAGGTCTCACATTATTAATTATTGTCAGATTAGCTTAAAAAAATATTGCCATATTTTTTTAGGACCTAGAAAACCGCAAGACTTTATTTTAAAAGTTTAGTTTTCGTTAACAGGCGAAAACGCTTACAGCCATATTAGTCTATAGATTATCTGTGCTGTGACGTCATCCGAGCCAAAAACAAACATTGACATTTGACTAGTGCATTTGACATATAAATAAACGTTTATCATAGTGAAAACCTCGATACTTTTTTAATAAAAACCATGATTTCCACCAGTTTACATGGAAAATATAGTAATTATCGTTATTGTATTGTCCGAGAATGCAAGAACACATCAGTTAAAACCTCAGGAAAATTATGGATTAGAGTGCCCAGTGAAATAAATATGCGAAATACATGGCTAAAACTTGCTAAAAAGGATCCTGAATCTTTATCGACTGAAACTAAAGCTTATTTATGCGAAGATCACTTTGATGTAAATTACCGACCATCAACGTGTCGATTCTTGGTAAGTTTGTGCTATCTGCCTTCACGAATCCATCATCCATGATTGCTCTTATCAATAAAACGAGAAAGCAGTAACAGTAACACGCAGAATAGGTTTTTACTAATATTAAACCGATTACGATCACAACACAACCTCAAAAGTCCACGGGTCATAAATGTCAATGTCATGTCACAGCACAGAATACTTGCAGATTTCATAGCGAATTTCACTCGTATAAGGTCCGACATGAAGTTTGCTTAGATTCCTATGACGTCACACCATGTCCGACCGCGTTTTCGGAGTTCAAAATAAAAAATAAAAAATTATCAATTTTAAATAGAAAATATGTAGCCATCTTACACTTTTAATATCTAAAATCGATAAATATTGGTTTCTTTAGTCTAATACTACAGAAAATATTAATTTATTAAGCCAAATTTAATATGAGGCAAGTACCCTATTTGGGTAGGTAGTCAGGGTAAAAAAAGGTTCGTCACTTTTCGCCTCTACTTCAACGCCGTTAAGGTTCAAAAGTGACGAACCTTTTTTTACCCTTACTATACCCATGCTTATACCTAGTATGTACCTAAAAACCCTGAAAATAAGCAACAATTACAAAAAAATCGCAATCAAGGGAGTTGGTCTCGCGCTGATTCAATTCGAAATCGGAATATAATAATAGGTAGATGCAGCTGTACGAAACCCTCGGTGCGCGAGTCAGACTCACACTTGACCTGTTTTCAGCGTGTTATAAGACTTATTAGAAAGCGTAGTAATATTAACGTTTCTGTCTAAAATAAAAGTGATTTTATCCCCACTTTAGCCCTCGCAAAATTTAGTCCGTTTATTCCAAACTCCATCCTGGCCACGGTAGCAGATAGGTTTGATGGTCCTTTTGCCAAGTACTGGAATGATATCCATAGGCCAAGTAGCCGCACCTTAATTAAATTATAATAATTAAGTTATTTGTAATTAACTATAGTGTAATGTAATGTAATGATGTATAGACTTTAACATAGGCTTAAGTTTTATTGTTACTAACATAGTATGGACATGTCCGAAAAAAAAGATTTATTATTATTATTATTCCAGAGACGCTACGTCCTAGAAGAAGCCCTACGCACGCGGCCCGAGCGGGCCTACGGGCAGGAGATGCAGGCGCTCCTGAAGGAGCTGAAGGTGCCCGCGATCAGCCTCGGCGACTGGCTGCACATACCTCGCGTGTTCTCGCGGCGGAGCGCCCAGTTCACGCTGCCGATCGACTCGAATTCGCTGGAGAGTTAGTAGATTCGTTCATTGAATACAAAACGGACACAATCCAAAATGAGTCAGTGTTGCATTTTAAAATTAGAAGCTATTCGTATAAGATTTTTAATGCAAGAGCAAATTATTTTGGAATGTGTCCGTTTTGTATTCAATGAGCGGATTGTAGCTATTTCTGTGGCCCTGAAAAGAGACTACCTACCCCATGTACAGAAAAAAGACAAGTATTTTTAAGTTCAACTAAAAAACGGTGTGTCTAGTACCTAGGTATACTGTGGTAGTCGCTTTTTAGGGTTCCTTATCCGAAGGGAGGGAAACTATTTTGTTTCAGATTATAGGTACGGGGATATCCTAACCAGGGACCCGACCACCCATTTCCCGATAAAAGCCTTTAAAAGACTTACCTCTCGAAGTACAACCCACTAAAGAGAGAGAGAGTTGACGTCTGACGTTTAAAGGAGCAACACTGTGTAAACAACTAGCGCAAGAAATATATAGTAAAAATTGGAAAACCTTCATTTAAAGCTGATCATCGTGAAGATTAATAACCACAACAATACCACAGTCGCTTGCAGAGCATCTTCGGAACACTTGGGTGAGCAGATTACTCGAAATTTTAACAAAATCAATTGTAAACAATAACCGTTGAATTCAAATCTCCTTAGTGCAGACATATTTTCAAAATAACTGCTAAGAACTGCAGGAAATCTTAGTAATTAACAGGTATTTAGCCGAATAACAATGACACCCACAACGGCCACAACCTATCCAGTCAGCTGTCACTGTCACTGTTGTTTGACGTCCTGACTTAGCAGCTGTCACATGTAAGGTTACGTTCAGAAACTATGAATGTATCGATTCCTAGGATTAAATCGATTTTAGTTAGTGCGGTTTTCCGTTAGAGGACACTACTATCGCATCTATTAGCAGCATCTATTAGCAGTTTTGAAATGGCAACTATACCTCAAAAGAAGATGTGTTTTAAGTGTAAGAAAGAAATCAAAATAAGAGAATCTTTAAAATGCTCTAAATGCTCAAGTATTTACCACGTTAATTGCACAATCGTTAGCTTTCAAAGATTTTTATTAATGACGCCAGAAAATAAAAAGTCATGGATATGCTCCACTTGCCACGAGAAAAATGATAAACAAAAAAATAAATTACCTAACACTTCACGGAGCAACAAGTTTTCCCTAGAACAATCCACTGAAAAAAATGTAACTTTAAGAAACAAGATTAACAAACATCAACGGTATTCATTGGATGCAAGCGATTCGGAATCTGAATCTGATTCCACTGTACTTAACGATACTTCATCTAGCTTACCAAATACGAGGGTGGTTAGAAAATTAGCTTGTTTCGCCTATGGATAGATGGCGTTAGTGTCATATCTGTACTTATTGATAAAGTTTAACAAGTCAAGATAATTTATCTGTGAAGTCATGTCATTTTCGGCGGGAATTTTAGATTTGACAGTAGTTGAAACAAAAGTGATCGGAGTAACGCGGCAAAATGGAGAAAATTGGAATTCGAAGTGTAATACAGTTCTTTTTTTTGGAAGGTAAAACTGCCAAAGAAATCCATGAGAGGATTTTACCTACGTTGGGTAGCTCGTGCCCTTCCTACGAAACAGTTCGACTTTGGGTAAATGAGTTTAAGCGAGGCAGGACGAGCATTGAAGATGCACCTCGCCCTGGAGCCCCAAAAACGGCAGTCATACCCGAAATCGTCGAAAAAATTCGTGATTTGGTTTTAACCGACAGAAGATTGAAGATACGCGAATTAGCTCAAGCCTCAAACATCTCTTCTGAGCGGGTGCATTTTATTTTGCACAACGAATTGCACATGAAAAAGCTATGTTTCACCATGACAATGCTCCGGTGCATTCAAGCCGTGTCGCTGTACAAAAATTGTCGGAGTTACGATTTGAACTGCTTCCTCACCCCGCTTATTCGCCGGATTTGGCTCCTTCGGACTATCACCTATTCCCGAAAATGAAAAAATATTTGTCTGGGCAAAAATTTAACTCGAACGAAGAGGTGATACAGGAGGTAAACGCATATTTCGAGGGCCTTGAAGAAACACATTTCCGTGAAGGCGCACTGTGGAACGAAAATGTCCTCTCCATAGAAATAGGGACTTAATTTTCTAAGTGCCTATTTTTTTAATTGAAATCGAATCTACTCCTCATAATTAGGTAAAAAAATGAATATGGGTCAATTTGGCTGGAAAACCGCCGAGTAATAATTATTTTACTAAAATTTTGTATGGAGCGTATATGAAAAAACGGAATATCTCAGAAAGTGCACAATTTCCCGTAATATTCTTCCGCAGGAATTTAGTACCAATTATTTATGATTTTTCGGCGTACTCAAAATTTCCCGGGCAGGTGCACTTTTTTAAAAAAAAATCAAAAACGTTTTATATAGGGAAAACTTGGTTTTTAGGAGGTATTTAAGTTTGCACGACACGTTTAATCGTGGGATAAAATTAAATAATGGCTTTAGATGAGATGGATGTTCAAAAATGAGGTCATTGGAATAATGACATTTCTCACTTTTTGGCCCTTTATCTCCCTGCCCCCTAATGAGCACAATCGGTGCTCATTAAGTGTATGATTAAAAGTAAAAATTAACTAAATCACTCTTAATTATTCTGAATGAGTTGGCATTAAGTAAAAAAATAAATTAAATATTATCTTATTATCATTAAGGATGATAATTACCCAGATTTCAATGGGTTCTCATTAGTAATATGCAATAAATAGGTTGCAGTTCAATTTTATTGTTTATTCCTTCTGGAACATTTCAACTGCAAGCAATGGAGGGTTTAACGACCAACTTAGATTTGTACGTGATTTTGAGAAATCAAGAACCTTCTTTTAACTACAAAGCCTTGATGGAAGAAGTGGTTACTAAAATCAATGGACAACTATCTGAAGAAGACTATGATACCCTCAAGGAATTTTGCCAAAGATTTTCAAGAGCTGCTTTGGAAAGATGGCAGAAGTGCCGAAGAGATACGAAAAAGTTTAGAAGTACTTATGAACATTGGCTTATGGAAAATGTTGATTGGCCAAGCTTTGTAGTTTGGCGATCCGATTCACCCACCCAAGAATCAGGTGATTTAAACTATGAAGGATCGACCTCATCGGTTGGAACAATGACTACAACAAAACGTAAGTCATTCGAAGATCTGGGAACCAAACAGAAGAAAAAAAGATCGAGTGACTTACAATCCGAAAACGCTGATGAATTGGCATATGCTGCAGCAGAACGTTTTAAGCAGGATGGCCGCGATGATATTGCGGCCGTAATTGAATATATGCTGAAAAACCCAGAAGTAGCATCTAAATTAAGAGAAGTGACAATCTCTACGAAGAAACCCGTAACATCTACGATATATAGACCTGAAAAAGCACTAAGTCTTTTTATTTCACTCAAGTTGTCTAAATGGCAATATATGATCCTGCGAGAGAGTGCTATTAGAGAAGGTGCAGAAAATGTGTATCCGTCATACTACAGAGTACAAAAAGCTAAACTAGATTGCTATCCTCCGAGTGAATCAATAACTATTACGGATTCTTCAGCCAAAATTAAACTGCAAGAATTATTGAATATTACAGTGAACAGAATAATGGATATTATACCGGAGCACGTAGAAGACAAACAGATGGTACTTATTTCTAAATGGGGGTTTGATGGTGCTTCGAGCCAAAGCAGGTACAAGCAAAAGATGAGTGACTCCGAGCAAGATGATTCTAGTGTTTTCATGACAACCCTGGTACCATTAAAATTAACTTCAGGAACTGATACAATATGGACGAATCCCAAGCCTTGTTCAGCGTTATATTGTCGTCCAATACAGTTCAAGTTCATTAAGGAAAACGAAGCCGTTGTGCTTGCTCAGAAAACGGAGATAGACAAGGAAATTGAAGATCTACTACCCACAGAACACAAAACCAACACAGTGAAGCATGAACTGAAGATGACGATGTTGGACGGCAAAATATGCACTTTTCTTTCAAAAGCCAGATCAAATGCAACTTGCAGTTTATGTTTGGCTAAACCAACGGAGATGAACCTTCTTGATAAAGTTCTTACAAAACCTGTGGATACTGGTATATACCAATATGGGTTATCATCTCTACATGCTCGCATCAATACGATGGAATGCCTTCTTCACATAGCATATCGCCAGGATTTTAAACAATGGGCTGCGAGAGGAAACGAGCTAAAAGAAAAAATGGCATCAAGGAAGAAAATCATTCAAGATCGTTTTAAGGAAGAAATGAATCTCTTGATAGATGTGGTCAAACAGGGGTCAGGGACAACTAATGATGGAAACACAGCCAGAAAGTTTTTTGAGGACCCCTGTAAAACAGCAAGCATTACAGGACTAGATGAGGGATTAATCAGGAGATTTGCAGTAATCTTGCAAGCAGTTACTTCAGGAGAGGTTATAGACGTCAACAAATATAAAGATTACGCCCACGATACAGTAAAAAAATATGTGGAATTATACAACTGGTATCATATGTCCGCAACGGTTCATAAATTACTGGTGCATGGAGCAGACATTATAGCCCATAACGCAGTTATACCGATCGGCAATCTCTCAGAAGAAGCGTCAGAGGCCCGGAATAAAGACTTTAGAAGGTTCAGGGAACACAACTCACAGAAAAAGAGTAGACAAGATTCAAATCATGACATTCTCAATATGTTACTTCTGTCCTCGGATCCCAAACTTACCGCAATGAGGCCAACACTGAATAAAAGGAACAAACAAACCTTATTTATTGAGACCTTGGACCTTCTAATCAATTCCGAATCGCAAAATGATTCGGAATTGGATGCCGAAATAGGTGACGCAGAACAATAAAATTAAACTGCAACCTATTTATTGCACATTACTAATGAAATCTGGGTAATCATCATCCTTAATGATAATAAGATAATATTTAATATATACTTTTACTTAATGCCAACTAATTAAGAATAATTAAGAGTGATTTAGTTAATTTTTACTTTTAATCATACACTTAATGAGCACCGATTGTGCTCATTAGGGGGCAGGGAGATAAAGGGCCAAAAAGTGAGAAATGTCATTATTCCAATGACCTCATTTTTGAACATCCATCTCATCTAAAGCCATTATTTAATTTTATCCCACGATTAAACGTGTCGTGCAAACTTAAATACCTCCTAAAAACCAAGTTTTCCCTATATAAAACGTTTTTGATTTTTTTTAAAAAAAGTGCACCTGCCCGGGAAATTTTGAGTACACCGAAAAATCATAAATAATTGGTACTAAATTCCTGCGGAAGGATATTACGGGAAATTGTGCACTTTCTGAGATATTCCGTTTTTTCATATACGCTCCATACAAAATTTTAGTAAAAAAATTATTACTCGGCGGTTTTCCAGCCAAATTGACCCATATTCATTTTTTTACCTAATTATGAGGAGTAGATTCGATTTCAATTAAAAAAATAGGCACTTAGAAAATTAAGTCCCTATTTCTATGGAGAGGCCATTTTCGTTCCACAGTGAGGCGTCGAGAAGTTGCAGAAACGTTGGGGCAAGTGCGTCGAAATACGAGGGGACTATGTGGAAAAATAAAATAAAAACATTCGCAAAATTATTATTTTTTCGTATCAAACCAAGTTACTTCTCAAACCACCCTCGTATGTCAACGATAGAAAACTCGGAGACTCTTGAGTTAAACACTGAAATATTTAATCTTTCGACACAACTAGCGACAACAAATCAAGTACTAGCGAAAACAAATCCGAGGTCGGAGGTACTGAGACTGATACGGATAAAATTAAAACACCGTCGATCAATACCAAATCGCAAAAGAAGCATGACAAAATAAACAAAAAATACCTAACACCAGAACAAAATAAAACATTACCATCGTCTCAAAATAAAAAACTATCACACGAACAGGAAAAAACACAAAGCTCGGTTTCGGAAAGAACAAATTAGTCATTTTGAGTTCTAATAACAGAAATAACATATTGGAAATACTAAGCGGGCATACTCTATTGCGAGATTTCGACTTCTGTAATTTTAGTACGCCTGGCGGCGGTATCAGAGAAATGCTACAAAATATTGAAAACAAGCTAAAAAACTTTAACCTGAATGACTATTGCGTTATTTTGATTCGCGAGGAAGATATGCGCAAAAATTAAAATTACGGTGAACTAATGAGACATATCAATAACTCCCTTAAGATCATCAGTCATACGAACATAATTATTGCTTGTCCAACATACGAGGGTGGATTGAAAAGTTCTGAGCCTGGTAAAAAAAACTAACTGGCTCACTTTTTATAACAATTTTATTTTTCGACATAGTCTCCATGAAGGTCAATGCACTTAGTCCACCTCGCCTCCAACTTCATTATCCCATCAAAAAAAAAAGAATCTCTGAGGTCGTTAAAATATGAGTCTACTGCTTCTTGTACCTCCATATTAGTCGAAAATCTTTGTCCTCCCAAGTGTTTTTTGAGGTTTGGGAAGAGATGATAATCGGAAGGAGCTAGATCCGGCGAGTAAGGGGGATGCGGCAGCACTTCAAATCCACAATCATGTATTTGTGCCATTGATTTCGCCGAAGTGTGAACGCGAGCGTTGTCTTGGTGAAACAATACTTTTTTCGACAGCATTCCAGGTCTCTTTATTTTAATTTCCTCTCGCAGACGACGTAAAAGAGCACAATAGTACTCTGAATTTATTGTTTTGCCCTTTTCGAGATAGTCTATCATGATAACCCCCCTGCAATCCCAGAAAACCGAGGCCATTACCTTATTAGCTGACAAAATGACCTTGGGTTTTTTGGGTGGTGGTGAACCTGGTCTTTTCCATTGCCTGGATTGTTCTTTCGATTCTGGTGTACTGTGGTGGACCCATGTCTCGTCCATAGTTATAAAACGATTGAGAAAATCTTCGGGGTCACGTTGAAACATGTCCAAACAATCTTGGGAAATTGTAACCAGTACTCGTTTGTTCTCGACTGAAAGCAGTCTAGGCACCCACCTGGCTGACACCTTAGAAAATCCAAGAACATCGGTGATGATGTTCTGTGCCCGCTCATAAGAAATACCCATTGCTTCCGCTATCTCCACAATCTTCAATCGCCTATCCTTCATTATCGCATCTAATATTTTATTGACATTTTCATCCGTAGTAGGCGTCAACGGCCGCCCACTCCTAGGCTCGTCTTGAACAGTCTCCCGGCCACGTTTGAAATCAGCTACCCATCTTTTTATGGTAGCATACGATGGAGCAGATTGCCCTAATGTTTTGTTCATATCTTCAAATATTTGTTTTGGTGTTAACCCCTTCTTTTGCAAATATTTTATGTCAGAACGGTGCTCAATTTTATCCATTACTTGAAAAATCAGTGACCTTATGTAGCAGTTCCAGCATAAAATGCAAAATTGTGACAAGAAAAAAACAAAAGATAGTGCATAATGGCGACTAAATATGGCACTTTTACCTGCCAGTATTTATTTGTTTTTTTTTTATTATATACAACCTTAGGCTCAGAACTTTTCAATGCACCCTCGTATGTGTGTGGTAAACCAATATATAATGCTAAGGTTGACATTTTCAACTCTTTCTCCTACTAAATGATATCCCTTACCACGAGAAGTACTTTTCCTTTGATTCAAATCTGGATTTGTCATCAAACATGTTTTCATCAAGAACTGGTCAGCTCAATAACTGCGGAATGGTTAATATAATGAATCATATCGTACATTTTGTATCAATGAAAATAAAAACTGAAATGAAACCCATTAAAAGGGTAGTTAAAAGCGAGACAAAAATTACTGACTATTTTGGAATTAAGAAACAAATAGACTTGGAAAAACAAAACTTGTGTGTAGTTAAGACTAGACAGAAAAAGATATCGGACTACTTTAAAATGAATAAAAAAGCAACCACAACTACTGTAATAGTACCTTCGCAACAAGAAGATAATCCATCCGTGTCACCAATACCGAACACATTTTTTCGTAGGTAAGGAGAAAAACTCACTTTGCGTTCTCCACCAAAATATCGCTAGGGTGTCAAAGTCAAAGTGATTTATTCGGAAACATAGGTAGAACTGGTTACAGTGGTAGAGAGACATACTGGTATCACTATGTTTTGCCAGGTGGCGTACGAAAATCAGTAAAATTAGTGCATGAATCACAGAAACAAAACGTTAAAAATAATTTACGATATCACATTCAAAATTTAAAAAACACCTATTCTTCAGTATTTAGATTTGAAATGAATTTTAAGGAAAAATACTTGGTTTTTCGTGTTTTTTTTTTAATCCGTTCATAGAATATATTTGAATTTTAATGATTTATGTTAACAATAACACAACTTATAAAATATTCAAAATGCACAATTTTTCACCGATCGGTTTAAAAAAAAAACACGAAAAACCAAGTATTTTTCCTTAAAATTCATTTCAAATCTAAATACTGAAGAATAGGTGACTGTGATACAGTAAAAATAACTAAAAACATACTGTGTGCATCTTTTTTACTTACATAAGTTTTGTATCAGTTTTGTATCATTAAAAAAAAAACACGAAATACCAAGTATTTTTCCTTAAAATTCATTTCAAATCTAAATACTGAAGAATAGGTGACTGTGATACAAAACTTATGTAAGTAAAAAAGATGCACACAGTATGTTTTTAGTTATTTTTACTATCGCCATAAACGGAAATATTAACGATTAAAAAAAAAACAAAAAATTATAGACCTTTTTTACTTATTTTTATGAAACGCTATAACTTAAAAACCAAACTCTTTTTTAAAGAAGTTTTTTTGATGAAGTTGATCAATTTAATGGTTTCTAAAACATTATATTTTTTTCGTCCAAAACAGAACACTTTTTTTTTCCTTCATACATTTTTCTATGGAACCGAATTCCCTTGATTTTTCACTAAATTTTTTTTTTGTCAAAAACTAGTCAGGATTTTATTGCCCTCCAAGTATTTTTATATATCGATCAAGGCGCGTAACATATATTTTTTTTATCAAAATTCACCGATGTTTTTTTTTTCATACTTTCCGTGCGGTGTCCTTTATTACAAGGGGATTAAGAATATCGAGCAAAATAAAAAGACATTTATATATTCAATGTCGTTATAAAGGATTACATTTTAAGCAAGAAAAGTACCGACGTTACTCCTATCTTTTAAAACAATGTGTAAAAACCTCTATAAAGCAGGCCAACCATAGACTAATAGAAATAGCAAAAAACAAATGTGAAGCTTCCTGGAAAGTAGTGAAAAATTGTACTGGACATAATAAGATGCCACATTTAATTGATTGTATTGAAAGTGAAGGAGAATTAGTTACGGAACCTGAAATCATAACAGCACTGTTTAACAATTATTTTATCGATTCTCTGCCAAATATCACGAATGTAGAAAATAAAGAGGTGTGTAAGAACATTACTCATAATTCTTCTAGTATGTACGTCTATCCTGTCTGCCCTGAGGAAATTGGGATTGTTCATTTTTTTTTATTTCCTCTAACTACAAAACCATTTGGAGTTTATCAGTCATAGAACCAATTTATTTAATTATATCTTAAAAATAATCTCTGATTATTGTTATTTTTGTAAACAAACTTATGACCTTTGTTTGACCTTCATTTTGCCGCTTTGTGGCAGAAATAATAGAATTCTGTGCCTTAAAATAAATCGTTGATTATTCTAGTTTGTTTATGCTTAATTGTCAGCTCTGATTTATAGTAGTTTATGCAATAGTTGTATAAGAGAGGTCAAAATATATGAGTGGCGTGAGTTACGATGTGAGCCGAAGGCGAACATCGTAAAGGAAAGCGCCACGAGTGTTTTTTGACTTAGTTATACACCGTTGCATACAATACTTTTTCTACGACTAGGTTTCAAATGAAATGCAAAATTAAGCGAAAAAACTTACAAACGAACGAACGAAGTAAAGAACAACAAACGAGCGGGAAACAAGAAAATGACAAAATATGTGTCTATGGTTTACTTTGTTTTTAAATTGACGGAATGGAAAAAAGAATTATTTACAATTCCAAAACATTTTAATTTGACCAATCAGAATACTTCACTAAATTAAATCCACCAATCACAATACACATCGACTGTCAAACGGAACGATAGGTTCTTTTAGGTACGTGTTTCTCTTTAACTAATTTAAATCTTTTAAAAAAAATTTGTAATTCGTATCAACCAATCAGAATACAGCTATTTTAAAATCGACCAATCAGATAACTGAAATCATTTCTCAAAACATTAGGTGTTTTATAGTCCCTATTTCACAATCGTTAAAATATGATTAACAGGCTACACTTAGTAATCTGTGGCGTATCGTTAGGGCGACTTTACGACACCGAGAGCTGTTATGGGGAATAGAGTTATAGACTTTTCTGAAGTCATATTATCTATGTTCTTATAATAGTGTTCGTGACTATGTAAAAGACTAATAAAAGTACAGGAGTAGAAAAAAATATTAACGACATTTCGTTCATTGTTTACGTTGATTGAATTCCTTATAATATTACTTCTCTGCTATCCTATTTGAATTTGTACACTTAATACAATGGACTATAAGAAGTGCTTTATTCCTACATGTAAAAATGACTCGATCAATAGCCCAAACAAGCTCATTGTAAGAATAAGGGAAGACCTAAAGAAAGAATGGTGTCGACAAGCTAACGTGGAATACTTCTCAGTTTACACCATGTATTGTTGCGAAGACCATTTTGATGTAAGTATATAGGCTATTTAATGTGGGTTGTATTCTATATTTAAAATACATTTGTTTGCTCCCTTGTGCTGACATACTTATCACTGTTAGTTAACTCATCTAAATAATAACAACTTTTACAGGTAAAGGAAAACTTAAGGAACTTCAACACATTTAAGTTGAAAAACCGAAGACCAATTTTTAAGACAACAGCCAAACTTCGTTTAGGCACCAATTTCGTGGATCAGGTACCAACTTATTTTAAAGTTACAGGTATTGAAGTTAAAGTCGTGGTAATTGGAATAATAGACACCATGTCATGTAGGTACCTACATATATTGTGAATAGGATTTTAAAATTAATTATTGTTCTGTTTTTATAGTGTATACAGCAATGACATTAGTAACCAAAAGAAATATTATTATTATAGTTTTTAATTCAAATCCACAAACATTACCTCTATACTTATATAATATTAGTATATAGATTAATGTAATGCTTTAATTCCAGGTTCCCAATGAATTGAATGAAACACAACCAAATGGTTCTGAACTTCTGAAAGTGTTACTAGACAAATCAACAGTAACGGGTAGCAAAAGGAAATAATATGACGATATTAACATGCCTAGCACGTCTGGTGTAACTGTTCCAGTCAAGGTATATTAAGATGTGACTAAAAAATTAAAGATCTTACACTGAGTGTAAGATTGCGGTTGAAATAATTCCTAATAATTCGCAATAATGTCATTGCCACATTCTATCCCCATCCACCACCACTATCCTTCCACCCATCCGTAAATTCAACCTTCTATCTAGCACTCTCATGAAGCAACACATACTTATTGTAGTAAAAATCAAAATCAGTCCAGTACTATCTGAGTTCAGCCCGAATATATTGATTAGAATGATGTGAAATGTTGGATTATAATAAACTTTACAAATTAATTACTTGTCTCCAGGTACAGGTTGCTGTTCAAGCTTCTGTTAAAATGGTTGACGAGGTAACCAATACTAAAGTTAAGAAAACCACTGTTGGAACTGCAGAAAAATACATGCATTTGTCAGATGATTTATCGGCAACCACAACTGAAACTGCTTTCTTGTTTGGCTGCACTTCCGAAACAGAAACCACAGATGCTGCACCACATAGACTACCAAAAAAGGAAAATAATGTTGGACATGATCTTAAAGAAACCCAAAATGTATTTAGGCTTACCTAAACCGTACCTTTGGCTCATTGAGCACATAATCGAGAAAAGCTCACCTAAAATTGATAACCTTAGCGTAATTGTGACCTTGTTGAAAATAAGGCAGAATGATACTCTTGAACGAATGAGTGATCAATAAGAAATTTCCAGGACAACACTATCAAATATGATTCTAACTGGTGTAGAAACTTCAAGTAACTTCTTTCAAAACTTAATTGTATGCCCATCACCAAGTCAAATAAAAAAAAAATCGCCCTTAGTATTTAAAATAAGATATACTAATGTACAAATGATAATAGATTGTTTTGAAATACAAATTTCAAAACCATCCAACCCATTAAGGCAGGCACAAACGTGGTCCCAATATAAAAATTGCAATACAGTCAAATATTTGATAGGTTGTACACCTCAGGGACTAATAAGTTTTATTTCGAAAGACTATGGTGGAAGAATATCTGATAAAGCGATTGTTGAAAAAAGTAACTTGTTAGATATTCTTCAACCAAATGCTGTTGTACTAGCTGACAGAGCTTTTAAGGAAATTGAAAGTCTTTTAAATTCTCATGGTGTTAAACTTTTAAGGCCACCTAGTGTATTCACTGGAGTAAAGCAGACTCTAACTGAATCCTTGCAAAGCAAAGTAATAGCCAGTTTGAGAGTACATGTTGAAAGAGTCATAAGACGTGTTAGAGAATTTTCAATCTTAAAACCACACTCTACAGTCACCTATAAATATGTGCCTTATTTAGATGAAATTGTAGTTATAGCCTGTGGATTAATTAATCTTCAAGGAGAAATAATAAAAAGTGCTTGATATATACTGTTTATTTCATTAATTCATCATTACCTATTTAAATAGCATATTTTTTATTATTTATGACATTTAAATATGTAAATTAAGGTGTAGGTATACACGTTAATTTACATTAAGTATTAAATATCATAAACAATAAAAAATATGCCATTTAAAACACAAATCTTAAACCAAATGCTCTTCAATTTGAAACTACAAAATATGTTTATCTAACAGGAAAAGTTTTGATAAACTTTTAAGTTAAGTATACCAAAAGCAGATCATTTTTTGGCAATATATATTTTTATTAGGTATATATTTCTAGCTTTTAGCACTTTTTAATAGTTTTAGAAATATATATCTTTCCAAAAATGTTCTGCTTTTGACAAAACATTTGTTATATAAACTTCAATCAAAGGTTTCCCATATTAAACTAACTTTTTTTGTAGTTTCAAATTGAGGGTCAGCAACACAAAAAAGACCCTTATATTTTTTGCATGCTAGGTAGCATTTGGCATTGGATTTGTGTTTTAAATTTGTTTTGAATGGCATTATTTTTAATATAGGTTTTAACTGCCTTTTCCGTTGCGGGACATTTTATTTCTATGACAAAATCATCAGTGATTCCATCAGGGGATGCTCCTGTGATTCCATTAATCAGTACAATGCCTGATTTGTTAATCTTAACATCCAGTAATTTTTCAGTTTCATTAAGTACAGCAGTTTCATATTTCATATGATTTAACAAGAATCATTTATTTATAATAACTAATATACAGTAAACAATAATAATTATAATAATTAATAACTAATGTAAAAGCAGTTTCTAATTTTCTGCCACGTCGTATTTCTTTGGTTTCGGGAACTTTGTACCCACCCAAAATTTGTCCACTAGTGATCCATCTGCAGTATTGCAGTGGGCAGCTTCATGCAATTTTGATGCTGTCAATCTTCCCTGTCTTATGCTGTGCCAGTATTTGTTGTCAGATTGCCCAGTGGTATTTTTATTAATCTTATCTATTACATTTTTGCTTATTATACTTGATAAGTAGTTTTTGAAACTTGTGTAGTCATGTTGTGCTGTTATTTCCACAAATTCTACTGTTAAATCAAATATATTCAAGCTTTGATTGAGCTGATTTGAAGACTGGATTGTGTTCATCACAACCCAGAATGAGAGAGTTTACCATTTTCCGTTTTTGACATTCCTCAATAAAACTTATCAAAACATTGGGGTCTTTAGGGCTCAATTTTGGTCTTTTGGCCTTGGGGAAAATGTCCTTGCTGGAAATATGTTCTGTGCGGGCCGTGGCGAGTGCGGGCTTGTTCCAATAGCACACCGTAGATGTAGAAGCTGGCTCAGATGTTTTATTTGCCAACCAAAATAGAAGCAGCAAGGAGTGCTTACATCCACCTGTACAAAAGTAAAATTTTGGTACATTTCTGCTAAATGCTACATTCGAAATCATACATATTTGTACATCAGTCAAATATACATGTATATCAAATATGTATACTAAACTTAATTGTCAATAGTATGTATGTAATTATGGCACAAAAATAACACAATTTAAAAGGGAAAGCTTAGGTTTCAATAAATCTAAATTGCATTAATGCCTTATTCTCTAATTTGACGAAATTTTGAAATGCCATGGTCCCTGTAAAACCTTAATATCAAAATGGCTCACTCTTAAAATGATGGAAAGTCATAATGACTTTGACCTAAAAACTTTAATTCCTTAAATACCTAAATATTGAAATACCGAATCATAGATACGTCAAACTTTCAAAATAACTGAAGCCGAAAACACCGGAATGGCAAAATGTCATAGTCTCAAAATGCCTAAATTCGTTTTCACTTCTTTCAAGTGGCCAGTACTTAAGAAAGATAGTATATATGCATGAAGGTTAGGTAAAACTTTTTCAATTTTAGGTATTTTGGTATTTGGTTGTTTTGAAATTATGATGTTTTGAGATAAAGGTGTTGTGAAGTTTGGTCGTTATGAGCCTAAGACATTTTAAAATTCAGCCATATTGAGAATCCGGTGTTATGTGAAAAAAAATTAGGTATTCTGGGATTTAGGTATTTTGACACTTAGTCCTTTTGAGATCAAGGAGTAAAGGTAAAAGGGTAAAACGAAATTAAGCCGTAATGAAACCAAAGCAAGGGAAATTACGAGTGTAGCATCATTTCTGTACTTATGTAAGCAACAGGTTTAGTAGCACAGCTTATACTAAACTAATATGCCTTTTTACAATCCCATCCCAACTAGGTAACGTTAGTAACACAAGCTTGAATTACATACTATACTGATGGTCTCTTGAAAAGTATTTAGACTCTTAAAGTCATTCCCTAAACTATTAATTTATTAGACCACTTACAAAATACAGAACAATTTAAAGAAGATGCATTAATTACTATCCAATTTAAAACAATACACACACATTAATTTACGTATATACACATATTATTATATGTATAAACCGTACAATACTTTCTGTCAAGTCCTTTCTAAGGCTAAAAAAACAGAAGTATAAATATATATAATATCACAAGATCAAATTAATATCACTACATAGTATAAAACAAAGTCGCTTCCCGCTGTCTGTCCCTATGTATGCTTAGATCTTTAAAACTACCCAACGGATTTTGATGCGGTTTTTTTTAATAGATAGAGTGAATCAAGAGGAAGGTTTATATGTATAACATTTTTTTATTTTATGTACTGGTGTTACAGAAAACTCATATAAACCGAAGCGAAGCGAGGGCGGGTCGCTAGTACATTATAAAGTGATAATGTTGGTGATCTTGTGATATTGTTGTCAGCAACACAATATATGATTAAAAATACATATAATAATATATTCACCTGCTGATGCTGCACAATCAGCACAAATGGACTCGATTATACAGGGTTATTGGTAAGTCGACCTATTCCCGTTAGGAGGCGATAGGGGTGACCATTTGCGATAATTTTGATCCCCATATGCATTATGCAAAAGTGAACCATTTTTGAGTAATCGCGTTTTTTAGTTTTTTTTAAATTATTCAGAAATTCAACTTGAAAAATTTATTACAAAAAAAGTATCAAATTAAATCTATTTTTTATTTCTGATTTAGAAAATCAATTAAACACTGGTTATTTCTCAATATTAAAACAGTAATTATCGGTCCAAATTTAAAAAAGCGAGACGGAAAACGAAAATTTTTCAATATTTTTTTGTGATCGCTTTCCTCTAAAATGCCTTACAAACAAAAAAAACGTTATAAAAGTTGGCTTGCAGAATATTTTAAAAACTTAACTGTTTTCTTAGCTCTCCAAAAATGCATAACAACTAGGAACTTATTTATAAAAAAAACTGAAAAAAAAACATCACAAAGGAAGCGGGTGGAAATTCATATTCGAACTAAACTAAAGAAGTTGTGACTCAGAAATGCAACTTCAAAAATTAAAATAAAAAAAAATCCAAAATTTAAGTCAACTTTTTTTATTTGCTTTTGTACAAGATGAAATTGTGGTTCTTACGCAATATTAAAAAAAATATTATCTGTACACGTTTGAGAATACGAGGCCGAAAACTAAAAAAATACATGTTTTTTTTCTCAAACTCCAACATAAATTACACGAAAACAGAAAAATGTACCAATACATTTGGCGTGCAGATAACACATAAAAAATTAACGTTTTTCCAGCTTTCTAACGAGCTATTAAAACTAATATGATTTTTGTTAAAGATTGCTTGAAAAAATTGATCACAAAGAAAGTAACAAGGAAGTCACGTCCGAACATAACTTAAAATTAACTAACTACATACATAAATACATAAACTCACGCCTTCATTAATGAACTTTTGTAATTAACCTATTTCTGGAATCTAATTCTGAATTAAACGATTATTATTATTATTATTATTATTCCCAAAGTGGGATAGGCAGAGCTAAAGAATTACCAACAACTAACTAAATCTATCAAAAGTAACTGTTATACTCGTAAACACAAATAACAACAATAATATCTGTAAAAAGTAACAAATTTAAAACTAATAAAATAAACAATTATAATTTAAATAATCAGGATTTTTATAGTTCATTTTCAAAATGGCTACCTCCATTTCTTACGCAGATACGCATCCTTTTTCGTAACTGTGACTTATGTAGTTAGTTAATTTTAAGTTATGTTCGGACGTGACTTCCGTGTTACTTTCTTTGTGATCAATTTTTTAAAGCAATCTTTAACAAAATTCATATTAGTTTTAATACCTCGTTAGAAAGCTGGAAAAACGTCAATTTTTTATGTGTTATCTGCACGCCAAATGTATTGGTAAATTTTTCTGTTTTCGTGTAATTTATGTTGGAGTTTGATAAAAAACATGTATTTTTTAGTTTTCGGCCTCGCATTCTCAAACGTGTACAGATAACATTTTTTTTAATATTGCATAAGAACAACAATTTCATCTTGTATAATAGCAAATAAAAAAAGTTGACTTAAATTTGGTATTTTTTTTTATTTTAATTTTTGAAGTTGCATTTCTGAGTCAGAACTTCTTTAGTTTAGTTCGAATATGAATTTCCACCCGCTTCCTTTGTGATGATTTTTTTCAGTTTTTTTTATAAATAAGTTCCTAGTTGTTATGCATTTTTGGAGAGCTAAGAAAACAGTTAAGTTTTTAAAATATTCTGCAAGCCAACTTTTATAACGTTTTTTTTGTTTGTAAGGCATTTTAGTGGAAAGCGATCACAAAAAAATATTGAAAAATTTTCGTTTTCCGTCTCGCTTTTTTAAATTTGGACCGATAATTACTGTTTTAATATTGAGAAATAACCAGTGTTTAATTGATTTTCTAAATCAGAAATAAAAAATAGATTTAATTTGATACTTTTTTTGTAATAAATTTTTCAAGTTGAATTTCTGAATAATTTAAAAAAAACTAAAAAACGCGATAACTCAAAAATGGTTCACTTTTGCATAATGCATATAGGGATCAAAATTATCGCAAATGGTCACCCCTATCGCCTCCTAACGGGAATAGGTCGACTTACCAATAACCCTGTAGACTCATCAGCTTCATCGATTTTGCACATAACTGTGTACGGTTTCGTTGTGATTTTGTGTTCGGGAACAATTCTCGCCTGAACTGTGCACTCGCTTCCCGTTCGTCGCACTTGTACATATCCAACAGCGTTTTTAAGATAGGAATCACGTGAGGATCTGGAACATGATACACATTATTAGAACTGTTATAATAACACATTATTTAATATGAATATATTTCGCGTTTTACTAACTTCAGTGCACAATACTTACATGAGAATTTTTGCTCCTCTTATTTCAGCCAAATTGTGTTTATTGCTTGAAGCGATGTACTCCATTATAGCCACGTG
Organism: Acleris laterana; assembly: GCA_963966035.1. Classification (NCBI taxonomy): domain Eukaryota; kingdom Metazoa; phylum Arthropoda; class Insecta; order Lepidoptera; family Tortricidae; genus Acleris; species Acleris laterana. The sequence continues at coordinate 15,097,701 of OZ014443.1, forward strand.
TCTCACCATCGGCAAGTTACGAGAGTCGGCTTTAATAAAGTCACTTTCGGTCATATTTTTTAGGATTATTAACAATTCGAACTGATTCAAACTTTGAAATTGTAACGCACAAAGTCCGTGACAAGACGTTGACGTTGACAAACCAGCAACAGTTTTTTTTTCAGTAGAATTAGACAAGACTAAGACGTTGCAATGTATTCCTAAAAACGATTAATGTAAAAAAAAATAGAAATAAGATTTAAATTAAACGAAGCCACAAAATTCATAAATATTCAAATTAGTACCTTAAAATATATTGTATTTTCAAGTTAATGAACAAAAACCACACATCAAAAATAATGAACAATCCCAATTGCCAAAACAATAAAATCGCTTACCAATACAAGGGCAGTGGGTTATGATGAAATATCTACGCATATAATTAAGAAATCAGCTCTGATAATATCTACTCCATTAGCACATGTAGTTAACCTATGTTTTCAGCAAGGCATATTTCCAGAGATTCTTAAATCCTCTGAAATAAAGCCTCTCCATAAAAAAGGAAAACGGAGTGAATTAGGTAACTATAGAAGTATAGACCAATAACATTGATACCAATATTTTCAAAAGTACTTGAGCGTCTTATGTATAGCAGAATTATAAAGTACTCTGATAAATATAAACTTATAACTAATGAACAAAATGGATTTAGGAAAAATAAGTCAACAAATCTTGCTATCTTTAATTTTCTTAAGACTATACATGAATGTATGGATAATAGAATTGATGTATCTGCGATTTTCACAGATATGTCAAAAGCTTTTGACTGTGTTGACCATGGTATACTTCTGGATAAATTGGATCATTATGGCATACGAGGTAAAGCTCACGATTGGTTAAAAAGCTACCTTACCAACAGAAGGCAGTGCTGTGTATTGAATTTCTATTGTAAGACTACTAAGAATATGAAAACTGTAAAGTCAGACTACAAATTAAATAGTAAAGGCGTCCCACAAGGCAGCGTATTGGGACCTCTATTATTCTTGTTTTATATAAACGATTTACCAAGACAGACCAATAATCAAATGATACTTTTTGCGGATGATAGTGCTGCTGTAATAAAATGCACAACTACCTTGGATAAATATAAATGTGACATAGTTAATACATTAGGTGACATAATAAAATGGATGAATTTTAATAAATTAAATATAAATGTGTCTAAAACACATGTAATGCAATTTCGGTCTAGTCAGAGATCGGTCTTGCCGATGAATATAACACATGGTTCTGATGTCATAATGGAAGTTGAGGATACCACATTTTTAGGACTTACTGTAGACAAACACTGTAACTGGAAGCAACATATAGATGAGCTATGTACCAAGCTCTCTAAATTTATATACCCATTACGTAGAATAATACATAGCTCATCAATTGAAGCGGGAAAAATGGCTTACTTTGGATATGTTCATTCACGCTTGACCTATGGCATAATATTCTGGGGCAATTCTACCGATTGGTTAAAGGCATTTAGAATGCAAAAACGTTGCGTAAGAGCACTTTGTGATGCACATCAGAGGGACTCATGCCAGCCCCTCTTTATTAAATACGGAATACTTCCACTTCCCTGTATATATATTAACCTTTTCCACGCCATTGACGGATATATCCGCACCACTGGTTCAACGCCAACGACGGATATTTCCGTCATGGTTGACAGCGCAAATTAAACCTGATTGGCTATGAGGTAAAGTTGACATTATCTTTGGTGTTTAGCTGTCCTTGGCGTGTGAGCGACGACTTTATTTTTGACATAGCGTTGAAAAGGTTAAAGAAATAGCTGTATTCACAAAAAAACATAAAGAACTATTTGGAAAAAAAAAGTGGTTATAACAGAAATTTGCGAAATAACTTCAGATTGCCCGTTACGTTCCGTTCGCAGTCATTTTTTTACAAAAAGAGTGTTTATGGTATGACAATTAAGATTTTCAATAATATTCCGGACATGTTTAAGACTTTTGACAATGATGCTTTTAAAAAAGCTATTAATAAGTGGTTATTGAGAAAAATGTTTTAATGATAATTAAAACATTTTTAAATAATAAAGGTAAATTATAAATTTCAATAACTAAATAAATTGTTATGTAGAACATTAGGTTAAGTAAGACAAAGACAAACAAATATGGTAGATTATAGTAGATTATAGTAGGAAACGATTAATATTAATGTATCACCTTATGTACCTATAATCATGCAATAAATGATATTTGATTTGATTTGATAAAAGAATAACCCCCTTTTGAAGAAACATACGGCTTAGTTGTTTCTTAAACTAGCCATCACATAAGGGAAACCTAAAGAGCAGCATTAAATTGATATCCCTCTTATTGCATAACCAAATATAAGGGTAACCCTTGAAAATAGTGCTTAAAAAGCCAATAGAACGGCTTTTTGTAAGGGTAACCCTTATAAATAGCGCTTAAAAAGGGTGAATTGCAAAAATATTGTACATAGTTAAGGACTTAATTGAGACAACGTTAACTTTCTTCCATTGTTTTTCCTTTGTGTAACGAAAGTTATCCATATGATTATATGACTAATCTTCGTTACACAAAGGAAAAAGTTAAGGATTGTTAAGGATTTTTTAATTGAGCCCTTAACTATGTACAATATTTTTGCAATTCATCCAAAAGCCAATAGAACGGCTTTTTTTAAGTTAAAGGGATATTGATATCACTCAAAATATAGCGCTACAAAATCAAAATCGAGCAAGACGTACACGGAACGGATTTGGTAAGGGTAACCATTATAAATAGCACTTTATAAAGCAAATCGAACGGCTTTCAATCGATACGGCTTTTCTAAATTAATCCTTATAAAAACTCATTCGAAACCCCTTGAATGGGATAGCGGGCCGGTCCCTAGGGGATTTGGTTGTATTGTTAAAACGGTAAATATACATGCGTCAAATTTGGTATGAATTCCGCCAAATATGATATATGTTGCGAACACTCGGCCCACTAGTGCATTTAGTGGATTGAAAACACGCAATTGTCTTTATGTACTTAGGACCGTATTAATAAACTAATCTCAACTCTAATGCTCGTCTCGAGATGCGTCAAAAATGTCAGCTTTCTATGGCTTGACCTTTACTTTGACATAATTCTTGTGACGCGCATCTCAGCCAAGATGAGTTTATTAATACGGGCCTTATAGTCTATAGGTACTTTTAGGTATTTAAAAAAATGTAAACATTCCAAACCACGTGACATTGTTAAACAGCCAATCAAAACTGTTTTATCGAACTTTGACGTACGACGACTTTGACATCAGCCAATAGAAGCAGAACACTGTTTTTATTGGCTGACGAACTATATCACGTGGTTGTTTTGTTTACATTTTTTTAAATGCCTAAAAGTATAGACTAGTAACTGGCGACCGCCCTCGCTTCGACGTCGAGCGAAAACTAGCCCGCTTGAACTTTTGCACCTCGGCTCTCCGTCTAATTAGCAGTTTATAATGCTTGTATCCGTATTTCTTGAATTTTTTTATTTTTTATTTCACTTTTGGTGATCTCATTTACGTTATTTTCATATTTCGTTGAGAAAGGCGATTTAAAAAATCCATGCATTTTCCCTACAAATATTTGATTAACTTTTAGCTCTGATGCCGATGCAGTACGCGGCGCGGTTCGTGAACTTATAGAAATCCAAGCTGCTCCTTTACCTCACCGTGTTGAGGAAGTTCAGGCCCGGCAGCTACAAGATGCCGATAAAGGTATTGTTTACGAAGTAACTAGTGTATAATTTGTGGTATTGTTCTTGTGTAACACAGGGTCCAGGGACACATGTAAAGACAGTACAGAAAGCCAAAGTATAAATAGTATCGTGCTATTAGCACGAGTGCCGCAAACTGAATCTGCCAAACCACACTTTCAGTCACTGGGTATCTTGACGTTGCCTTCACTTTTAATTTTGCACGTGGCAGTGCATACAAGAGAAAACCTGGACACAACTCCCAGGATAGATGCCCCGCGCAGGCACATGACCCGCAGCGTGCGCGCCGGAAAGCTACCGCTCGTTCCACACAAACTGGCTAAATCCCAGAAACTTATCCACTTCATGGGTCCTAAAGTGTACAACCACCTCCCGGATGATATCACCACCACGCAAAGCGCACCACAATTTAAACGTAGGCTTAAAAAATGGCTTGTCGAGCAGGCGTTCTACGACCATAATGAAATGTTTAAGCAAACAACTTAATGTAGGTATTTTATTACCAATTAATATAAATGTATACTATAATAATTATAACTGTAAACTGACATGTAATGTATATATTACCAATAAATAATTTGAATTTGAATTTGTATCTAATCTCTGGCATAACCACAGAATATGTAATAATGGCGTAACCAACATACAGAGGTCCTACTTTTAAAATCGAAGTTTGAAGTTACGTTAGCTCCATCCCTGTCACTCGTCGTTGGACACTAAATCGAGAGAAAGAGATGGAGGTAGCTTAACTTCGAACTTCGATTTTTCAAGTAGGGCCTTCGACATTATGCCATCGAGTGAAAGCAATAGATAACCAAGTACTATTAATACTCTGGTTCCCTGGTATAAAAGAGTATGAAATCTATATGCTTTATTGCCTTTTTGCTGTCAAAACATCGCTGCTTAATGGTAATTTTCCAGGATATCGGAGAAGGCCTTATGCTGATGATGGGGGGCATCCTTTCAGCCGCACAGACAGAACACTTCAAGATGATAATGGAGTGGGAGGGGTACGTGGAGGAAGATATACCTGATGAGATCAAAGTGACTCTTCTGGATACTGGGTACAGGAAACGGGAGCGACTCAGCTCGAAGGACAGTGAAGAGGTAAACGTTTAGGAAACAATCAAGCTTCCACAGACCAGCTGTCTGACTGACAGGCCGAGAGGGATGCAGCTATCTGGTAGAATGAAAGACGTATATGACTGACGAAGAATTCCTCTCGGCATGTCAGTCTAAGGGAGCCTTAAGACACCTGGTAAAGTTACTAGCTATTAGTGGTGACAGGACCTTGTGCAAGATCCGTCCGGACCGCTACCACCATCTTTATACTCTACCGCCAAGCAGCAGTGTTGTAACGTGTTCCGGTGTGGGGATAAGACAACCGGTTAAAATTACTAGCATAGAGGCATTTCATCTTGGTCCTCAGGTTTGGCAACGCAGTTGCGATCTTAGTATTACAGTCTTCAGATTCTAGTCTTGAGATTGTATATTGGTCACAGATATACACTTGCCGTCAGGTGGCCGGTATGGTCGTATGCCAACTCCATGCCATAAAAAATAGAAACATTATATCTGTCGCCACTCCATAGGCAAGATGTATCAAACATCTCTTATGTAGGATACACCAAGCTTCACTTTCTGAATCATATGAAGGGCGAAAACTTCTATACCAATAATGCATTGCTTTATCTCTTACTGTTGTCTATAATGGAGTGCAAGTATATTATGTTATGGCTCACTCACCCAACATCTGTGTCCAGTTTAGTATTCCATCATTCTTGGTATCTGCTTCGCCTATTTGTCTACACCATCTGTAGGTAAAATATAATATGATTCTACCATCAGGAATCATAAGTGTCTTAGGTTTATCCAGATAAACATATGATATTATTTACTTATTACTTTGACCTTATATTCAATTATCTGTCACTAATATGTGACCAGGACATAGCACTAGTGTGCGAACGGATTGAGACCCACAGTATCGCACCGCACTCTCCTATATCCGAAGATATAGGCCTGAGTCGCCCTTTACTTCTCCGCGGAGTCCACATGCTTATAGCAAGGCATGGTATACTTTTGCTCTAAAGCCGGCAGCCATGACCACCAATGGTCCAATGCTTTCATCTAGCAACCACAAGAGGATGCCGGATCAACCAGCGAGCCACTAGTTAGTTACCTTCGTAACTTCACACGGTCAACACGGTCTCAACGAGACTACTTTATTAATTATAACTTATATCATAATTATTAGTAAACCTAAGGCACTTAGCTTGTGTATCTGGACTCGCCTCTCATATGACCTCCAATACACTAACTGTCAAGCACTTAGCACTGACTCTAATTTATATACTTTCAGTGAAATGATACAACTTTACTTGGAGTAACAACACAAACTTACAAAATAAACTTTACAAGACGTGCGGTTGCAAGACAAATGACAATCAAATTATGACAGATAAGAAACGGAAATACTTACTAAAGAGTTTCAGTGTTGCTATACAATATTTACATTTCGCGAAGTGTCACGACACTCCCGCCAGGAACGATTAGAGCAAGGTGACCATCAAATTCTGCGTCCATTCCCTTATCTTTTCAAGGGCTCGGACTGCAACAATTCGTTTATGTTTAAATTCTTCAGGTTCAACTTCTTCCACTGTTTCTCTATCTTCGGTCAAAGTATCTCTGTCTTTTGTATTTGAAGTATCTCTCAGTTCATTCTGCACTATATCGGTGCTCTCAATCTCTAAATCCGGTTCTTTACTTGTGACATCGGCAGAGTCATTTATCATTTCCATGTCACCAACCAAATCTGTTTCTTTATCAGCTAACGTTTCTTTCTGTGCATCATCTGATCCTGCTGCAACAACATCAAGGATAACTTCTGACTCTTCAGGAGTTTCATCAGGTAACTTGTATACTTTAAACTTTCCTCCAGTTTCTTGAGGTACTGGATCTTGTCGTTCATTGTGTTCTATTTCTAGAGGATATAAATGAGCAATGGATCGTGTAAATATCGTTTCACCAACTTTAACACGCGCTTCTCTAACGAAACCATCGGGACTTTCTATCAAAGAAACTATTCTTCCTACTTTCCAGCCTTCGCGGTTCTTATCTCCTTTTATCTGAACAATTTGGCCTTCTTTCGGAATCAATTTTGAAGTCACGCGTGGTTGTTTATGCGAGTGGTTATACCTTTCACGCAAACTTGGTAAGTAACGATTTTGGAAAATTTCTTTAAATTCCTCTAGTATTATACGATCTTTCCTCCAGCCTTTAATTAAATCGGTTTTTGTTGACGTGCCGCTGAACATCGCATCATTATTTGCAGTTTCTAATGTAACACATCTACCTACTTGAAGAAAATCGGATGGCTTCAAAATGTGTTCCAATTCTGTATCAACACAAGTTAAAGGTCTTGTGTTTATTACTGCCTCTATTTCCTTTATCATTGTTGACAGTTGACTGTCCTTTAACAGGTGTTTTTGAAGTGTCCTTCGCATACAGTGTTTAATTAACCCTACTAACGTTCGTAAAAACCACCGAACCATGGTGCAAGTTCCGGTATGAATCGCCATTTTATTTTATTCTCAACACAGTAAGCGTTGGCTACTATATCAGCTACCAATTTAAAGTGTAAGGCGTTGTCAGAAGTGATAAGAGCTGGAACTCCTCTGGTCGAAATCATTCGCCGTAGAGCGAGTAGACCTTCTTTCGCTGATAAATCTTCAACCACTTCCAAATGTACAGCCCTGACTGCAAAGCACGTAAATAAGCTTATCCATCTTGCTTGCTTGTTCCCTTTTCAGTTTTAACTAGCACAGGTCCCAAATAGTCCAATCCGGTAAATGAAAATGGTTTGCTATAATTAACCCTTTCGTATGGCAGCGCAGGTGAAGGTGGTAGTTTATATGGTCCACCACCATGTTTCAAACACCGTGCACATGTGCTTAAAATCTTCCCAACTTGACGTTTGCCTTGTGGTATCCAGTAAGATTGACGGATTATACTCAAAGTATGATTGACACCAACATGATAGTTCTTCTCATGAGTGTTCATTATGACTTTATTAGTAAAATCACAGTCTTTAGGTATAATTATAGGATATCTCTTGTCAAATGACCATTCAGCATATTTAAGTCTACCTTTACACCGTAAAATACCATCAATGTCTTTAAATAAACCTAAATTACGACTGAGGCTGGTTACTTTGCCATTCACTTCTTCTTTAAAGTGTTCTACTTGTAATTTCTTGATTTCTTTTAATGTATTATCTTCTATTTCTGATTCCATATACTGTTTGTCTTGATGTTCGTCATCTGCATTGCGTTTTGACTCGATTACTTCTGAAATCTCTTCTTGGTTCTCTTCGTTCTTAGTCAGATCCTCCCCAACTAAAAGAACATTTTCTCTGAATGGATTCACTGGCCAACTAACATAATATCTATTATGCTTGTACTCTGTTAGGACATAATGCTTTATTATGAACACCATGTTGACCACAGTATCGACACCTCCTAAGTACACTGATGCAAGTGCAAAATCACGATTTCACAGGAGAGCTGTGCAAAGGTAAATAATATGCATAACTTTTTTTCCTTTAAAGATAATGTAATGAAATTTTAGATTTATTTTAATTAAAGTACTACGTTTTCTTCTACATATTTAAAATTTAAAAAACTATAGCGGTTTTTGAGAAAAGCGCAGATAAACTAGTATACGCGTATTACATGTGTTTCAATTTATAGTATACTGAGCTAACTACCACTTGATCCAGTATACACTGTTTGTGGCTATCATTACAATTCAGCTTCTATTTATTATTTTTATAGGTAATTAAGTGATTATGGGTGATATCATTTATAAATATAGATATTGCTTTGCTCTGTTACCCCTTATTATTATTATTTGGGCATAATAATCACTAGTACCAGTATACAATAAAAGTCATGTCACTTAAACCAGTACACTTTTGTAATATTGTCATGTTCTTTATATTAAAATAATAAGGGTTGACTTTTAAAAATATGACTAAACCCGTGTTCTTAAAATCAAAAGATAGTAACTTGCCAAATAACGGTGTTATTTTGGGAAAAACTTACTTACATTTTTATAACAGCCATAATTATTTTATGTTCATAATGGAAACTTTCATAACAAACGCTTTTACCTCTTCAATTAATTAGTAGTAATGGAAATTTAGAAACTTAATTGAATTATCTTAAAGTAACGTTTTTAATCATTTTGCTATTTATCATTCGAACACCTTTACTAACCCAAATAATAAGATATTGTTTTTAAAGCAATCTTATTTGAGATTACTTCTTACTTAGTATCTTACAAGATTCAGTCTTTATTCATTTTCATAATTGGGATACACCAGAAAGATAACTGTCTGCTTTTACATTTTTACTCGATAGTATAGCCTTTTATAAGGATTTCATTTGAAGCTTTTCATGATTAAGAGGGTTTTTGGTGGTTTAAACAAATTATTTCATAAAATTAACCTCATCTGCTTACTGTGCAAAAATGGCGAAGTTATTTAGAAAGACGGTTTTTTTTAATTATTTGTGTTTTCTTTTTAAAACACGTCTTTTCAAACATTATGTAAAGAAACAATCGCAACACAATTTATTAATAGTTTCAGAGAATTATTAGTATTCTGCCATTGCTTATTACCTAAATTCAAATAAATACAGCGTTTCCTGCATAACTTCTTTCTAGAGCAGATTTACTGAATACAATCACATCTACAATACTTTATAACGAGCAATTATTGTATAAGTATACAGGGTTACTGGTTAAGTCGACCTAGATCCTTTAAGGGGTTATAGTTTCCATAATTTCTGACCACTTTTAGTTGAAACACCGTATTCCAAACTTAACCGTTTTCAAGATATTTAACTTTTAAGATAACTATTCTTAAATACCATTTTTTTCCATATTGCATCATTTGTTTTAGAATCCTTGCATTTCATTTTTTTTTTTTACAACAATTATGTAGTAGATAAGTGTCTTCAACATTCTGGGTACCTAAATTACCGTTAAGTGTGCTAACCGAGTCGTATTAGATGAATGATTGCGAAAGAAGGAAAGAAATTTCCACGAAATATTTTTTTCTAATAGGAATATTTCAAAAAAACTCTATGGCAGTAATACTGCAGATAATTTAAAAAACATCTACATTTCTTCAGCTATCTAACGAGGTACGGCAATCTTGGCTATTATTAAAAATAAATAGAAATATCTTAGTTGAAAGTCTGCCAGGTAGTAGTAAAATTTTACTGTAGTACATCAATGTATGACTTTGGTCCTAGAAAACTAAATAAAATAATTCAAATACGTACAAAATTACATGTATTAAACATTTGCTGTTACAATTCATGTTCCACATGTCCGCCTCTGTTTCGCACACATATCCTCAGCCTTTTTCTCAATCCACTTTTTACTACTTACGCCCGTAGTTAAACGCAGTCTTATTTCATCTGCTGCGTCGAGTATTTTTTGTCTCAACTCATCAACCGATGTAATTGTGTTAGTTTCCTTTCCTTTTATTCGCTTCTTATTGGGGTTTCCCTGTTCTTTTGAAGCCCAATAATGAGCATTGTGGTAATTGGTTATACCGTCCTTGTCGAATTTAGATTCATCTGTCCACAATATGTCTTTTAAAAACGACGGGTCCTCTAAATCTGCATTGAGCATGAACCTGCAGAAATCCAATCTCTTCGCAGGATCTCCTTAAAAGGATCACAGCGAAGATTTAGTTTAAATGTATGGATGGGTATAATAGGAAACCATTTAATTGGACCTCACTTTCTCCCTGACAATTTAAATGGAGAACATTATAAAAATTTTCTAAGGTTCGATTTACCTAACTTACTGGATGATTTGCCACTCAGCCACATTCGTGACATGTGGTATCAGCACGACGGTTGCCCTGCACATTTCAGGAGAAGTGTTAGAGAATGGCTAGACACTAATTATCCCAATAAGTGGATTGGGAGAGGTGGGCCCACACCATGGCCAGCTAGAAGTCCGGATTTAACCGCTGTGGACTTTTATGTGTGGGGACACATGAAGAGTTTAGTTTATAACGAAACTAACACAATTACATCGGTTGAAGAGTTGAGACAAAAAATACTCGACGCAGCAGATGAAATAAGACGGCGTTTAACTACGGGCGTAGTAAAAAGTGGATTGAGAAAAAGGCTGAGGATATGTGTGCGAAACAGAGGCGGACATGTGGAACATGAATTGTAACAGCAAATGTTTAATACATGTAATTTTGTACGTAAGTATTTGAATTATTTTATTTAGTTTTCTAGGACCAAAGTCATACATTGATGTACTACAGTAAAATTTTACTACTACCTGGCAGACTTTCAACTAAGATATTTCTATTTATTTTTAATAATAGCCAAGATTGCCATACCTCGTTAGATAGCTGAAGAAATGTAGATGTTTTTTAAATTATCTGCAGTATTACTGCCATAGAGTTTTTTTGAAATATTCCTATTAGAAAAAAATATTTCGTGGAAATTTCTTTCCTTCTTTCGCAATCATTCATCTAATACGACTCGGTTAGCACACTTAACGGTAATTTAGGTACCCAGAATGTTGAAGACACTTATCTACTACATAATTGTTGTAAAAAAAAAAACAAATGAAATGCAGGATTCTAAAACAAATGATGCAATATGGAAAAAAATGGTATTTAAGAATAGTTATCTTAAAAGTTAAATATCTTGAAAACGGTTAAGTTTGGAATAGGGTGTTTCAACTAAAAGTGGTCAGAAATTATGGAAACTATAACCCCTTAAAGGATCTAGGTCGACTTAACCAGTAACCCTGTATAATATAACCTTAATCTCGGAAACGGCTCCAAAGATTTTCATGAAATTTTGTATGCAGGGGGTTTCGGGAGCAATAATTCGATCTAGCTAGGTTTCATCTTTAGAAAACCCCCAAAAAAAACCGGTTATTAATTATTATTCATCATTAGTTATACTAGAACTGTTATAACCATAGCAACTCTCATAATAGAATTGTTTTTCCGCTTCAGTTACGCTATTGGTGGTATTCTGATACCATCAACGATATCAATATTAGCGGTACGGTACGAGAGTAGAAAAAGAATATGGATAAGAGATTCCATACCTCTAATCATTCGTTTCTATAATAAATGTTGGTGCCGATGCCGTCGTAATGAACCTCTTGGAAAAACTCATCACATAAATTAATTACATTTATCACACACAACTTAAAAGAGAAATGGCTTTAATAATATACTAATTTATCTAATCATAAGAATTAATAGTCAATTTGTAAAAAAACTTTTTTTTTATGACCACAGCTGTCTTTGGATGTAGGTGTCAGCTACACTCGGCGTCAAAAATATCGCACCTTCGGGAAAAATATGTTCAACCGACATTATACCCTATTTAATCAAGGGTAAAGGTATGACTGTTAGGTATTATTTGAAAGGTAATAAAATATACTTTTTAAAAAAGCTAAAAAAAATGTAAATATTGTAACCAGATTTAAAAAAAAATAAGTTTAATGCGAGGACAAGAAAAATGTTTATTAAATTGTAAATTAACATCAATGAAATGGTTAACAAACAAACAAAAAAGACACTTAAAAGTAACCTTAAACCTAGTTTTACCCCCCCTTGCCCTAACTACTGCTTCCATGCGGTCTTTCATTGACCGAACCAACTTCACTACGTCCGTCTGAGGAATGAGGTTCCATTCTTCAATCACGGCGCACTGTGGAACGAAAATGGCCTCTCCATAGAAATAGGGACTTAATTTTCTAAGTGCCTATTTTTTTAATTGAAATCAAATCTACTCCTCATAATTAGGTAAAAAAATGAATATGGGTCAATTTGGCTGGAAAACCGCCGAGTAATAATTTTTTTACTAAAATTTTGTATGGAGCGTATATGAAAAATCGGAATATCTCAAAAAGTGCACAATTTTCCGTAATATCCTTCCGCAGGAATTTAGTACCAATTATTTATGATTTTTCGGCGTACTCAAAATTTCCCGGGCAGGTGCACTTTTTTTAAAAAAAATCAAAAACGTTTTATATTGGGAAAACTTGGTTTTTAGGAGGTATTTAAGTTTGCACGACACGTTTAATCGTGGGATAAAATTAAATAATGGCTTTAGATGAGATGGATGTTCAAAAATGAGGTCATTGGAATAATGACATATCTCACTTTTTGGCCCTTTATCTCCCTGCCCCCTAATGAGCACAATCGGTGCTCATTAAGTGTATGATTAAAAGTAAAAATTAACTAAATCACTCTTAATTATTCTTAATTAGTTGGCATTAAGTAAAAGTATAAATTAAATATTATCTTATTATCATTAAGGATGATGATTACCCAGATTTCATTAGTAATGTGCAATAAATAGGTTGCAGTTTAATTTTATTGTTCTGCGTCACCTATTTCGGCATCCAATTCCGAATCATTTTGCGATTCGGAATTGATTAGAAGGTCCAAGGTCTCAATAAATAAGGTTTGTTTGTTCTTTTTATTCAGTGTTGGCCTCATTGCGGTAAGTTTGGGATCCGATGACAGAAGTAACATATTGAGAATGTCATGATTTGAATCTTGTCTACTCTTTTTCTGTGAGTTGTGTTCCCTGAACCTTCTAAAGTCTTTATTCCGGGCCTCTGACGCTTCTTCTGAGAGATTGCCGATCGGTATAACTTCGTTATGGGCTATAATGTCTGCTCCATGCACCAGTAATTTATGAACCGTTGCGGACATATGATACCAGTTGTATAATTCCACATATTTTTTTACTGTATCGTGGGCGTAATCTTTATATTTGTTGACGTCTATAACCTCTCCTGAAGTAACTGCTTGCAAGATTACTGCAAATCTCCTGATTAATCCCTCATCTAGTTCTGTAATCCTTGCTGTTTTACAGGGGTCCTCAAAAAACTTTCTGGCTGTGTTTCCATCATTAGTTGTCCACTTCTTCCATCAAGGCTTTGTAGTTAAAAGAAGGTTCCTGATTTCTCAAAATCACGTACAAATCTAAGTTGGTCGTTAAACCCTCCATTGCTTGCAGTTGAAATGTTCCAGAAGGAATAAACAATAAAATTGAACTGCAACCTATTTATTGCATATTACTAATGAGAACCCATTGAAATCTGGGTAATTATCATCCTTAATGATAATAAGATAATATTTAATTTATTTTTTTACTTAATGCCAACTCATTAAGAATAATTAAGAGTGATTTACTTAATTTTTACTTTTAATCATACACTTAATGAGCACCGATTGTGCTCATTAGGGGGCAGGGAGATAAAGGGCCAAAAAGTGAGATATGTCATTATTCCAATGACCTTATTTTTGAACATCCATCTCATCTAAAGCCATTATTTAATTTTATCCCACGAATAAACGTGTCTTGCAAACTTAAATACCTCCTAAAAACCAAGTTTCCCTATATAAAACGTTTTTGATTATTTTTTTTTAAAGTGCACCTGCCCGGGAAATTTTGAGAACGCCGAAAAATCATAAATAATTGGTACTAAATTCCTGCGGAAGGATATTACGGGAAATTGTGCACTTTCTGAGATATTCCGTTTTTTCATATACGCTCCATACAAAGTTTTATAAAAAAAATTATTACTCGGCGGTTTTCCAGCCAAATTGACCCATATTCATTTTTTTACCTAATTATGAGGAGTAGATTCGATTTCAATTAAAAAAATAGGCACTTAGAAAATTAAGTCCCTATTTCTATGGAGAGGCCATTTTCGTTCCACAGTGCGGCGTCCTGGAGGTCTTGGAGAGTGGTAGGGATGGCATCACGTGACCGAACACGTCGCTTCAGCTCGTCCCAAAGGTGTTCGATTGGGTTCAAGTCGGGACTTCTCGCTGGCCACTGGATAACAGGGATCCCAACCTCTCCCAGGTAATCACGAACGAGCAATGCAGTGTGGTTGCGGGCGTTGTCGTGCATTAAAGTGAATCCAGTGCCGACAAAACCCGCATATGGGACCACATGCTCTTCCAGGATCTCCGTGACGTCCCGGTGAGCAGTCAGAGACCCCTGCCCGCGAGTGCCCGCCGTCCGGGAGACGCACAGAAGGTCGGTCTTGCCATCTGTGGACATACCGCCCCAGAACATGCACGAACCACCTCCGTAGGCCACCGTTTCTTCAATGCAGGCTTGAGCAAATCGTTCTCCCGACCTTCTGTAGACTCTTCTACGCCTGTCGTTGCAATAGAGGCAGACCCTCGTCTCATCGGAGAAGAGAACCTGCCTCCACTGGTCGAATGTCCAATCGACGTAAGCACGAGCAAACTGCAGGCAGTCTCTGCGATGCTGTGCGGTCAGTTGGGGACCTGTAGCAGCCCTGCGGGTCACAATCTTCTTCTCCCGCAACCTTCTCCTAATGGTGGAGGTGCTAACAGAGGTCGTCCGAGCTTCTCGGAGACGCTGTTGCACCTCAACAGCATTGGAGAAGCGATTGCGTAGAGACGACGACACAATAAAGCGGTCGTCTCTTTCAGATGTGCAGCGTCAGCGGCCAGCTCCATGCCTCCTAATGAAGCCTCCAGTCTCCTGGAACCGCAGGTATACTCGGCGGACAGCAAACCGGCTTAAATTCAGTTGCCGAGCGATATCACATTGCTTGGAGCAGTGCGACCACCTGGGTTGATTCAGCAGCAGTGGTTTCCATTTTTGAGGGTAGTTTTTTTGCTTCAGCTCCTTAGATGTGTTCTCTTTAACGTCTGGATAGCGAATTATTGACATTTGACCTTTACCAGACTTTTTATACACCTGGAACACGGCACACCTCGCGACCATTCAAACGCGTAATTTGGCACTTTTTTGTAGGTATCTAAATTGTAGTAATGAGGTAAAATATTGGAATCTGCCGGTAACCATCGGGGAGGGAAGATGTCCGGCTTTTACTTTTGATTTATTCTGTTTACTGTTTACTCAACTCACTTGACACTGGCAAAATCACTGTCAATCAATCAAATCAACCTATTCCCCGAAATGGTTTTGAAATTTTCATAAATTGTTAAAATGGGCGTACCCCAATTGTGATTCTAACACGTTTATTAACGTATATCGCGTCGACACAGAAGCGAGTATACTGAGCCAACGTCTGCTAGCATTAATGGTTTACGAGCATACTGAGCCAACTGTCAGTTGTACCGCTCACACTCAGCCCCTCCACGGAATCGGTCCCGCGTACTGTGGTGCAAGCGACTTGACTCAGTTTACAACCTACCGATTTACAAAAAAGTGTTACTTGCATTTGTATACGCCACTTTATTTCAGAAAGTAGCAGGAATTTCCGCATGAAATTTTTGTGGGAGGTAAATATAAGTATTATAGGCATAAAAATGCAAAAAAACGAAAATCGCAAAAAGGTCACTTGCACCAGTATACTTAGGAGGTGTCGGTATATACATTTCTTCTTAGAAAAACATTTGGTTAAATGGTGTCCTGTTCTGATGCAATTAAAACATCTGCCTTTTAGTTTTGCCTTCCTTTCATTAATGGTTTTAACTCACAAAAAATACAAGATACTTTCTTTCCTTTTCCAGTATAAGTATTTTCCAGTCCTTTCAGCTCAAATTTTCTTTTAATCGTACTGTCCCTTTCCTTTGAATTCCAATTGTTAGTTCTAGGCTTTGAATTATTCCATTGTCTTTTATAATGTTTTGTGCCATTAAAATTACTATACTTCAAGTAATCCTGCTTGTCTCGTCCTGTAGTGTCTTTCACATGTAAGGTTTCCACTGTATACTGAGTAGGGAATGCATCCCGGTAAATTTTTGTATGGGATTTACCGCGGTAACGGTAAATTACCGGTAATTTTCATACTAAGAATTACCGGTTTGCATTCCCTAATACTGAGGTTGTGACATGTCATATGTATTATTTTCTTGTGTTATTCTTAATGCTTCCTTTTTGGTTGAAATAATTAGTGATAATTGTTTCAAAATATCCTCCACTGACTCCGTACTACTCGAACCAAGTCTCATTTTTGTTTCATAAACAAGTTCAGTAGGAAATTTCTCCATAATCAAAGATCGCATTTGATTGGTGCCAGTGTCTTCTCCCATGGATTGAAGTATTTGCATGTGTCTTTCTATTTCATCTAATGTATTTTGACATTCCTCCATTTTCTTAGCTCGTTTAACTTTGTTTAAGGCCCTGTGATTCCATTCTCTTTTCCGTACCTTGATTTTAAGGTATTAACAGCTATTTGATAGCTTTTGTTTGTTGTATCAAACCCATCCACTAGCCTAGCCGCATCTCCCTTAAGTGAACTCTTAAGATAAAGCAGCTTATCAACATCATTTAATTTCCTTCTATTAATGTTTGACGTAAACTGGTCCCAGAATTGATGCCATTCAAGCAAATCACCACTAAATTCTGGCAAGTTCAAATCTGGTAACTTACTGTATGTTGATGGTTCGCTTTCCTTTCTGGACATTGTTGGTTGTTCACTAAATATTTTCAATCTTGCATCCAGTTCGGCTAAGTTTACTTCACCTTATAGTTGATATGTAGTGAGATTTGATATCTCATCTGGATCAGGATTTTTGCAGATATTAAAATAACTATAGAGTTCTGATGTGAAGCGAGACAGGATAGATTTCAGCTTAGCTGATACAATTTTGGCTGTTTCCAAATTGTCATTGTTTATGGTTGTACAGAGATTGTGAGCTTGAACAGACAAAGATTTGATTTCTTCAATAAATTTCGACAAACGGTTTAAAAATATTTCTTCCATTATTTAGTGAATAACTGGAAACAAGTTTCAGAACATAATGACATACATATGATGTATTTAACACCATCAGCTAACATAAATTGCTAGCAATGTTAAAATATAAGTATTTCAATTTAAATTTGTAAGAAATGGTATCTGACCATCACTTTCCTATGATGATAACTGCGAGAAAGCTTACATGCCTTTAATATGCACTGCTATATTTCTCAGGGGTCGGATTTTTCATCGCATGGTGAGATGAAAGAAAACTGTGGAGTCGATATTAAAGCCAAATTTTAATTCATATTCATACTCATTCATTTAATTAAGAACGAAATTAAATTATAAATAAAATAAGTCATATGAGTAGAAATAAATTATATCGTAAATAAAAATAAAATAAAATATTACTTTTATAATATGCTCCTAGTTTCCAATATCCATAAAACTTGTAGATATAGGAATGAGTGCCTCAAAATCTTGACAAGGTATGGCATGTGCATTGTCCATTTCAAAATCACAATTGTAAAACGAGTAAATAATGGTAACTTTTTCCATATTTTCTGGGCTAAAACTGGTTCTATATTGGTTGAAAATCCACTTGTGACTTGAAAAAGATCGTTCTACGTCAACGGAAGTTAGCGTAGCATATTCTAGAACTCGCTCAAATTGTTCAGTACTTGCCATGTGCCTTAAATGTATGAAGTCCGGATTTCTGTTGAGTACACTTTCCAATTTATTCTTGGCTGTTTCAGGGCCGAAAATAGTTAAAAATTGTCTTACGTCGTCTAATATTTGAAAACTTTGCTTAATCGACATATTAGTACACTGCAATTTTGTGATTGAATCAACAATGATTTCAAAGTTATCTTTTATATAACTTAGCTCATTTGGCATATTAACGTTCAATAATACAGTTTGGGCGTTTAAAATTGCGGCGGCATCTCTACTGTTCAATGATGAAATAATATTTTTATTTTTTTCGTAATGAGTAGCATAATAAAATGCAGCACTCAGCCACGTCCCCCATCTGGTTATTATAGGCTGTGGTGGTAAGGGCACATCAGGGGCCATCGTTTTAAATAGTCTTATCCGTTGTGGCGATTTTAGAAATACCTTTTTTACATTGGATATTAATTTGTTAAAGTCCTCGTGTTCTGATCTTATATGTTCAGCAACACGATTGAGTGCATGTGCTAAACATGTAACATGTCTCATGTTATAAAATTTCTTTTTTAATATTTTACCTGCAAGAAGCATGTATGCAGCACTGTCCGTGCATAACACTAAAAATTTGCATATATTCCTTTCGAAATCATCTTGCCACAAAAACATTAAAGATCTTTCTACCAATTCTGCAACCGAAATCCCATTTACTTTTTCTAAAACCTTGCACGATAGCAAATAAGGTCGAGATGGAAATCCTCCTAATGACTTCACAATAACATTAGTAATGCAATTGCCAACAGTATCCACCGTTTCATCTACTGAAAGCCACAAGTAACAATCATTCAATGAAGTTCTTATTTTACTTATGATTGGTGTGTAGACTTTTTCAAGATAAATCTTTCTTAAAGTAGATTCTTCTGGAAGTTTTCTATTTGAACATTTACAACAAAGATACTTGTTCATAAACTTTCTAAACTCGGGATGTTTGAGTCTTTTCCATGGGATATTGCATGTAATCAAGAACAAACAGAGATCTATGTAAAAGTCGTTCGTAGTGCAAAATTTATTTTGATGTCGGGCAGAATTTACGTGCTTTAGGACATTATCTTTTTTTAGTTGAGTTATAGTAATGTCACACAGAGTACACACTATAGCTGATTGGTCAGCATCGTACCTTAGCTCGTGACATGGTTCTATCCAACTCTGAATAAAAGACGACGTTTGCTGAGATTTCGTTTGGTGGAGAATACTATTAACATGTTTTAAAATAAATATGTGTTTTAATTGCGTTAGCTCTACTCCACAACACACACACGACACAACACATTTCTCATGATCGTATTTTAGATCTTTGTAAGGTGCTATCTAGTACAAAATTGCAGAAACATGCGGATCAGACATAATTGTTTACGTAATTATTGCACGTACCGATTGCAATAAATAATTAAGTGACACATCGCGTCGTGAACGATTGACATGCAAATGATTTATGATAAAGCAGCTAGTACCTAGCATTACGTTTACCGCAACAAAGTAGTCTGAACCAAACAAAAGATTAACTAATTTGATATAGTTACAGGGTAAATGTAACCCTTTACCAAGCAAAAGGCTTAACACTTCCCAAATCACTACTACACAAATAATTTTAATTACATTCAGTAAGATTAATTTTCGATTAACATTTTCGATCTGTCAACCTGCACAAGGGACAAAAGTATTACGGGACTAAGAAAATTGGTGAGTATGAGTATGAATATGAATTAAAAATTAGCTTTAATATCGACTCCACAGTTTTCTTTCATCTCACCATGCGATGAAAAATCCGACCCCTGATAATAATCTCAAAACACAAATCAACAATGTACATTTAGTAGAATAGCATAAAAAATATATATTTATGTAATATTCTGACTAGTAGTTAAAATACTGATATCAAATAATATCACTACAATGCTACTATATTTTAAATGTATCATTGTGAAATATAGGATTGTGATTAAATTATTTACTCTGAAAGAGTCAGTACAAAACCTAGCACTGTAATTTAGTATTATTTAAACTTTACCACACAGGACATAGATACAATGTCAAATGCTTTCTATTATCAGTAAAAGTCTGGCAACAAAACAAAGTAACAATTAACTTCCCCATAGAATGTTACCTTATAATTTCTTATACAAATTCAGTTAAGTATGTCAACTTTGTTAGGAACGCTAAACTTAGTTCAAAGTAGTGTGATAGTCTAAACGTACCTTATACATTTATCTAAGTAGAACTATATGTAGCCAAAATGCAGCTTTGTCAGCGTCACGTAGAGTAGTATTCTTAGGAAGCTTATTTAAGAATATCCTTTCCCTTATATACTGGCAGCGCTCTCATGGCGGTATGTTCGCCCTATAATGAGTATACATAGTGTTATAATCATGTACACAATAAAATAAATAAACATTAGAACGATTGCGTTAAGAACTCAACCGAAGCTTTCGAAGTTAGTCGGTTTGAAATAATAGGCGCTACGCGTGTAATAAAATGACAATAACATGTGGGTGTTATTATTGTGCAACCACGTTGAGAAATTATTTACAAAGTTAAAGTTCTTAAAAGATTCTCCAACACACATGATAACATGTAATTACGGAAGGTTTTCGTTATTAGATTAAATTATTGAAAATTGAAAATGCCGTTCTTCATTTGTTTTATCAAGTCTAAACCTTTGGAACTTCACGGAAAGAACTTTAGTATACACGAAATTTACAAATGCACAACAAAAAATCACTAAATAACTTAAAACAACATTATAACACTCACCTGATAATAATCAAATGGTTCAATATAATTTGTAACAGTTCTGAACACTTTTTATTGTGTTTTCACAACAACGTAAACTTTCCTCTCAGACGCTGTTTCGAGAAAATCATAAGTAATGAATGGCCGACAACTAGGCACCTATCTACGTATCGCGCGGTTCATACTAAACTTTGCGTACACGTCCCAAACTAGTGTTAATAATAACTATTTTATACAACTAAATTAACCAATAGCTTTAACAGTAGTTATCTTGTTAACCAGTACGTTTCATAACACAAAATCAAAGAAATAAAGAGTGTCCGCCATGTTGGCAGAACCAGAAGTCATATCCGGTAGTCTTAAGTTTTAGGTTCTAAATTCACATTTGTATGTCTTGCTGCGTACAGTAAATATGCTTAATATTAATTAATCTTAATTTAATAAATTATTATACGTAAATACAAGTTTTCTAAACAGAATATTGTGTGAACTTAAAAACATGTGATAAATTAGTTCTGCAACTGGACAGCAGATGGCGCTAAGAGTTATGAGATGACACAACAACTTGCAATATTAAATTCTCCATTGAAATTACTTTTTCAATGCATTATTCAGTCTTAGGCTTGCTTACAATTATCCAAGCATACTGTTCTTTATCCCAGCACATTTTCACCACCACCACCATGTCGCCACTCCATAGGCAAGATGTATCCAACATCTCTATTATGTAGGATACACCAAGCTTCACTTTCTGAATCTTATGAAGGGCGAAAACTTCTATACCAATTATGCATTGCTTTATCTCTTACTGTTGTCTATAATGGAGTGCAAGTATATTATGTTATGGCTCACTCACCCAACATCTGTGTCCAGTTTAGTATTCCATCATTCTTGGTATCTGCTTCGCCTATTTGTCTACACCATCTGTAGGTAAAATATAATATGATTCTACCATCAGCGGGCCAATTATGCGTGGCACCTTTTTATCGTGTCGATATGTATAAAATTTTAACAAAGTCGTCTATTTTATCTAAATCCCTAATATGGTTGACAATGTCGATAAAGTTATTGCGCCGATATAGCGACGACTATTGTGTTTAAGCCCAGTGTGACAAGAATCACATGAGATTACTACCAATTTGCAAAAAAGTTGCTAGTGTCACGAAATCAATACATTTTTGCACATGTTGGATGTTGAATGGCGGACTTTATATAATGCTTCTAAAATGGGAAGTTATAAATTAGTCATCGAAAGAAGCCGGACGCCATACTATTAAAAATATATGGGTTATGTTGACATCTCGATTCGGTAGTTCTATATTCTATGGTTATTAGTTTATGGTTAGTAGTTTAGTACCTACGAAAGTTTAAAGTTTGTATAATATAATAACATTATACGAATTTTAGTTCGGTCCGAATTTTTTCATGAAGAAACCGAAAATGAGCCAAACAACAAAAGTGCAAGTTTAACATTGTGAACTAATATGAGTTTAAGTGCATTGTCAATTTCTTTATTTATTGTTAATGATTAAAACAATCGTGTTGTGTTACAGTCGCTGTACAGCAGTACAAAAGAGAAAAATTATAGAATATATGGCCAGCCACCCCTTATTCGCAAACGGGGAGTTCAGTGGGCCACTCGGATCTCAAAGACACGAGTCCGAGTGGCAAAATCTGGCTTCTATGTTGTGAGAGTTTGGCCCGGACAAATCCGTCGCATCATGGAAAATCGTAAGTATTTTGTTTATTTCACTATACATTCATATTTTTCGGGTAACATTTAAGTTTTAGCCTACTTCGCCTTATTTACCACATTACATTGCACACAAAGAACTTGCACCAATTCTGAGTTTATGTATGTATGTATTTTTCTTAAAGGGGTTTGGGGTAAAAGTGTTGCTGTTTCCATTTATAAGTCATATCATATTATATTTTTTTAGGTGGGTGGGCATACCTAAAAGTTATGAAGGTATTATTATGACAGAAACAGAATGATCTATTCAAAATTCTATATATTCTATCTATTAATACTGTCTTTTAGTAATGAAAACTTGAAATTTATATCTTTTTAATATTTTGGCTCGAATATTATCAAAGACATTTAATGTCATATATTTATATGTAGGTAGAGGTCCTCTAAACTATTTTAAGAAAATTATCCATGTCCGCTGGGAAGAAATATGACCATATTGTCCATACAAACTTACCCTTTGTTTCATAATGACTTTTTTTTATATAAAAGTAATGCAATTGTATTTTATGTTACAGAATATAATAGAACTCGTAAAAATAAATCAGCTCAAGTCAGAACACAATGACATTCTGAGGGAGCAAAATAAGATTTTAAGGGGAAACCAGTAAGTTTTAATTTTATCCATACTCAAACATAATATGGTAGATCATTTATAATCCACACTAATATGTAGATGCAAGGTAACTCAGTCTGTCTTTTACATTCTAGCTGCTAAACTGCTGAACCGAATCTTAATCTTAATTCAAGATTGAGTTTGGTACAGATAGCTTGATCCTATTTTTTATACTGTTAAAATATAGTTTTCTACTTTAACTGTTTGTATGGGAATGGAATAAAACACAATAGTAAGCAAAATAATTATTTACTATGGTGGCCCTTTTTTCTTGGGCCACTCTTAGTAAAAGCCCATTTGCCGGTAGCTGCTGGGTGGTGAGGATTTCATTGCTGTTTGTGGCAGCCAGCTCCATATCAAGTGTTCTGAAAAATAATATGTAAATAAGAAATTAAATTCTAAACTCTTACAAGTTATATGTATGTACTTAGGTATAGGTAAAAAAAACGGTTCTCTATCGTTATGGCAAATTAAATTAGTGCAAATAAAATTATGAATAATGAAGGGATACCAATAAAAACTTAAGTAAAGCTCCTGTTGCATGGAGTTGTATACAAAACTTATATGGGATTTACGTCAAATTTAACATATAGAATGTCGAACGGTCTATACAGATGAGTTACTATTACTACTTACATGCAAGAGGAGCTTTACTTAAGTTTTTTACCTTTAGGATACTTAAAATTATAATTAATTACCTATAATGAATCATCATATTATATAACACGCAGCAGGTATTAATTATTTTTGAAGCCTTCTCGGGGCTATAATGCAGCGCACGATCATGCCCCAAGCATCGGAAAACATTTTTGATGTAACCGTTTGTTCGCTCTATCGTGTTGCGGACCCTGCAATGCCAGTTGGTGTATCTTTCTTCTGGACTATTCGGGGCAGCGTGTAAAATTGGCGTCATCAGCCACGGTTCAAGAGCGTACCCTGAGTCGCCTGAAAATTACATGAAACAATTAAGTATATGAAAATATAAAATGATATCCTTTTTCTTTTCAGGCTGGAGGACACGCAAATTATAGCAGAGGAGGAGCCATGAATCTTTTTTATTTCTTTTTTTTTTTTTATTATATTAAATGATTATTAATAAGTGGAATTTTATTTAAATTATTAAAAACCCAATTACGATAAGATCTTTTAATTTCAATATTAGCACCTATATCATAGGTTCCCACACCATTAAATAGTGTACTAGTGTAATAGTCCTCGGATTAAAAAAAAAGTAATTAAATGATGTTAGTATTAAAACTTGAGTAAGTATATTATTTGTGGTTCCCTTGCAGGGTATCCATGTGGAGCTAAGTTAAGACAACAACTCCTGTCTGAAATATATGTGCCATAATGTGAGGACAGTAATTAAATTTTCATTTATATATTAAATGAGTGTAATATAGTGCTAAACATGAACCATATTAGGGTATAGCAACCTTGAAAACTAAATAAAAGATAACCCAAATATACGAAAGTTAGTACTATTACACTAAAAAGTTACAAAATATAAAATAAATTAAAAGCACTTTTCCCACGGGATGGTGTGTTAATAACACTGCAGCACTGGTTAAATCAAATATTATAATTGTGTAAGTGTGCTTGTTTGTTTTGTTGTTTGGTCTATACTGAGCCTTAATATATACCTATAAAAATTTGTTCAAAGCCTTAATATATACCTATAAAAATTTGATAGGTACAGAGATAGTTATATCCCGGAGGAAGACATAACTGATGGACTTTTTAATTCAAAAAATTAAAGCAAGTAGCACATATATGAACATTGGGTCATTAACAAGTTAGAAAACGATAATGTTATATATTATTTCAACTTTCATGCCTACCTTCTGATTACAGCGTCCGTAAACTGAGCCAGATAATTGCTCACAGTGCATTGTGCAATGCACAAACCGTGGTCCTGCCCTGTTCCGCGTTGGTAATTACCATCCGCCAGAAAATGCAACGATGTTAGAACCTGTGAAAGGGTACGTTTGTACGAATTGCTTTAACAATAATTTTCTGGCTCTTCACACGTACCTTGTGCCTAAAGTAACATTATGCATTTCGGCAGGTATAATATGTATGATAAACAATAAATATTACCTTAATATAGACGGGTAAACCGTCATTATTGTGCGGCTGGAGGTCGACGTCGAGTTCGGCACATAAATGGAGAGCCATCTCCTTACAGACTCTGTAGACGTGCCGGAACTCTTCCTCCGGAAGCTCGAAAGGATTCGACGCGTCTCGAATCGTCCTGCGCTGTAGTTTTCGTCTTTCCTTCTCCGTTTGCAGCGTGAGACTGTAGTAGTAGTATCTAGACATTCTACAAAAAAATAAAGTATACCAATTATAATGTAAAACGCCTTTATTATAAGTAACTAAACCGTTTTTAATAAGTAAAAATATTATAAAACCAATACTTACGCTTAAATTTTACATGAATTTGAGTATTTTTCAAAATGAAATGTCTTGTCGTCACCAACCCGGCACTTGTATAAACTTATCGAATTGAGATGTCAAAAGTCGATCCAAAGTGGCCACCCATATTAAGCAAAGTCGATAAAATATGACGTTTGTCGTCATATCGTTGTCAAAAGTGGATAATGCAATGTAACCGATGCCACCATATTAGCTTACGTCGACAGTGATATAATGTCGATGATCTTGAGATAAAAACGTTTTATCGCGTGGATAAGTGTCACCATAATCGGCCCGCAGGAATCATAAGTGTCTTAGGTTTATCCAGATAAACATATGATATTATTTACTTATTACTTTGACCTTATATTCAATTATCTGTCACTAATATGTGACCAGGACATAGCACTAGTGTGCGAACGGATTGAGACCCACAGTATCGCACCGCACTCTCCTATATCCGAAGATATAGGCCTGAGTCGCCCTTTACTTCTCCGCGGAGTCCACATGCTTATAGCAAGGCATGGTATACTTTTGCTCTAAAGCCGGCAGCCATGACCACCAATGGTCCAATGCTTTCATCTAGCAACCACAAGAGGATGCCGGATCAACCAGCGAGCCACTAGTTAGTTACCTTCGTAACTTCACACGGTCAACACGGTCTCAACGAGACTACTTTATTAATAATAACTTATATCATAATTATTAGTAAACCTAAGGCACTTAGCTTGTGTATCTGGACTCGCCTCTCATATGACCTCCAATACACTAACTGTCAAGCACCTAGCACTGACTCAAATTTATATACTTTCAGTGAAATGATACAACTTTACTTGGAGTAACAAACTTACAAAATAAACTTTACAAAACGCGCGGTTGCAAGACAAATGACAATCAAATTATGACAGATAAGAAACGGAAATACTTACTAAAAAGTTTCAGTGTGGCTATACAATATTTACATTTCGCGAAGTGTCGCGACAAATATCCTTGTCCTGTCCATAGTAAGCAGCGCAATAGCAATCTTTGGAAAGGTCCGTGGGTCTCAAGGCCGAGATTCTAGATAGGCGATAAAACCATATCGTCTTTGACCTGTTATCGTATTACTTGACAGTAATTGCGGCTGAGTTAAAAACAATACCATACAGGTCAAAGACGATTATGGTTTTTACCGCCTGGAATAGAGGCCCCGTAATCAGATGTGTCCTCGCTTGCCTTCACAGTCAATAAATAAATTTGAGTATTCCACAAAATGGTCTGGGGGCCTAATATGGCTGCGTTTATGGCGTGATAAATTTTGGATAAGGCATCCGTCACCTTTCTGGCAGGTAAATAAGTACACGTGTCAAAAAGTAACGGATGCTTTATCCACAGTTGACACGCGATAAGTATAGACGCAGCCATACTAGGCCCGCTGATCGTTGATAATTTTATGGAATACCACCATGCTTCAGTATTAATTTAAAATATGTCCATTTTGAGTTTCCCATATCAGTTGATTGTCACTTTCATCTACCTTTCAGCCTTACGAAAGCACGCTGAAATACCGGACTTGGTGTGGCCTGTGCACTATCTGTGAACGAATGTATTGAAGGTTCCCGCCGAGAGACAAGGATCCTCCAGATGGGGTAAGAATTGTTACCTATTGAAGGCTTATAAAGGACGAGCGGGATAAAAGTCGATTCAAAAGTTACTAGTGTAAAAATCGTCCGTGATTCTATAGGAGCTCCTCACTGAGAGCATTCGCGAAAGTGTGGATGTTGAGACGAGCGTTACAAAGCGAATGGTGTCAGTGAGGACGCCTGTGATCGCAATCAATCAAAAACAGCGATGTGACTAGCCGCTTCTAGTTGAGAAAGTATTTTGACAACGACTTTATGCTGAAAATTTCCTGCACATGCAGATATTCCAATTATAGTCTTGCAAGACGAGTCTCGGACATCCTACAATAGATGAATTCCCGAGTTGGTTAGAATAAGTAACATAGCATAGCCAAAAGAATGGAGAAAATGAGGGCACTGTTTGGAGTATATTGGCAACATTGTCCTTTTTTTACGCAATTACTGCAGTTTAAAGTGGTATTGCCACCTTAGAAATACTGTAGTTCCAACTGTCACTTTTTTTTTTATTGCCAAACTTCAGTTTATTGATTTTTATTGATGAACAAATAACATTGACTGAAATTTGTTTTTATTTTTCAGATGGAATTAAGTGATTTCACGATGGTCGAAACTAGACTTGCCGTGTTGAAAGTTCACGCGGGATTGGTAGAAATTCTGAATACCATAAGAGTGCGATAAATTTTATATTTATAACGATTAGTTTATTAATAACAAGCGACCGCTCCGTTACGCTCGCTACGTACATAAACCAGAATACATGCATTATACATGCATTACAAAGTTCTGGAAGAAATTATGGAAAAGAAAGGTGAAACCGAATCCAAATCCGTTGCGTCGTTTAGAAGAAGTAAGCGGCCAAACAAACAGAGACATGGATAGCAACTTGTTCTTATACTATTTAGAGATAGCGATATTTTTGTAAATACATTGTTTTATCTTATTCTGTAGATAACGCATTCACTGTCGGTACCGTATGTAAGTGTTTACTTGCCAGATTTTCACCCATTACCTACCTTGAATGCGTATGTGCGTTTTGCATACTGCAAGCTTCGTATGAAATAAAAGGTGCAGCACGTTGGGAAGACCTGGGCAAAAGAAGACGGCAAATGTGTTTAAGCAATTGTATTTATTTACCCTATTCCGTAGTCAAAAAAGCCAGGTGTAAAAATTTTTTTTACGTATTATTTATTTACTTAAATTTTACATATAAACTATTTTATTTACGACTCACCTGTTTTTTTTTTTATAACCTCTGCAATACCTACTCCATCCTCTAGTTCTACAAAGTCCCATTCGTTATTATTAACATGAAACATACGATCTTCATACAATCCGTACTGTTTTTTATCGCATGCCCTCCACACCCGCTGCGTAATATAATATGTTGTTGCGTAAACATAAGACGGGGTCATAGTGCCTAGTAACAATCCAGTCCAGTGTACAATATTATAGTAGTCTTTGATAGTAACAACATGGCGCTGTTTTTGCAGCGGAGTCGTTGCGTAAACAAAAGACGGAGTCATAGTAACAACATGGGACCGTTTTTGCCGCACCATTAAGCAGCGGTGCGGCGCACCTTTACTTTGACGTTTAAGCTCTAGTTTCCTAGCATTGCGGTGCCGTAATACAGCGGTGAATGACGTCACAAAGAACGTCTATGTAAACAAAATGGCGCGGTTTCCTCAAGGGCGGTGATTGACACCGTAATGTCAAATAATATTATAGCGGCGGTAATATTTATTTTATTCATTTATTTATTTATTAAAGAACACACAGTCGTACATTATAGTACATTTCTTAACAAGGGCTGTAAAAGAAAGAAAGCCCGAAATCGCAGGTATTTGAGACCCGAGCCGTAGGCGAGGGTTGTAAATATGCGATAGAGGGCTTTCTTTCTTTTACAGCCCGTGATGAGTAGGTACACAATTTTACGTCTTCACCTGGCCACAATGCGAGTTTTACCGTGCGCGCAGCGTGCGATAAAACTCACATTAAGGCCAGTGCCCTATACCACAAAACTTACAATTACAAATTTACAAGTGTCAAGTTACAATTTTGTCATAATACAAATGTGTGTACCACAAAATTTGCAAGTTACATATTTGTACTGGAAAATTCCTACAAATATGTAAATTGTAGCAATAACCTACAATTTATCGTATCACAAAACTTTACATACGTTACATATCTTTTCCGGAAAATGTACAAATTTGTAGCTGACAATTGTTCTGTGCTACATTAAATTGTAGTAACAATTATACACATATGTAGAATTGTACCTACAAGTTAACAATTCTCTCAACGCTTGTCACACCCTCTTACAACTGCACTAGTCATTAATTGCAATATAATTAAATTATAATAATTTATCATAATATTTAGCGACCAACTCTTTGTACTACGAAATGTTTAGTTCGAGTAGCAGTGATAGTGAAGAAGAACTAATTGTAAGACGTCCTAGAACATATCAAGAACGTATAAATTTAACTTTGACCATAACGGATTTTACATTTAATGAGCGATTCAGAGTGAGTAAAACTACTGTCGAATATATCCTACAGACTATTGGTGGAAATCTTAGACATCCGACGCGAAGAAGTCACGCTCTTGATCCTAAACTTACCATTTGATTGTACGTCTTCTCCAATTCTGCCAGGTAGTGTCTCGTAAATACCTCCAATCCTTGCCCATTATTCCTGAATCATTTACATTTTTCGTTATCTCTTTCCATTTATTTATTTTTACATCGTGCGTCAATTTATCACTAAATTTACCAAAAAGTATTTCTTTATTTTCATTTATGAGGCCTAAAATAGTTAGTTTGTCTTGTAAGTCCATTGTAATCTCGGACGTACGTAATAGGTAATGTCCGTGGATACTCGTATATCGGTACCTATTTCAGTATATATGTACGTACAATTATAATTTAATGCAATTCTTTTGTGTTGCGAATAAGGTGAAACTACCTTCAAACTCAAAGAGGCGAAATAAGTTATGACATAATTATAGTTGTAACATTACAATTTTTCACCTGTATATTTACAAGTTAACAATCCTACAAATATGTAGCTGTCGTGACATACCTTTATTCTTTGTGGTACGCTTTAAAAAAAGTGACATATTTGTGTACCGCAAATTGTAACGAAAACATATTTGTAATGATTGTGGTACATTTTTTTGTTTACAATTTAACAATTTTGTAGAATTGTGCACTTGTAAAGTTTTGTGGTATAGGGCACAGGTGTTACGTAAAAATATATACAGGTGATTAAGTAACAATATAAAGACCTAGAGGTTCATAAAAAGTACAGTAATAGGTACTAATTACAGGTTGTTTAAAACTAACGATACTTTCATTGCCGCCGACCCGCTTGGCAGGTCCATTTTGTATGAAAATCAGATACCTTGGCATTGAAAAATATAAGGAGATTAAAAATGAAACAATACTACTATTTGGTACATATTTGCACAAAATTACGGCCGCTATTAAGACGGCATCGCTATCCTAGGAAATTAGAGCTTTACGGCGCGTCACTGCGATTTCGTACCGTCTCCGTATTTTAAGCAGCGGTGTGGTGGCACCTTTATACGAAATACAGTTAGATACATTCTAAAGCACTGTAAATGAATGTTACGCGATGATGCGTAGCGTAAATTACATTTCATTTTATTCCAAGAAGGCATACGATTAGGGCTCCCTCCGTTCCTTAAGCCTTAAGATTTTGCCGAGGCATGCAATAAATCGGTGCACAACTCATATTATAAATAATAACCCAATCGTTAAACATTTTAAATACTATAAATACTAGCGTAAAGTTAATTCATGAAAGTATTTCAACTTCGCGCCGTTTATCTAATGGGATGATGACACAGATTATACTCAAACTGTTATGTTATCATAGACAACATTATCAACCTATCTATGCAACCTATAAATGACATCACACGAAGATAACCATAGACCGTGAAGTTTTGACAGTTGGTTGGTTGGTTGTTTGATTACTGACCGGAAACTATTTTTGCATTGCTATTTTTGTACTCCGGCAAAGTGTAACGAATTTTTTTAAGCGTAATGAAAAATAAACAACTCTAGCCGTTAACGTGCGTATGATTTAGACAAGGATCTAAAATAACTTTCAACGATATTCCTTGTGGTTAAACTGGAATTTGACTAAAAATGGATTTAGACAGGGATAGATCGGTTGACATTGACGGTAAGATGATGTTATCTATTATTTAAAAATACGCTACGCGTTGGTAATATGCTTATGTTGCGAGTTCTATTGCGAATTTTGGTTTGCAGAGTATTTCGCAACTGCTCTCCAGATATTTGACTTTTGCGGTGCTGAGAGCACCGGCACTTTACATGTTGACGCACTTATGGATAAATACGCACCTTCCGTAAAGACTAACAAGTAAGTTTTTGCATAGTTTTAAGAAAATTTCAATATAAATACCAATAAAATTCATGTGATATTTTCGAGTTCAACTTTGGCGGTACTACTCTGGTATTTTCATTTAAAAGTTTGGCCCTAATGACTGGGAGCCCTAAGCTATGCCCAAATTAAAAGTTGATTTGTTTATAAATTGTTTTTCATTGTTGTCAGGGCTGAATTCAGCTACCTTAAATCCTTGCTGGACCCAAACCAAAGCAACCCGGAGATAAATGTGTCTAAACTAGCCATCGCACTGAACATGATCAGTGAGGGACAGAAGAGCAAACTAGATTTAGATGAGAGGTAAGTGCTTTAAATGTACAACGTGTGTATAGCCTATGTGACTCAGAATGAATGTAGCTTTCCAATAGTGAAAGAATTTTTGAAATCGGCCCAGTAGTTTTTGAGTTTATTCATTACAAACATACACCCACAAAAATACAAATCTTTCCTTTTTATAATATTAGTGTAGACAAAACAAAGTAGCTTTTGCCATCAGTTTGCTTAGATCTTCTTAACTGTGCAAAACGGATTTTAATGTAGTTTTCATCAATAGGTAGATTGATTCAATGTTACGGAAAACTCACAAAAACAGAAGCAAAGAGAAGCGAAGGGTTTGCTAGTAGTAAACAAAGTTTTTTTATCGTACAGAAGCCTGTTTATTATTATGCAATATCATAATAAGTCATCTAAATTGTTATGTTGTGTTTTATTGGTCATATTGGCTGAGAAAGCACCAAAGGAAATTATGTCTGTACCTACAGTTTAAAACTTTGGGAGAGTCTTAAGCAGCCTCAAACAAAACATTGTGTTGGTAAAAGCACCATGTGCACAGGGTTAATAGACTACTTTTGGGAGTGTAGATTTTTACCCTGATAATTCCATACAGTCATAAATAGTCATAATATCTAAGAAGGTGACTAACTACAAAGTAGTAGTATAAATAAAGTTAATTTTATGTGGATACCAATAGAGTATAGAATGCTTAGACATTGCAGTTTTGCAGTTAGCCAAGGACAGCACAACTGCACAATGTTTATTCTCAAGTTACTGTAATTATACCTACCGTCTGTGGTCAGGAGTCAGTAACTGTCTGAGGAAACTTGGCCAGTCATATTTTTACCTTTGTAACATCTTTATAGTTGAGAAGTTACTTATAAGTAAAGCAACAGCTTTTTTTTATTAAAATGGCTGATTTGTTAGATAACTTTCCCAAACGCATTTTTTCTTTGAAGCAAACTTTCCTTTCGCGTTTTTTCCCGAACGCGGTAATTACCAGAAGCCTTTTCCCTGGCACCATATTTTCACAGTCGTGTTTCTCCCCTTGCGATTTTCATCCAGTGGCTTCTTTTCCTGGTACCATATTTTCACTGTCGTTTTTTTCTAATTCCAAAAATCTAATTTGACACAGTCGACGGAGCTCCGCTATGGCGGAGCTCCTATTTCTGGGTTATTTGGCCCTCCGGGCCTGCTGCAAAACTAACATAACCTAAACCTACCTACATTACGATGTAATTAATTTTGGGAATAAGTGCGACTGGGATAAAATCGAACGGGAACAAATGCGACTGGGTAAAAAGACGAACGAGAATAAAAGAAACGGTAATAAAACCGAACAGGAAAAAATGGAAAAAATAACATTCGGTCAAATTAAGAATGGGAAAAAATGCGAAAAGAAATATCACTTCACGGAAATAATGATTTTGTGAAAATTATGTAACAAACCTTATCTCCTGGTTTTAACTAGGTGTATTTCTCCAATGTCGAGGTTTAGACTATCAACATGAACTTATTAAAGAGTTATCAGTATCACACCCATGAAATTTTTTTCAGTTAAAGAGTATTTACTCTGGTGAACTAAACAGAAGCACACGGGGTTAGCTCCACAGGCTTCTGCCAAGTCCACATAGCTGATATTAGTAGACGGTTTTTTTTGACATAATTATTGGGTTACTGACAGATTACATTAAGTAGAATTTATAATAACTTTGAACTGGTAACATCATAACCTGGCTCTAAGTTCAAGACGCACACAAAAGTCTTATCATTTTCAACAACCAACCTCAAGGCTACTGCTGTTTTAATTTTTGTAACATTCCATATGTAACAGGACCGTACTTTCAAATTGTCTTAACACATTGTTGAATATTTAGCTGCAATATGGTAGCTCTAGCTAGGAAAGCAATATTAAATAGAGGCACAATACAATATCAAGTATTTTTTTTTACTTTTTGTAGAGCGAGAAGGCTATCTAACATTTGCCCTTTGTGTCAATTAGCAAGCATGCATGTGGTCATATTTGCTCGCATTCTTTACAGTTTCAATTTGAAGAGCGGCCCTGGACCACAAGACTCGGATTCTGGTATTTCTAATGATGGTAATTTTTTTTCTATTTTAACTTCTTTAGTTTATTAAAGAACCTCTTTTAGACACTGTTTATTAATTTATTCTCTGTACTGTAAAAAAAATAACAACCAGTCTCCGAAAGAAAACAAAAGACGCAATTGAGAGTTCTCTGCTTCTATCTCTGAACTACATAATGAACAGTATCACTATCTGACATAATTAGGAGCTATCACTATTAGACCAGAAATCAAGATAACCCTGGACGATTGGCAGCCCGCTGTACAAATCTGACATTTCCATATGCAGGTTTCCTTATCCTTGAAGAGCTCCAGAGCGAGCTGCGAGAGAAGACGCACCTGGTGTCCAAGCTACGCAGCCAACTAGACTTCGCAGACCGGCAGCATGAGGAAACCCTAGCCGCCGTCATTGCAGAGCGTGACTCGCTCAAAGCACATGTCACCATGTAAGTAGACAATTTTAATTTTCGTGCCTCATATGGATGATGCGGTTAGCCTAGTTGGTATGAAGCTAGCGGTCCCTGTTCCGATTCCCAGTTTAGGCAAAGTATCTGTATGATGAGCTTGAGTATTTGTTTATGAGTTTGGATGTTTTCTATGTATTTAACTAATTGTGGCTCTATTTAAGTATTTGTATCATTGTCTAGTGCCCATAGCCACAAGCCCAGAGCTTAGTTTGGGATTAGCCAATTTTTGTGAGAGATGATGATTTAAATCCGTCAAGGCGTTGCAGCGTGAAGGAAAAAACGGTTTATTATTAAAGGATTATGCCAATAATCGTCTGTAAGTAACATATTTGATGTGTAAGTATTTGTAAATAAGGCAGCATACTTAAATATTTTGATGATTGTTACCTGCCAGGCTCCGCGACGAAAACATGTCCCTGACGCGTATCCGCCGCGACTACGAGGAGGCGTGCGAGCGGCTGTGCGGCAGCGAGCAGGCGCTTGCCGCGGCGCGCCGCGAGAGGGACGCCGCGCGCCGCCGCGCCGACGCGCTTGAGGACGAGCGGAGCGAGCGAGACGCGGAGGTAACTGGCAAACTACTGAGGTCACTTACCGCCGTACTCACTCAACATAACTACATGATACAATACGCAATAAACATGGAATTTTTTAAATCGCATTTCAAATAACCAAAGATGACCTAAAGTGAAATTGAAAATCAGCCTATAAATACGGATGTTACAAGCATTTAAAACTGCTAATTGCACAGTGATTAGACAAAGAGATGCGGTACGCCATGTGACGTCATGTCGGCCATATAAACTCTCATGTCGAATTCTGTTTTGCCAGAAAGACTTATATCTCGGTTAGTTTTATAGCTATTAAAAAAATAGCAAATTATTCTCTACTGTTTGTTACAAAAAAGTTGTGAATATTCCCTATTAAGAGGCCGCATATTATGATGATGATGATGATGATGATGTTGAATGGGGACGCGGCCGAGGCAGACGGGCGGTCGAGTGGCTCTCCAGTCATTCCGCCCTGTTCCCCTTGGTCAGGCCTCAGGTTACTGGCCCGGCGGCGCTCCCATCCAGCACTGATCCCATCTTCTTGTTTTCCTACAGAACAAAAGTGCGTCCTGTAGGTTAATGCTTTTGAGTGTCTCTACTGATAGTGAGTCCTCCCCGAATGTGCGATGTCTCAGTGACGAGTACATTACACACTCGGTTAGGACGTGTTGGCTAGTTTCCTCTTTACCGCAGTGTGGGCAACGAGGATCCTGTTTGACTCCTATTACCGTCAGATGTCTGTTGAGTGGACAGTGTCCAGTCAGTATCCCTGTCAGTATACTTAGATTGTACTTACACAGATTTAGTAGATACCTTGTTCTGTTCTTGTTTACCCTTCCTATCATGAGTTTGGATTGTCTGCATCCCTGAGCTGTTATCCACGCCTCATTTGTCTTTGTCTCTATTCTTCTGGCGATGACTCCTTTCGTTACCGTTGCGGATATCGGAAGGGCTGGCTCCGGGCCCAGATACTGTTGATCCGCCCCTGCTCTGGCCAGTTCATCTGCCTTTTCATTTCCTATTGCTCCACTGTGCCCTGGTACCCATGCTAGTGTTACATTGGATTCTGTGCCTAGATTGTTCAGTTCGTTCCTGCATTCCTGTACCAGGGAGGATTTGATGACCGGATTGTCTAGTGCTTTTAGTGCTGCTTGGCTGTCTGAGTAGATTATAACGTGGCTTCCCGTTATATCGCTTCTTTCCTTGAGGTCCTATGCACATTTCATGATGGCATACACTTCCGCCTGGAACACACTGGTAAAGCCTCCTAGTGGTATCGTTGTATGCTCATTCGCTTCTAGGTTGTAGATACCTGCCCCCGCTCTTTTTGTTGAGGACTTCCATGAACCATCCGTATAGCATGTCGCTCTGGGTTCCGGTACCTCTGTCTCCCAACTATCTCTCTCTCCTATATGGATTCTGTATTTCTTGTCGAAGATCTTCCTTTTCTTTATTAGGTCATTGTTAGTCATGAGCATGTTCATGTTCACCATTGACTCTCTTTGTATACTTGCGTGTCTCTTGTCCACCTCGGATCCGATCCACTCTCTGCTCATTTTCATTCTATACCACTGTTCTGTGGCTCTCTTTTCCACTCAAGGTGTACAGGGTTCAGTCCTAGCATTATCTCCAGGGCCTGTGTGGGAGTTGTCCTCATTGCCCCTGTTGTCATTAGACATGCTAGTCTCTGGACCTTCGTCAACTCCTTCTCTATGTCTTTTATTTTAGCTCTGTGCCACCACACTATGGCTCCATATAGCAGTCTGGGTAGGACCACTGCTTTGTATATCCATTGTGTTATCAGTGGTCTTAGTCCCCATCTTCTGCCTATGGCTTTTCTGCATTGCCATAGGGCTATTGTTGCCTTCCGACATTGCTCTTTTACATGTATCTTATATTGCAGTTTGCTATCTAGTATTACACCCAGGTATTTTATTTCCTTAAGTGTTTCTATCTCTACACCTTTGATTTTGATGGGTGCTAGAGTCGGCAGCTTCCTTTTATTGGTGAAGAGTACTATTTTCGTCTTGGTCGGGTTCAGGTCTAGTCCTCTGTTTTGACACCAGTTTAGTACCTGCCTTATTCCTCTTATCATGACTTCTCTCATTACACTGAGGGTTTTACCCCTTACTAAGAGCACCCCGTCATCTGAGTATGCTTGCATATGTATACCCCCTCTGTTGGTTTCTCTAATGAGCGAGTCTAGTAGGAGACACCACAGGAGTGGTGACAGACAGCCCCCTTGCGGGAAGCCTCTGCTCGTCCTTATCCTTATCGAGTCTCCTCCTAGTTGTGCAGTGATCGCTCTACCTGTTAACATAGCCATTATCCACTTTCTCACCGCTGGGTCTATGTCATCCCTTCTTAGGCATTTCTCTATTGCACCAAAGGTGGCTCTATCGAAGGCGCCCTCCACATCGAAGAAGCAGCCTAGTGCCAGTTCTTTATCCTCTGTTGCTCTCTCTATCCTTGTGGTTAGGTTGTGTAGGGCTGTTTCCGTTGATTTCCCTTCTATGTAAGCGTGCTGATTCCCGTGTAAGGGCAATCTTCCTAATTGCATGCTTGTCCTTATCTGTACATCTATGATCTTCTCCAGTGTCTTCAGTGCGAATGATGACAGACTGATGCTTCTGAACGATTTCGCGTCTTTGTAGTTTTTCTTTCCTGGTTTAGGTAGGAATATTACCTTTACTTCATTCCAGATGGTCGGGATGTGACCTAATTCCAGACTCTTTTCGTAGATATCTCTTAGGCTGTTCCAAATGTATTTCCATCCCTTTTGTAGTAGTATGGGTGTTACTCCATCTGGACCTGCCGCTTTATAAGGGGCGAAGGATTTTATTGCCCATTCTCCTACCTCATTGCTAATTTTTAGGTTTAGTGTCTCCCCTGCATATATTGTTTCATTTCTGTTGTCTTCTACAGCCTCATGTACGCGGTATTCCCTGCAGTCGGGGAAATGTGTGCTAACCATATGCTGTAGTACTTTTTTGGGGTCTGTAAGTTCGGTTGAACCTATCATTAGGCTGCCTAATTGGCAAGTTCTCTCGTTCGCCAGTACCCTTACTAATCTTGCCGCCTCCGAGTAGCGTTGTATTTCTCCCGTGAAGATTTTCCAACCTTGTGCTCTTAGTCTTTCCCTTGTATTAGTGTATTTGTTCCTAATATTTCTGTATTCGTTCCAGCCTTGATCATTGCCCTTTTTTAGAGCTAGTCTTAGCGCCTTACGAGTTCTTTTCCGTAGTTTCTGTATCTCTTTATTCCACCATGGCTGTCCTTTATCCCCGTTGCACGTTCTCTCCGGACACGCCGTCTGGTAGGCTCTCGATATGGCTCTGTTCAGATCTTCAGCAGCTCTGTCCAGTTCCTCTCTAGTTTTTGGGCTACTGTGGCTCGGTGTCCACTCGCTTAGTATGCTATTATATTTCTCCCAGTCCGTTTTCCTTGGGTTTCTTATCTTTGTTCTTTCCGTGTAGTAGTCCAGGCCGTACAGTAGTCTCCTGTGGTCCGACATGCTGTCTTCTTGGTCTACTGTCCAGTCTTTCACATGTTTTTGCCTATTTCCCCTGAGGTTATCGTTATGTCTAATACCTCCTCTCTTGCCCTGGTTACAAAGGTTGGGGTTGTACCTGTGTTGTGTATATCCAGGTCATTACTTACAATAAATTCTAGTAGTGTTTCCCCCTTCTTGTTGGTGTCGCTGCTTCCCCACACCTCATGATGTGAGTTTGCATCGCAACCTACAAGAATGGATGTTCTCTTACCTTTATATTTACTGACCGCTCCCTCCAGTTCTCTGGTTGGCGCGTTGCTTTCACCTGGGATGTAGCAAGACGCCATCGCTGCCTTGACTCCCTCTCCGCCCCCTGTCATCAGGCTGATTTCTACTACCACTAGGTCTCTGAAACATATGGTCATTAGGCATCCCATATTTCTTAGGTCTCTACTCACATATATGCATGCCCTAGGAGGCAGCTCTCCATTTCTTTCGAAGTGAAGGTCGCCCCCCAGGCTACCCAGTCCTGTTACCTGGTTTTTCCATGCATACGGCTCTTGCATCAGGACGATGTCAATTTTTTCCCTCACTATGTATTGGCACAGCTCGGACATTGCGTCCTTGCAGTGCTGGAGGTTTACTTGACATATTCTTATTTTTTTGTATTTGTTTGTGTTGTTGTGTAGTGTGTGTTGTTTGTGTGTGTTGGCCATTGCTGGTTGTGTTTGTGTGTAGTGTATACCGCCACCCGTCCTCCTAGTCCGAGGAGCCCCCGTCGGTTTCCATCTGTGGTGGATGGTCGCCGACCTGGGCTGCCTCAGCCTGGTTACCGGGCTGCAGCTCTGAGCCACCACAGCTGCATCTGCAGCTGCAGTTCTCCTTCCCTGCTGGGGTCTCCGCCGCCTCTTTCACTCTGAGAGGTTGGGATCTCGTCAGCCGCGCCCGGATGCGTGTGGCTTGGAAGAACAGCCACTGGCTGGCCTCTTCACCCCACGCATCCTCCACGCTCTTAGGCACCGAGTAGCAAACCCGGGTGCCCGTGACGAGATCCTCCCTGCTCATCTGCATCCATTCTTGGAGTTTCAGCTCCTCTTCCCTGTCCCAGTTTTGGGCTCTAAGGTAGAGGAGCGGATCCTCCTTCAATTCATCCGGCGGGCCAGGGATCCAGATGTTGACCCTCGTGCTGTTAAGCATTCGGGCCAGCAATTTGTGCCCCTGTGGCTCGCCCAGGTCCTTCTCCAGAAGCCACCCCCTCGCTTCTGCCGTGGATGGTGTCACAAGGAAGAATCCTTCCGACACCAGCCCCGACATCGCGAATTGGAGCTGCCTCCCTCGAATGCCCTGCTCTTTTATGGCCTCCGTGATGAGCCGGCTCACAATTCTCCTGACTTCGGTCCCTAGCGACTCATCCAGCGGTACACCATCCGTGCGGCTGATCGCCACTGCGAACTCCCGTGCTTCCCTTGCGGTCGCACGGTTGCCCGCCTGCGAGTCGCCGCGGTTTGGTCGCTTCGCTGGAGGTCGTGTCGAGGGTCCTTCGTCTGGGTCTGTCGCTTGCCGTTTCACTTTCGGCGGCCTCTCCGGCGGAGGGGGCCTCCCCTTCGCCTGGCTATGGCTAGGGTTCTCTCCCGCCGCCTTCTCGCGCTTCCTCTCCTTTCTGCGGTCCAGCCTCGCTCTCTTCTTCTCTGCCTTGGTGGGCTGTCTCTTGAACCCATCGCCCTCCGTCAGGGTTGCCGCCGAGGCGGTTTCCTCCTTCGAAGTCTGCGGCGGGTTCAACAGACGTTCCTCCAGGGACAGGTCTACTAGCTCGCTCCACGGCATCTGCGGGGGTCCCCCTTGCACCATCTTGTTGGCGCTCGGCATTCCTCCCGCTTCTGCCCCACTTACTACCCTCTTCTCTACACCTCCCGACATCCGTGGGGGTCCCCCTCGCACCATCTTGTTGGCGCTCGGCATTCCTCCCACTTCTGCCCCACCTTCTACCCTCTCCCCTACTCCTTCTCCCGGCATCCGTGGGGGTCCCCCTTGCACCATCTTACTGGTGCTCGGCATTCCTCCCACTTCTGCCCCTCTCTCCTCCTCACTCCCGGACTCTGTTTTTAAATTTGGGTTCTCCATACCAAGTTCTCTTTTACTTCGTCCCACTCGCTCCCCACCCACCACGGAGCCCCTCTTGGGGATGCTAAGACGCACCAGGGATACGAGTGGGATATAGGTTTCCGGGGTGAGCTGCTGAGTGAGTCCGCACGATGTCAGGCCCTCCGTCACCACTACAGCGACTCGGGGCCGTACTTCGCCGACTACCAGCCTCATCACCCTAGAACCCTCGCCCGCGGCCAGACTACTGTAAACGCGACAGCCGATTGATTCTAGCTGGCTAGGCCAGAACCTCCCGTGTGAGATGAATCCCGAGCCAAAGCGGCGTGTTGTCATCCGAGGGTAGCTACTGTCCGACCCTCTTCTAACTCAGCCTACCAGGATCTCGTTCTCCACCCGTACGGGTCCCCGCGCACGGCACAAACACGCGGGTGGCATTTTATCGCTACCCATCCCTTTATTTTTGGATAGGAGGCCCGCTGCGACATGCCACGTCATCGCTTGCAGCTGATTGGATAGGAAATAGGAGTCATGGAAGGGTAAGTATAGGAATATCAGGAGTTCGTCTGGTTGTTTTCGTTCTACTCGTTTTACTCCGGGGAAACCGAGTAGTTGACAGGCAGCAACCTCGAGAAGGAGCACAACCAGTCTTGCCTTGGGTATCAGCACAACTGTGAGCTCCACCCTCGGCCGTTAGCCAGGCCAACTACCGGACAAGTAGATTGGCATAGGGACGGACCCAGATCACCTGGCGACCGTTCGCAAACTAACGTTGATCTGGACCCGCCCCCGCCCCCGCATATTATGATAGGCAAGGCCGGATTATCCAGGCAGAGTAGGAAACTGCCTAGGGGCCCGCGCATCGGAAAAAATCTTAGGAATCAAGAAAATTTAAGAGAACCCCAGAATTGCGTTGCCTACAGCAATCCTCCCCTGATTCTACGTAATATTCTT
The DNA here is from genome assembly GCA_963966035.1 of Acleris laterana. Lineage (NCBI taxonomy): Eukaryota > Metazoa > Arthropoda > Insecta > Lepidoptera > Tortricidae > Acleris > Acleris laterana. The sequence continues at coordinate 15,139,455 of OZ014443.1, forward strand.
TGATAATTCCAGAAGCTAACCCTTCAAGAGCTCCTAACCAAGTCCAAGGACGAGTGCCACCGAATCAACGAGATGTATGCCGCGCGGCAGTCCTCGCTGCTGGAGCAGAACGAGCTGGTGCGCAGCGAGCACGCCGAGCTGCGCACGCGGCTGCACGACCAGGAGGACCTGGTGCAGCAGATGCTCAAGGAAAAGGTATGACCACGTGACCAGTGATTGGAATAGGCAGAGCCAATTCTGGGGTCCTAGTGAGAAAGGGTGTAAGTCTACTGAAGATCAAGTGAAAAAGGGTTTAAGTCTACTAAACAAAGGGTATAGTAGACTTATACCCTTTTTCACTTGATTCTCGGAATTTACGTTAAGTTAGCAAAATTCATTATATTGAGTGGTTTCAACCGGGTATAGCATTTTAGCTTGATCATTGTGGAATTATTTTTAATTTTAGTAAGTAGCATGCATGTTATCATGTTGGTTTTCAAGCATTTACGGTAAAACACAACCGATATGGCTTACCGATGTACCTGCGCCAATGACATTTTTTCGAAGCGCGGGAACCAATCAGCGTAGCATGGTTGTAGTCTGTGCCATTATTTGTTATTTGTGACGCCATATTTTCGAGCGCCCGCGTGTCATTCAGTCAGCCGTCAAACGAGCGTGAGTGAGATGGAAAAACTAGATGCAATTTAATTTGCACCTTATAACTATTACGTACAAGTCTGATCGTGGGTTTTAATCGTGCTTTCGGAAATCATCGGAATCGTTGTTCGTGTCTGCGCAAACGAAGATTCATGACACGCCATATCGGTTGTAAAACAATACTGTGGTAGGGTTACATTTATTTAGTCGATGACATGACTTAAATGTTACATAAGTGGAATGGAATCAATATATTGAAGGTCAGCTGATTTACCAACATTGAGCAGCTCATTAAAATGTTCTCTACACCGCTTTAGCACTCCCTCTTTTGCAGTGAAGCGATGATTGCCATCGCGTGATTTGGGTACGCTTCGTTGCTACGTTGACCCTACCAACTTTCTCTTATCGTATTAATTATTATAGGTGTCTAGGCTGCTATAGTTCGCATGGTTCCAGGTGACCCTGGAGATGGAGCTGCGCGACGCGCTGAACCGCTCCAACCAGACGGCGCTGCGGCTCGACCGCTCCATCGACGTGAGCTACACAGAGGACCAGATGCTCACCGCGCTCGACAGCCTCAACACCGACTCCCGGTTCTCCTGCGGTAAGTGACAGCCTTCCCTCACTCCCAACTTTAGGTATGGATACGCGCCCGTCGGCGGGACTAAATGCTAGGGGCGCCCCGCGCAAGTTTACTATGCTGCTGGCAGTTGAGATTATAATTGTCTGGCTCTATTCTAATAGGTAGAACAATATTGCTAGTATAAAACCCCTGACAGGCAGGTGAAAAAAAGTATAAGTGTAGACGGTATACTCTAGACATACGATTTAAACACTTTTATTCATATTACCCATATTTTAAATTAAATATGATCTGACAGAATTAAATTTGACCCTGAATATTATGAGTATACAACAACTTGAAAAAAACAGTAAGAGATACAAATAAATTCGAAATACGGCAACCCTAGTGGAGTTTCATCTTTACAGATGTAGTAAATAATCCATTCCCATCGTTTTTGGTCGGATAACTTCGTATTTATCTTGCTTTCTCAGTTGGCTTATTGATTACGACTGAAGTTAATTGAGAAAGCAAGATTAATACGAACTTAACCGACAAAAAGCGATGGAAAAGGATTATTTACTACATCTGTACTTGTTATTAAGGGACTAAACTCTGGTACCCTTGAACATTCTTGTTGCTTATTATTACTTGTTTATATCATTTACCTGTTCTATAATATCGTCTCTTGTCTGCTTTCTCTGCTTGCATAAACCGCTTAACCTATCCTATTCTAGATAACCAAGTGTTAGACGAAGAAGCTTTCGTGAAACAGCTAAAAGAACAGAACCCAGGCCGCGCTTCCAACTTATCCCTCTTCGACGAAATTAGACTCAGTTTCTGCGACATGTCAAGGAGAATTCCAGATAGCTTCAGTAACATGTCTAAGTCGCAAATATTAGAGTTTAATGACAACTGCGACAGGTGTAGCTCACAACTTGATTCCTCGGCGACATCTATTGGCACACAGACTGACAAATCAACCGCTAATACTAATGTGGAATGCAACTGTACCAAAGTATGTCCTGAATGTGAAACCTTAAACAACATCTTAGCTAAGTTACACGGTGAACTAGAACTGGCTAATGATAAAGTTTCTACCATGGAGGCGGAACAGAAGCAGTATGATGAAAATTTAATTGTAATGCAAAGGTGTGTTGATAGATTTTATATTGATAAGAAAGCAAGCGGCACGCAAACAGAAACCGCACCCGAATTATGTATGGATTGTATCGAGAAAACTATGAATATTGATAAACTTAAATTATTTAATGATGTATTAAATAAAGATCTCGAAAAATCTCACAATGTAATAGTGATTATGGAAACGAAATTGACTGAATGTCAAAATAATGTAAAAACACTGCAAAATTACGCTGATAGATGTTTAAAAGTAGACAGAAATAACGTTGGGATGCAAACTGACATAGAAAATGCATCTTTATTGAACAATAATAACATTGATTTTTGTGGTGGTGATTGCACAAAACAATGTCCCAACTGTGACAGAATGAAAGAATATACAGCTAAATTGGAAGACGATATCGCTCTCTCTAACAACAGAGTTGCTCAAATGCAATGTGATTTAGTTACATATGAAAATACATTAAACACTTTAGAGAAACATATTGAGGCAGGTGTCGACAGGAACAATTTCTTAGAGGCGATGTCTGATAACTTAGAAGCCAAATTACAAGTTTTAGAATCCGCTTGTGCGACTCAGAAAGAAACAATTGACAGTTTGTCTTACGAATCTTGCAGTGCTGAATGTCAGACTATCGAAAGTGGTAATTGTGATCTTATGTTTTAGTAGCTTAGCTGTATTTTGTGCTGTCCCGTATTATGTCTTTTGCGTTTATTTTCTTTGTTGGTTATGGTCCATTGGTTTTGTAATATAATTTATTAGGATATGGTTGATGTAAGGGCTGTAGGTCATTATTTATTATATTACTGATAGTAACAAGATTTTTTTTAGCCTTGTTTGATAATGTGTATTTAACATTAAGTTTGCAAAAATCATCAAAGTTATTTTTTTCATGTATACCTATTTATATATCCATCTGTAAACAAAAACTTTTAGGTAGATGTTTATGTAGTTAGAAATTCAAATATTTTAACATCATGTAGTTGTAGTTTGTCCTATACTCAAATGTGTTTATGTACTAAAATAAATGTAAACAAACCAAACTACGTGGCTCTGTTAATCAGCCAATCAAAACTGTTTTCTCGAGCTTTCACTTATGCGTTTTGCTGCTCTATTGGCTGACGAACTGTATCACGTGGTTTTGATTAAATTTATTTTACTTAAACAAATGAAGTGTAAATAGTTTTATTTCTTCCAGAAGTAACATCAGTGAGCACTCAAGTAGAGGTCCCCTGTGTGGATTGCGAAAAACGCAACGCTGTCGTTCCACACCGTAGCCTACGAAGACTTTTGTGGTGAGTGCACCTTATGTTATCTGTTTTAGTGTTAGTTCTTTTGTGAAATAAATAAAGGTTCTGGCTGAAGCCTCTATAATATCTAGTTTGCGGAAAATGGGAGTACTGTATGCATACTGTATGTAAATATGGATGTACGGTCACGAGCATTAATTTGGGACCCATTTCAAGAAAAATATGCTTGAAGTCGTCAATGTCATTAGAGATGTCAAGTAATTTGTAACTTTTAGGAAATTCAACCTTATTGTTGTAGAATATGAGATTGACTTTGTACCTAAGGTGGGTACCAAATTAAATCTCGTGACTGTACATTGACGATCCTATCCCTCCACCCTATACTACAGGAGTTAAGACTGCGCCGAGCGTACGCCGGATGTACAGTGGCGCCCTCATTACTATTATTGTGTTTTCTAATAAATTTCTTGAAATTGGTCGGTAGGTTTTTAGGATTAGGGTTTTTAACTTATAGGATTTATCACATAGTTTAATAACAATTCACCTTCGAGTTATCATCTTAACGGAAAAAAGTGGCCACCTTTTTCCCGTTAAGCTGACTACTCAAAGGGTAATTGTTATTAAAGTTTGTTAGGTATCCCATAAATTGTGTTTTTACTTGCGCTACAAAAACGTATCGTCTTATTGCAAGGAAATTCTTTAGTTCATTAGAAAACACAATAATATTAATGAGGGCGCGACTTGACGCTCGACGTTTGCTCGGTGCAGTCTTAAGTTACCGACGACTAGACGAATCGAGTAGTCAGCGAAATAGTCACGATTTGGAATGGTAGGTATAACAAGGTCTATTCCGACTCATGAATATTATTAGATTTTCGTATCGTGGACGTAGCCAGTCGTTTTACCCCTTTCGTATATTTTCCTTGTGCATAACGACTTCATGCCGTAATTAAAAGTTACAATTCGCTGTACATTTCTTACTTCAAATCAAGCTCAGCAGAAGCCTTCGACTATGCAATGAATACTTTATTGTTGTCTGATACTCCCGTGTTGAATAAACCGTTGCGTTCAAAGATTCTGAAACTTAGGGCTATTACGGCCTTTTTTTTTTAATGGCATAGTGAAGAGAAACGAGCACACAGGCCACCTGATGGTAAGTGGAAACTGTGACCTATAGACATTCGCATTCACAAGACTGCAGTGCAATCCTAAGACTGCAAATGCGTTGCCAACCCTGAGGACTAAGATGGAATGCCTCTATGCTAGTCATTTCACCGGCTGTCTTATCCCAAAACCGGAACACAACAATGCGAACACTGCTGTTTGGCGGTAGGTTAATGGATAAGATGGTGGTAGCGATCCGGACGGACCCTGCGCAAGGTTCTACCACCCGCAAGCTAAGCAACTCCCCATAATTTTTATACACTCACTCCCAACTCCCCCCAAAAGCTCCCCTTTCTTACAGCCTGTAATTCCAGGGAGCCCCTCAAGTGCCTGTTCCAAGCGTTCGCCGTGCTCTGCTTCCTGTGTGCCGTGTCCGTGCTGTACGGCGTGTCGGGGCGCGCCGCGCGCTGCGAGCGCGCCGCCGCCGTGCCGTGGCGCTGGCTGGACGCGCAGGAGCTGCTCGACCTGCTGCTGAGGATCGACTATGTTGCTGATGTCCCCATGTGAGGGGTGCCATGGGTCAGGATACGATATCTATTCGAATTATTCGCATTTTATACACTTTCGCAGAAAGTCAACGGAGCCCCGCTGCTGCGGAGCTCCAATTTCTGGGTGATTTTTGAAGCTGAAGAGCTAACATAGCCTAAACCTACCACATTGTTATGACACTATGGGGGTGCCTTTGGTCCGGAATTTAATTTTTTCATTAGTATAAAAACCGAGAAGATGTATGAAATGCGAATAAATCCATTCTACCCTTTACTGAAGACCCAGGTTTATACGAACGCTTTTGACTTGATTATACTTGTAGATCTTTTAAAATTAGAAATTTGTAACGAAGCAGCGGTAGGCATTATTGGAAAAGCCAGCGTTCATTTTGTAATTTGGTTATTTGTCGCCTAAATGTCGTTCGTCTGTTCAGGATTTTTGCTTCTTTAAGTCTTTTATCGTTCAGTTTATTACAAATTATGGTACCTACCCAAAAATAATCGCTTTACCAATAATTACAAAACTTTGTCAAAATTGTCGTAGTTCTGTGTAGTTATATCTAATATTAAAAAAACTAAATGTAATCGACTGATTTTCAAGACACTTTACTTTTTCGGCAAGCATGTTCAATTCATAATATTATCATACAACAGAACTGGTGTCTTAAGTAAAAATAAAGTTTCAAAAAACATTAATTTGATTTCTATAGTAAATTAAACAAATCTGTAATTAGCCCCTTAACTGAGAAGCCTACATGCCTACATGCCTAGGTTAGGCCTTAATTGCAATAAACATGTTCCTACTTGTAGATATCAATATAGATTTGCCCCAGGCGGGCTGCCTTCCAATTTACTCAACATATTCTTAACATTTTATTGCACGTTATTTAGTTAAATAATTATATAACCCTATTTTATCCTACTAATAAATATTCATTTTTAAGGTTTATTCGTAGATTTTGCGCACGTAATTTAAATCGTTTTTCTTATTATATATTTTTAATAAGCTCTCTGTTGATTAATTTCAAATTTATTCACAAAATTTGTCTCAAATATTACATTCGAATTAATTTGTAGTTTATTGTCAAATTGCTGTGATAAGTCAGTGCCAGTAGAATATGGAGAATTAACGATTAAAAAAAAATGCTGTTTAGACCGGCTAATGGTCGCTGTGAGGATTTTTACTGCTATAATCGAAGTCTGAGTCATTTTAATTCGGACATAAATTTTGACATAAACAGCTTAGTCTATCAAAATGACCATTATTATAATAATATTTCTTTACGGTAGCAAAACATTGCCAAAAAATATATTAGAGTTGTGAACGCCGAATTATAAGCGTAATTAATATTAAATTATAACATAAGTGTAACATTAAGTTTTAGTTTAGCATCGGGACAATATGAAAGTTGACCAAAGACTTCTACGGCATGTAGAACGTGACTATTTAAGAACCTGATGTTTACTGTATTCTTAAATTCCAGGTTCTTTTAGATTTTACATTAACACTACTTAATATTTGCATTTAAATAAAAATATAAGTCAAATCATATTGTTCCTACTTAATAAAATAAATCTCAAATATATTTAGAAGGATTCAAAAGGCAACATGAGTTACGAAGTTCTTCGAATCCTTTGCAATGTTACTCTAGTAGCTCAATCACTTTGGCTGGCATTTGTAAGCGTAAGAAATAACGTTTACCGTAAAACGGGGTGAGTAGGGACACAACCTAAATAAGTCATAACTTGTTACAAATAAGAACAAGTATTAAATGGACAATAACGTTACATCTATTGGTAATAATTTCAGTCTTATAATTAGTGACATATGCTTCATTTTAGGTTGAGTCCCTACTCACCCCATTTTACGGTACTTAAAGTCCATACCATCTGACTTGTCATTTAGTAAACTCATTTATAACCTCAAAATGCATCGTATTTGGCTAAAACGACCGGTTCTGGTCAATAAACCAACTAAAGACCATAATTTTGCACAGCATTTTCCTGATTTTACATCACGGATGGGTTTTTTTATAGTGAAATTTTTATATAAGGCGAAACGGAAGCATTTTGAGGTTATAAAAGTGTTAACTACATAAGACAAGTCAGATGCTATAGACTATAGTTATTTATTATGAATATTTGTACTGTCTACACTACTTAATATCCATGCCCCAAAGTGTTGGAGTCGTACAAATGCTTACGAGTGAATCTTTGTAATTTTAACCGCAGTTTTCACATTGTTGTGTTCCAGTGTGGGATAAGTCAATCGGTGAAATGACCAGTATAGTGGCATTCCATTTTAGTTCTCAGGTTTGGCAACGCATTTGGAGTCTTAGGATTGCAGTCTTCAAATTTTAGTCTTGAGAGTTCAAATGCTTAGAAATGGGTCTATGCCTATTACTATACTATTTTGGGTATATGTCTATACCTCTTACCATCAGGTGGCCTGTGTGCTCGAGTGGTTTCTCCTTGTCATAAAATAAATTCAATTAATTTAAACCTTCACCTCCTGCTACTAGTTGCGGGCAGTACTCACTATCCTCGTATACATAATAGCTTGCAATGACAGCGGTTAAAATGAAAAATTCACTAATGCGGTGTTGCCTTATGAAGGCCCAATATTGTGGTAGATATAACAGGGCATTTATTCTTGCATTTATTGTGAATCTAGGCTAGTTTTAAAATTATAAGACATATGAAACAAGTGTTGTGCAATGTATATCCCATTTTATAAATTTTACTGCATTTTACTGCATTTTGTAACAAATTACTGTATAGTTGCAAAATGCTGGTTTATGTGTACCTATGTAACTATTTTAGTCATTAATTTTATAATCTTTGAATAATAAATTACCTTAAATACAAATTGTTTTTTTTTTACTTTAATGCCTGCTCGATACACCCATTATTATTTCGAGTAGAAATCGGTTCTATACTGCGTTACCATGGGTAACTAATAAATTCAATAAGGCGCAAAACAAGCTTATTTATTAAGTTATGCAGGATTGCACCTTATTATTTTGTTAGGTACAGTCAATTTTAGATAAAGCAGAGTTAGATACACGGTCGAAGAGCTCAAAATTATGGGCAATTCCCAGTTGTCCACACCCTCGAAATTTTGTGAACATTTCACACTCTTTAATCATCATCATCATCTGTGTCTGTGTCTGTGTTTCAACTGTGTTAGTTTTTAGTTATTTTTTATAAATGTATTTTAGTACCTACATATTAAACTAACACAGTGAAATGTCCGCATAATTTCGAGGGTGTGGACAACTGGGAATAACCCAAAATTATTTATACACGATTCTATTGCCGAAAGAATAAGAGCGTATGCGTACAGATGTAGTGCAAAATGATTTTCCTTCGTCCTTTATCGGAAAAGTTCGTATTTATCGTGCTCTCTCAATTAGCTTCAGTACCCATCTTACAGCCGTAGGGGTAAGTCGCATCAGCAGACGAATATATTATATAGAGTGGCTAACACGCAATTCAAATATTCGCTATAGTTTTGATTATATTTACAGTTTACTTATAAAAAGGTTGTATTGGTTGTATTACCATGCCGAAACCTCGAAATCGGTTAAAAAATCCAGTCCAAGGAATTATATTTAATACACTCGGCGCATTGATTTAGTATTATACTAGATACACAATCAGCACGAAAAAATGGCAAGTCAAAACTACTGCCGAATCGACTTGGGCAGTAGTTTTGCTATTAGTCTTGTTCCGACCACAGACAGTGGCAGTTGTCAATCATGACGAAATGTGTGGTGAAAAACTGCAAAAATAATAACAAAAAAACTAATAAAAAGGGTGGAATGTCTTATTTTACGTAAGTTCTATTTATTTTTAAACGTTTCAAGCTAAAATTATAATGTTTTCATGATTTTTAGGAATTTATTTTGTGCATACAAATTATGACTTACCAAGGAACAAAATTATCATAGAGTAGCTATTACTTTTTTAATTTTTTTAATAAGTATTTTTTATTTTTAAATTTAAGTTTTCCACGAAATCCTCTACGACGTGCAAAATGGGTCGCAATATTAGCACGAGATAGGGGTGATCAACTATTCAAGGCGAATAAGTCGTCTGTTGTGTGCTTGATCCATTTTCGTACAATTATATAATAAATTAAACTTATTTCAAGGAAATTAGGTTAGGTTGGGATCGCATCACAATACCCATGTATAAAGTTCAAAATACATAATGGGTCATATTACATAATGGTCATAATAAGTAAACTTTTCAATATTTTTAAAAGCCCATTGTATAGAACCCATTAGGTTAGGTTAGGTTTGTTGTATAACAATCTTGAAAAGTTCAGGGTTTAAAAAAAAAACCATTATATATTATGACCATTATGAATTATGACCCATTATGTATTTTGAACTTTATGTACATATTATGATAAGTGTAACCGGTTAGGCTAGGTTGGTTATGATAGGACAAGATCTTGTCTTGTCTGGAGTAAAGTGTAATGTTTTAATGGTTCATTTATGTATGTATGTATAATTCTTTATTCCAACATAACTTTGAACACCTGAGCCAATTTATATGTGTGTGGTACCGTTAGAATCATTTCACCATACCAGGTGACAAAGGATACCTAAACGTTAAAATTTGAATAAAAACAATCGACGGGACGGGTTTTTAAACCTTGCTTTGCATTAATTTATTCATTATTATTATTGTATATTATATATAGCTTAAGTTGTGTAATACAATGACAGCATTTATAAAACATGTCAAAAGTTTTTTTGCGTAATTTGTAATTTCGTTAAAACTAATACAATATAAATAGAGAAATTCGTCTCCATTCATTCGATGTCCACTTTTGTCATAAATGTATGATAATGGCGATTTCACTAAAGAGTTTTAAATATTTTAAAACATTAGTTTGCAAATTTGACACTTGACTGCTAGTATATTGAGTTTTTTTTTGCATGAATGCTTAAGGTAAAAAATAGCGATGTTAGCATGTATCTGAATGCAGCTATCAATGTCATTTGGGACAGTTTATAATTTAGTTTTGTGCGGGATTGTGTATCTTGTATATACTAAATCAATGACTCGGCGTCAAAAATATCGCACCTTCGGGAAAACTATGTTCAACCGACATTATACCAGAGATGCGATTTATTTGAAATACTTCTATTTAAAATGCAAATACAAAATGCAAAATAGCTATTTTGTATTTTGCATTTAAATGCTTTTTAGTAAGAAGCATTTTGTATTTTATTTGAAATACCTTTCGAGATATATTTTGCATTTTTAATATTCATTTCAAAATGCAAAATACTTTGTGATTAAGTTTAGCCATGGCCTCCCAACTCGAACAACGTATAATTAATTACTTTAATAAACTCATAGATGGCGGCACAGGTATCGAGCGAAGCATGTGAACCAGTAATCGTGGATATGCAATGAATTTTACACCTTAAGAAATTCAACGCATCTTAATTATATTAAAAAACATCCTTCTCTACATAGAATAAGGGTATATTTTATAAGTTTAATAAATTCAATAAAAAATATATTAACTCCATCTAACTCATACAATACGTGTGAGCTTTCAAGCTTGCTACGTCTTATTGGGTACTTACACTAGATGGCGCCATCACGGATCGCGATAGTTCTATGGAATCATAGGCTCCAAGCGTTTCGTTTTTATAAATTCTTGGGTGATGCGTAATATTGTCTCAAAATACTATTTTTACATTAAAAACAAAAAAAAAACATAATAGATAAAAAAATGACTTAACAAACAAATTAATATTTATAAATACTGTTTTGGCGGTTTTGGTGTATTAAATGATAGTACAAACACGGAACGAACAACGTGCTATCTTTAACTATTGAAGTATCAAAACGCGCTGACAGTTTGTGTACAAACAAACATTGAATCGTTTTTCACAATCACAAGTTACTTCGTTTCGTTGGATTCGAATCAAGTTGAAGTTGAAAGCGATATTTTGTTTCTTTGCTGATAACGACGACCAGGCCTTCTAAACGGATTTTGTGATTTATCCTCAACGCTCGCGACTGTTTACGTCTACGGACCCGTACGAATCCTCCAATCACGACGACTTGGCATTTACTTTGGACCCCGGCAGATAATCCACGCACGACGACTTGGCTTTCGGAAACGGTTACTGTTGAACCTTCGAATGAAATGGCTCCGGCCTGTTCATATTTTATGTGCAAGTGTGTGACGGGACAGAAACCGATGTTCCGTTTCCCAACTGGCGACTCCCAACGTTTGCAGGCTTGGATTGATAACTGTGGTAAGTTAACACTTAAAATAATAATACGTAACGTAATAACTTAAAAACATTTTTATTATTGTTCTGTTTGTACTGACTTGATATTCCAGCATCCGACTGCCTTTGTTATGGAATTTTAGTACATAACAAAATAAGAAACCTTGCACATTAACCTATGATGAACATAAACAATTATTAATTGGTTGCGTTTTATACCTACTACCTTTGTAAATTAGTAGAAATTGACTTATTTATGAGCCTACGCAGACTGCGTTTTTTAAGCGCGCCGTCAACGCGCGTTTGTGTTGCTTTACATGTGATTTGACACAAATGCGCGACGGCCTGAAATAGAATCAATATACTATACATTTTGTTTCTGGAGTAGTTTCGCGTAAATATAAATGTTAATATAGAAGCCTGTTTATGCTAAATCATTAATTTTAGTAACTTTTATTTCAGGGAACATGACAATTAACCACTTGCCAAAAGAGGCACTACGAAATAAATATATCTGTATCGACCATTTTGAAAAAAAAAACATTCGAAATGAAAGTGGTAAACGAGTACAAATAAATAAATTAGCAGTGCCTGTACACTACCGAGGAGCTGAAACTACACAAACTTCCCCTGATTCACCTGTTGCGTCAACATCTCAAGGTACATCTAAATAAAGATTTCATAAATCACCACATTTATGAATTATGATTTTTTGCATTTGTTAACACGTTGAGCGCCCTAGTACCAGACATGTGTTGCAAACTTTTTTTTTTAAATAAACAAACCCATAATCCTGTTATGTTTTGGCTCAGTGAGCCCTCTGAAATGTAGTTGACGATTGTGCAAACAAAAGTACTGTCGGCAAAAGCACCAAAATTGAAGATTTTAACAGATAATTATGTATCAAGTAAAATAACTAATGTATTTAACTTTTTACTTTGTCCTAGCCCAAGTATCACCAATACTAAAAGTTTTGACACCAACCAAGACATATCCTGGTGCCAAAGGTGAGGAACAGGAGGAGCTGGATGACAATCTTGAAAGATACTCTACCCCGAAGAAACGGAAGAGACAGGCGGACGAAGATACTCCGAAATGTAAAAAATTAAAAAATGTTATCCAGGGAAGCAACAAAACTTTGAAGAAGGCGAGGAGTAAATATATGCGACTAAAGAAAAAAATGGAAAAAAAGAAAAATGACTATTTACTAAGTATAAAATTAGTAAGAGCACAAGGTTGGAAAATCTTCACGGGAGAAATACAACGCTACTCGGAGGCGGCAAGATTAGTAAGGGTACTGGCGAACGAGAGAACTTGCCAATTAGGCAGCCTAATGATAGGTTCAACCGAACTTACAGACCCCAAAAAAGTACTACAGCATATGGTTAGCACACATTTCCCCGACTGCAGGGAATACCGCGTACATGAGGCTGTAGAAGACAACAGAAATGAAACAATATATGCAGGGGAGACACTAAACCTAAAAATTAGCAATGAGGTAGGAGAATGGGCAATAAAATCCTTCGCCCCTTATAAAGCGGCAGGTCCAGATGGAGTAACACCCATACTACTACAAAAGGGATGGAAATACATTTGGAACAGCCTAAGAGATATCTACGAAAAGAGTCTGGAATTAGGTCACATCCCGACCATCTGGAATGAAGTAAAGGTAATATTCCTACCTAAACCAGGTAAGAAAAACTACAAAGACGCGAAATCGTTCAGAAGCATCAGTCTGTCATCATTCGCACTGAAGACACTGGAGAAGATCATAGATGTACAGATAAGGACAAGCATGCAATTAGGAAGATTGCCCTTACACGGGAATCAGCACGCTTACATAGAAGGGAAATCAACGGAAACAGCCCTACACAACCTAACCACAAGGATAGAGAGAGCAACAGAGGATAAAGAACTGGCACTAGGCTGCTTCTTCGATGTGGAGGGCGCCTTCGATAGAGCCACCTTTGGTGCAATAGAGAAATGCCTAAGAAGGGATGACATAGACCCAGCGGTGAGAAAGTGGATAATGGCTATGTTAACAGGTAGAGTGATCACTGCACAACTAGGAGGAGACTCGATAAGGATAAGGACGAGCAGAGGCTTCCCGCAAGGGGGCTGTCTGTCACCACTCCTGTGGTGTCTCCTACTAGACTCGCTCATTAGAGAAACCAACAGAGGGGGTATACATATGCAAGCATACTCAGATGATGGGGTGCTCTTAGTAAGGGGTAAAACCCTCAGTGTAATGAGAGAAGTCATGATAAGAGGAATAAGGCAGGTACTAAACTGGTGTCAAAACAGAGGACTAGACCTGAACCCGACCAAGACGAAAATAGTACTCTTCACCAATAAAAGGAAGCTGCCGACTCTAGCACCCATCAAAATCAAAGGTGTAGAGATAGAAACACTTAAGGAAATAAAATACTAGATAGCAAACTGCAATATAAGATACATGTAAAAGAGCAATGTCGGAAGGCAACAATAGCCCTATGGCAATGCAGAAAAGCCATAGGCAGAAGATGGGGACTAAGACCACTGATAACACAATGGATATACAAAGCAGTGGTCCTACCCAGACTGCTATATGGAGCCATAGTGTGGTGGCACAGAGCTAAAATAAAAGACATAGAGAAGGAGTTGACGAAGGTCCAGAGACTAGCATGTCTAATGACAACAGGGGCAATGAGGACAACTCCCACACAGGCCCTGGAGATAATGCTAGGACTGAACCCTGTACACCTTGAAGTGGAAAAGAGAGCCACAGAACAGTGGTATAGAATGAAAATGAGCAGAGAGTGGATCGGATCCGAGGTGGACAAGAGACACGCAAGTATACAAAGAGAGTCAATGGTGAACATGAACATGCTCATGACTAACAATGACCTAATAAAGAAAAGGAAGATCTTCGACAAGAAATACAGAATCCATATAGGAGAGAGAGATAGTTGGGAGACAGAGGTACCGGAACCCAGAGCGACATGCTATACGGATGGTTCATGGAAGTCCTCAACAAAAAGAGCGGGGGCAGGTATCTACAACCTAGAAGCGAATGAGCATACAATGATACCACTAGGAGGCTTTACCAGTGTGTTCCAGGCGGAAGTGTATGCCATCATGAAATGTGCACAGGATCTCAAGGAAAGAAGCGATATAACGGGAAGCCACGTTATAATCTACTCAGACAGCCAAGCAGCACTAAAAGCACTAGACAATCCGGTTATCAAATCCTCCCTGGTACAGGAATGCAGGAACGAACTGAACAATCTAGGCACAGAATCCAATGTAACACTAGCATGGGTACCAGGGCACAGTGGAGCAATAGGAAATGAAAAGGCAGATGAACTGGCCAGAGCAGGGGCGGATCAACAGTATCTGGGCCCGGAGCCAGCCCTTCCGATATCCGCAACGGTAACGAAAGGAGTCATCGCCAGAAGAATAGAGACAAAGACAAATGAGGCATGGATAACAGCTCATGGATGCAGACAATCCAAACTCATGATAGGAAGGGTAAACAAGAACAGAACAAGGTATCTACTAAATCTGGGTAAGTACAATCTAAGTATACTGACAGGGATACTGACTGGACACTGTCCACTCAACAGACATCTGACGGTAATAGGAGTCAAACAGGATCCTCGTTGCCCACACTGCGGTAAAGAGGAAACTAGCCAACACGTCCTAACCGAGTGTGTAATGTACTCGTCACTGAGACATCGCACATTCGGGGAGGACTCACTATCAGTAGAGACACTCAAAAGCATTAACCTACAGGACGCACTTTTGTTCTGTAGGAAAACAAGAAGATGGGATCAGTGCTGGATGGGAGCGCCGCCGGGCCAGTAACCTGAGGCCTGACCAAGGGGAACAGGGCGGAATGACTGGAGAGCCACTCGACCGCCCGTCTGCCTCGGCCGCGTCCCCACTCAACAACATCAACAACAACAAGTATAAAATTTAAGAGTGAAGCATCAAAAACATTGACTTTAATGCTATTAAAAAAAAAAAACAATGGACCGAGACGGAAAAAAAATTTTGCATGTCCCTTTTTTATAAATCGCCAGGGGCCTATAATCATTTGAGAAAGCAAGGCATTGTACTAGCTGCTCCCACAACAATCCAAAACTGGCTCCAAGAAACTAATTGTTTACCTGGATTAAATGATGATATTTTCCAAAGTATTAATGATAAATTTGCTGATCAATCAATTAAAGAAAAATCATGTACTGTATGTTTTGATGAAATGAGCATAAAGGCCGATTTAGATTACACCATGAAATTTGATTTGATTGAAGGATTTGAAGATTTTGGTGGAGGTGACCGTTCCCCCAAGGAAGCCAAGTATGCGCTTGTATTTGTAGCCAGAGGGTTGTATAGTAATTGGAAAATCCCTCTGGCTTATTTCCTGTCTCCGAATAATGTTAATGCGGACAAGTTGATTATGTTGATTAAGTCCGTTATTAACAAATTATTTGAGTGTGGTCTGTTGCCAAAAGTAGTCGTCTGCGATCAGGCGACAACAAATGTTAAGGGGATCAAGTCCTTGGGGGCAACGAAGGATGATCCTTTCTTTTTTATCAACAATCATAAAATATTTGCGATTTACGATGTGCCTCATTTGATAAAAAATATAAGGAATAATTTGATTAATAACAATTTTGATTTAAATGGCAATGTAATTTCATTTAAGGATATAATTGATGTGTACAATATAGACAAAAATAATAAAAGTAAAACATTAAGAAAATTGACCCCAGCACACCTGAAACCTAATAACTTCCAAAAAATGAGGGTAAAACTTGCCACCCAGGTAATAAGTCACTCCGTAGGAGCAGCTATTAAAACAGCGATCAACAGCGGAGAGCTGAAAAGTGGCACTGCGAAACATACAGCTGATTTTGTCATGACTGTAAATGATTTATTTGATTCGTTAAATTCCAAAAATAAATTTGATCAAAATCCAAATAGATGCGCAGTAACAAATAATAAAAAATCTCGAGTCCATGAATCCCTCATCAAGGGAAAAGAATTATTCTCTGATTTAAAGAAAAAAATGACGGATAAAAATAATAAAACTAAACTGACATGCCCTCCGTGTTTTGAGGGCATGCAGCAAACCATCAATGCCGTTTTTCAGCTCTCCACTGAAGAATTTTCAAAGGGTGCGGAAGTCAAATTTATCATGACATAGATTAAATCAAGATGTGATTGAAAATTTGTTTGGGATCTATAGAATGAGAGGTGGCTGTAATCGAAATCCGACGTCGAAAAGCTTGAGAGCCGTTTTTAGATCAAATTTATTGAATAATTTAATCAAATTAGACACAACGAATTGCGAAACCGACAATGAGAAGTTTCTGTCAACAACAGCCAACCTGCTAAAAACACAAGCGTCAGACGGGCCAGCGAGTATGTCATCAAATTCAACAACTAGAGTCGAATTTGATGACAGCAACATTGGCTCCTCTAATGCAGGCGCTGCAACTGGCATTGATTCAGAAACGGCAGCGTCTGTAACCCTTCCCACGACCAGCGAGGATGTCAGTCTAGAAACTTGCTCGGTTGTGTATTTTGCAGGTTGGTTAGGTAAAGCGTGTATTGATAAGTTTGATTGCTCAATGTGTAAACAAGTATTGATTAACAATGAAGTTGATTTATTAGATAAAAAGCAATTGCTGTTGATTAACCCTTAAATTGGCAAAAAAAAAAAAAGTCGTGAATTCAAACCCTATTTGATTTGAAATCAGCATAAAAAAAATAGTGACCAAAAAATAAAAAAAGTGAACATTATAGTATGTGCATTATTAGATACACTGCAAATTTAAGGGTCAAAACATATTCCAATTTGATTACCCCGACATTAAAGTCACCTACTGATTTTTTGTTTAATTTAGTAAATCAGGTGCTCGATTTATTCAATAACAGGCTCCCCCATATTCATCAAATGAATTTAATATCAAATTTAATGGATAATGTCAAAATCACAATTAACCTACCTGATGATTACCACGACAAAAGTCATCTTGATTTTTTGATTAAAAAATTATTTCAAGTTAAAATTCACGATTATTGCAAATCTAGAAAATCATCATTTGATTCCAAATCAAAATTAAGAATTCTACAAAATAAATAGTCCGATTATAGTATAATCAATCAATGAAATTAAATGTTTATTCAAAGAACGTACCTATCATATACCTATTCAATTATCAGGTTGGTATGGAATTTCCAAAAAATTAAGCATTATTACCACTTATTCAAAACAGTAAATATCAACGAGTGTAGGTACATATTGGTAACACAGATAAACTGAATAAATATCCTGTCCTACTCTACGGGTTCTACTGTTTGGAACTTGTTGTAAACGTTATATAATAAAATAAACCAGTTATTTTTATCTATTGCTTTTATTTAATGTCAGCGAAAAACTTCCCGATCATGTCCCATTCCCATTTTGTCCTTGACATAATCAGGGCAGTTTCTGTGAATTAATAAAACGCTACCACAATGTGACCGGTAGGAATATACCGATTAGGTACATATTAATTTATACAGTCAACCATTTTCTAGATGCCTCAATTTTAAAGTCAATATTTTTTTGAAGTTAACGCCATCTGGTGATATCTCAATAAAGCTACGTAGGCTTCCAGCGCCATAGTAGTGGCGGCTCAGATACGCCATCTACAGGTTTAACTACGGGACTAAAATTGCCTACAGAATTGCCTACTTTAGGACGGCACGCTTTTGCTCTATGAGATTGGGTATCTGTACTTGTATTCTTTTATCTGTGGTTTAGCCAACATTACCAGTCAAACAAAATGAAATTTATGAACGAATCACGCTTGTATTGCCGAATTTGACCGATAGAGGCACCTGCTAGCCATTCGCGCCATTTTTACTTCTTTGGTCAGAGTACGCGCCTTGTCTGACTAGTGCCAAACTAAAACGACGAACATACTTTATCTATGGCTATGAAACGGAACGTCGCTGACGCCGACGAGATTCCGGTTCATTACAGCCAAAAATCATAATGCCCTTTTACATATTTGACTAAATCTCAAATTGTCTTACTTCCAAAATGCCTTAATTCACTAATTTTCAATACAATAAAATGTCATAATAACATTTACACATTACATCCGATATCCAAATTGTATAGTTGGTAAAATGAACAATAACTTCAAATACCGAATTATTTATAAGACTGAAAGTGAAAATAGAGTCTAAATGAATTATAGTCATATTAAGAATACGGTAATTTAAGAAGCAGGCGTAAGTCATTTCGATCTTTAGACATTATGAGAATAATCTGTTTTGACATTTTGATATTCTAGGAACACGTTATTATGATATTTGGCTGTAACGAACCGGAATCGCCGACGATTCGATTTAAGTGATTTAAATGATTATGAGACCTCACAGAAGAAAAATGAGTGATGAGGCATTCAAACAACTGGTATTGTTAAAAAGCGTAATAAAATAAGTAAAAATATCTGAGATTTGGTCAAAAGGTATTTTATTTTAAAAAAGTATTTTGAAAATACCTATTTTGCATTTAGCATTTCAAATACAAAACGCAAAACTATTTGGTATTTTGCATTTGAAATAGTAAATCTGAAAAGTATTTTGCATTTTGTATTTAAATGCTTTTTTAAAACCATTTTGTACATCTCTGCATTATACCCTATTTAATCAAGGGTAAAGGTATGACTGTTAGGTATTATTTGAAAGGTAATAAAATATACTATTTAAAAAAGCTAAAAAAAATATAATTATTGTAACCAGGTTTAAAAAAAAAGAAGTTTAATGCGAGGACAAGAAAAATGTTTATTAAATTGTAAATTAACATCAATGAAATGGTTAACAAACAAACAAAAAAGACACTTAAAAGTAACCTAAAACCTAGTGTTACCCCCCCTTGCCCTAATTACTGCTTCCATGCGGTCTTTCATTGACCGAACCAACTTCACTACGTCCGACTGAGGAATGAGGTTCCATTCTTCAATCACGGCGTCCTGGAGGTCTTGGAGAGTGGTAGGGATGGCATCACGTGACCGAACACGTCGCTTCAGCTCATCCCAAAGGTGTTCGATTGGGCTCAAGTCGGGACTTCTCGCTGGCCACTGCATAACAGGGATCCCAACCTCTCCCAGGTAATCACGAACGAACAATGCAGTGTGGTTGCGGGCGTTGTCGTGCATTAAAGTGAATCCAGTGCCGACAAAACCCGCATATGGGACCACATGCTCTTCCAGGATCTCCGTGACGTCCCGGTGAGCAGTCAGAGACCCCTGCCAGCGAGTACCCCCCGTCCGGGAGACGCACAGAAGGTCGGTCTTGCCATCTGTGGACATACCGCCCCAGAACATGCACGAACCACCTCCGTAGGCCACCGTTTCTTCAATGCAGGCTTGAGCAAATCGTTCTCCCGACCTTCTGTAGACTCTTCTACGCCTGTCGTTGCAGTAGAGGCAGACCTTCGTCTCATCGGAGAAGAGAACCTGCCTCCACTGGTCGAATGTCCAATCGACGTGAGCACGAGCACTGCAGGCAGTCTCTGCGATGCTGTGCGGTCAGTTGGGGACCTGTAGCAGCCCTGCGGGTCACAATCTTCTTCTCCCGCAACCTTCTCCTAATGGTGGAGGTGCTAACAGAGGTCGTCCGAGCTTCTCGGAGACGCTGTTGCACCTCAACAGCATTGGAGAAGCGATTGCGTAGAGACGACGACACAATAAAGCGGTCGTCTCTTTCAGATGTGCAGCGTCAGCGGCCAGCTCCATGCCTCCTAATGAAGTTTCCAGTCTCCTGGAACCGCAGGTATACTCGGCGGACAGCAAACCGGCTTAAATTCAGTTGCCGAGCGACATCACATTGCTTGGAGCAGTGCGACCACCTGGGTTGATTCAGCAGCAGTGGTTTCCATTTTTGAGGGTAGTTTTTTTGCTTCAGCTTCTTAGATGTGTTCTCTTTAACGTCTGGATAGCGAATGATTGACATTTGACCTTTACCAGACTTTTTATACACCTGGAACACGGCACAACTCGCGACCATTCAAACGCGTAATTTGGCACTTTTTTTTCAAAACTCTCAGTTTGCAAAAACACTTTTTTTTTCTTTAAATTAAATATTGTTAATTTAAAACACATTAAACGTGCTTTCGATTGATACTAATATTTACGAGGTGGGATAATTTTACTAAGGGCTAGATTTGCTTGAATCTGATTTTCAACGAGGTGCGATATTTTTGACGCCGAGTGTATATACCTGTATTTCTTATCAGAAAATAGCAAATTCAAAAATAGCAATAACTCAGAGTATTTTGGCAAAGTTCAACAGCGAATTTCGGACGCAACAGGCATATCTAAACCTACAAAAAGAAAATTTTTGAACCAGGAAGAAGAATATAGAAAAAATAAAGATGCCATCACAAACAATATTAAGCTGGGAAGACCACACAAGAAATTCTGTCTAGATCTTGATGATTTTGATTACGCAGTGATACGACGAATGGTTTGTAACTTTCATCTGATTTATAAACAAGTTCCTACAATAAGAGCACTAAAGTCCAAATTAATAGAAACAATGAATTTCAATGGCTGTGATTTTACACTAAGAAAGATACTACGCCAAATGGGTTTTCTATTCAAGAAAATTACTAACAATAGAAAAATGCTGATGGAAAAAGGTGACGTTAGACTTAAAAGAGTAAAGTACCTGGACTTAATAAGGAAGTACAGATCTGAAGGCAGGGATATTGTGTATACGGACGAAACTTATGTTCATACATCCCATTTAACAGGGAAGTGCTGGGTCGATTCTACGGATAAAGGAGTGAAACAGTTAATCTCAAAAGGTCAACGCCTTATTATAATACATGCAGGTAGTGCCAAAGGATTTGTACCGGGTGCTCTACTTATCTACAAGTCTACTGATAAGACCGGTGATTATCACGATGCCATGAATAATGTCAATTATGAAAAATGGTTACAGAATCAACTTATTCCTAACTTGTCTCCAAATTCTGTATTAGTAGTAGACAATGCTGCTTATCACAATAAATACGTGGAACGCCCGCCCAACTCTAATACCGCAAAGCCGCTTATGATAAACTGGTTACAAAAACACAATATTCCCCATGATTCATCATTTCCTAAAATACAACTATACGAAATTATTTGTCGACATAAAGAAGACTTTGTAGAATATTCCATTGACAAAATTTTACATCGACATGGGCACGAAGTGTTAAGGTTACCGCCATACCATCCCGACTTCAACCCTATAGAAAATATATGGTCACAGATAAAAGGTTACGTATCAAAAAGGAACATAGACATGAATATGGGTACCTACAGTAAAAAAATTGATTGAAGAAAAAATAAATATGATTGGCCCGGATGAATGAAGAAAGTTTGTGATCATGCCATGAAATGTGAAAATGAATATCGGTCACAGGAACACTCGATGGATGATCACATCGATAGGATTGTAATTAACGTAAATGAAAGCACTGACGAATCTGACTATGATATGATCGATGACGGTTACTCAGATTGTGAAATAGAAAATGTTGAAAATATCGACCCAAATATGCAGTAGGTAAAATATTAATGTTAAGTAGTAGTATAAATAAGTTATCATTTATGAACCTAGTCTCTTTAACGTCAGTTTGAAATGTCATACGAAATTGTCCAACGATTAAAAGCGACAAGGTATAGAAATCATCACTTATTTATGACGGTGACTGTACCTATAAGCATCATAGCGGGCCTAGTATGAAAGTCTTCATGTCGTTTGCATCCCTCTCACACGCGGGTTATTTACTTAGGTGCGAGAGGGACGCTAATGACTTTTTTTTTTCATACTAGCCCCGTTAGTAGATGCTGTTTTTAGGTATTGAGTTTTATTCTTGTAAATATTTCCCAATAAGCTTTATTTTGTTGTACTTTATGTTTTAATGTGAAGATAATGTTTTGTTTACTAATGGCAATAAAACTGAGTATTTTCAAAGTTATTGAAGGTGGTTGTAACATCTCTATATTATACAGTGCCATATGCCAGTGTTGTCACATCTACCAACTTTTTGGTAGATCTACCTAATTTGCCTCCTGTCTACCTATCTACCACCCACGGCCCCAAAGCTACCTAATTTTAATATTTTTCAAAATGTTATGATTGTAAACATTTTTTCATGCGTGTATTGTAACGAAACGTTACGCGCTATCGAATTTAGCCTGTCTTGTAATTTCTTGTATAATCTGTGTTTGAGGTGACATAAATAATGAGAAGCTGTCTGTGAGTGACAGCTGACACTGACAGATAGCAAAGCATTTCACGGCATTTTAAGTAAGTTTGGTGTTAATTTTGAACACTTTCTACGCATTTTTAATCATTAAAATTAGGGTGGTAGATCTACCTAATTTTCATTTCAAATTCTACCAATTTCTACTAATTTTTGGATCCTGTTCTACCAATATGCCGAAATTAGATGTGACAACACTGCCATAATATATGCTGTCATTTGTCACTTTGTCATTTGACACTAAACAATAAAGTTCCATTTTAATGGACATGAAAACGTCACTCATTTAATACAATCATTGATTGACAGTTCGGGTGCCATCGTATTCCGATTGAGATCCGAGTTTTCCCGAAGGAAAATCATTTTGCACTACATACTAACGTAACTCCTTCCTTATCAAACTTTTGTATGAAAAATCGTCCCTAAGGAACGACTTATTTGTCATTAACTTTGATTGCGGCTGTTTGATAGGTAGGCCTGGGGCCCTAATATGGCTGCGTTTATCACGTGACAAAGATTGGATAAGGAATCGGTTACCTTTTCATAATGTAAATAAGTACGAGAGTGCCAAATGCTTTATCATATGTCTACGGCCTATTTATATTGTATTACCTTTTTCTTTACTAGCAGTAGGATTACATTTAAAAATCCTCTAAAAAATTTGAATAGTAGATTGTTAACCGCCGGATGAAAGGAACCTATTACCTACGAGATATTTTAGCGCTCGGGCAAAGCGGAGCACCTAATTTCTAGTTTGAAATAAATGGTGACTTTGACCCGAGTTAGATTAACGGTTCTCCCCCACTAGACCGAATTTCATAAAAGCTAATTTTATTAGGTATACCAACGTTTGATATAATTTTTATTAGCCCTAATGTCATGACAGCTAAACTTGTATGTCCTAATTGATTACTAGACCTAAAGTTATATAAGTACCCTAATGTTTACATGAACTAAACATTAAATGCCCTATATTATTAAAACTAATAATGATTATTCCTAACAATTAATAGACCTAATAGTCATAATCATAACTCGTAATGACTGTTTGAACTAATCATTATTTGACCGAAATATAAATTAAAAACCAATACTCAATTGGATCAATTTTACCTACATAGGTTAGGTTAGGTTAAAGTTGCGACAAGGCGCGAAGCGCCTCACCTACGCGGAATAGGAGCTCCGCACAGTTAGTGAAAATAGGGTTCATATTTTTCGGGCTACAATAGGAGAACCTAAACAAACACTACTTTTCATGTTGACTATGAGGAAACTAGATGATAAAACTTGTAAAAGTAAGACTCAGTATAGTTACACCAATAGTTATTTTTTCAAATTACTTTTCTTCTCTAGGGTTGACCATTCAATTCAATAATTTATTGATTAAAAAACACTTATAAGCATAATTATGTATGACATGCGTTAAATTCATCCAGCTTAGTTCTAAGATCAACAATGGCCTACTTTCAGAGTAAAAGACATGAAATCTTTACGCAAAACGTACAATGATGCTAAATCATGGACAACTTTTTTACTTCCCAAGAACCAAAATCAATACTTATAAAAAGTATAATCCCCGTATCTCTTTACCAACGAACCGGTATTGTAACACACAAAAGGCCTCAAGGTGCTAATAACAATGGGGCCCAACTGAGAATTGGGTCCGCGAATCTTTCCCACAACGAGGGCGTGGTCAGTAATTGGCCATTTTCGACCCTTGGCCAAGAAAGTCAATGTTTTGTGGAGAAACCGCAAAATTTTAGTACGTTGTTGCTGTTTTTAGTGAGACAGAGATAGTGTTGAAAAAGAAATGGAAAAATTACTTACAAGCACTTGTTTTGGTGCGATCTCGTTACCTAACGTTTCAATAAAATAAAAAACTAGGGACAAGCTTTTGTCGCCCTGTCCTTTAGGTACTTTTTTGCATGGGTGGGTAACCATTGTTTGTTTATCAAGAACACGTCGTTAGCATATTTTTTGTTTTACATATTATTATTAGGTATTGCAAAGTGGCCAGTTATCGATGGTGACCGTTATTGACGATTTACCCTACTTACGACCTATAAACTTGTATTTATTTAGTGATAAATCCTAAATAACTCTATTATATTCTACTGTAAATAAAATAAACCCTCTATAGATGAAGTAAAATGACGTTATTATTGATAACTACGAGCAAATTCACTTTGTCCATCGATATCGCAAAGCCAAAGAAAGTCTTAAGTATATTAATGAACGATTATTCAATGATCAGCCTAGTCGTGTACACATAAAGTGCATAATTGTCAATCACGAGCTCCCCATTAGCACACCTGTCGCTATAGCCGTGGGAATATGGCGATATAGGTAAAGGAAGCTTCATTAGGCTCTGTAAACGAATAAGGTCTGCTTTAGCGTGTTATGGTGGTGTATTTTTTTTTAAATAAGTTCAATAAACTTTTCCATTAAAAACATTTACAGCTGGCTAGTAGTTCCCGAAGTACAGTCACCCAATAAAGATGTTGAGCACTAGAACCTTGTCATTGTGAATGTTATTGTCATTGTCATGTGTGTCATTTGATGTTCTTTTGAAGTGGACTATGACAACGCACTAAAGTGCTTAACATTTTGGTTGGGGTACTGTACAAGTGTAAGCCCATCTGGCTTTTATATCGTAATCGTATTGTTGACGTTATGGTACAGGGCCTCTATTCTAAGACGTTAAACTATATTGTTTTTAGCTGTAATGATAATGTTTTTAACTAGGCCGCCATTAATGTCAAGTAAATAAGAGCTATCAAAACGTTGTCAAGACGATAACAGGGCAAAAGCAAAATTGTTTGTAGAACAGAGACCGGGCGGTAAATGTATTTTCAATTAAGCAGCCTTATACGTTCAACCCATCGTGCTGCTAAATTGAAAATGCACGCGCTACAATGTGTTTTGTTCGCACTGACGGGACTACTTAATCTCGCCGCTTGGATATCACTCGACAGTCCGCACGACCGGCATTGTTTACAGAATCACTACCCTGTTATCACTTATCGTAGTGTCAACGTTTTGACAGCTCTTTTTTACTTAAGAGTACCTAATGGCAGCCGAGTTGAAAACATGCGATAACACGTCAAAGACAATGTGGTTTATACCGCCTAGAATAGAGACCCAGGATAGTCAAAATAAATAAATATAGTACCTGTTGGTTAGGCATCCGTCACTTTCTGCCACATAAATAATTACGAAGGTGACGTATGCTTTATCCACATTTCACACGTGATATAGACGCCATACTTAGCCCGCAGGGGATAAGCTTACACAAATTGACCTGCGGTCCTAGTATGGCTGCGTCTATATCGCGTGTCAATTGTGGATAAAGCATCCGTCACACTCGTACTTACTTATAATTTACGTGTCAGAAGGTGACGGATGCGTTATCCAAAATTTATCACGCGATAAACGCAGCCATATTAGGGGCCCAAATTTTTTATAAGGCATCCGTCACCTTCTTACAGGTAATTAAGTACACGTGTCAAAAAGTGACGGATGCTTTATCCACAGTTGACACGCGATATAGACGCAGCCATACTAGGCATGCTCGTACGATACCACGATAAACTTACTTATATCGAGAAATACATATTTCAATACATAGAAAACCCCCAAAACTCAGAAAGAAATACTCGTGCTCATCACATAAATACTTGCCCATACCGGAAATCAAACCTAGGACCCCGCTAGTACCAACTAGGTTACCACATCATCGAGTCGACATGGTTTTTGGTCGGATTTTTTTTTCCCATTTATCATCCTTTTCCAGTTAGTTTTAGTAACCTTTGCCCATCGATAACTTTCCGAACGTACGAATATGTAATACCTATATCGTGTCCCTATGTTACTCTCATTTGATAGTAAAAAGTGTCATAATATTAACAGCATTTTTATTTTTATTGTCACCTGATATTTATTTTATTCGCATCAGTACATAAAATAGACTTGGTATGCCCATCAAAACAATGTATTCCTGATTATTATAATGAATTTCGGTTCATAATAAGGCATGTCCAGACAGTCAGGATCTGGACCCTTACAATGGATTTAGTTAGATGCGTCTCTCAAAAGTTTCAGATGCTCACCTCATCCAAAACGATCTCTTCCGGGGTCCATCATTCCCACATTATAAAGTTAACATTCCAAAATATTGATGGATCCCCAACAAAGGCGTTTTTGCCGCATCCGGCGCGACCCGGAAACGGCTCGGATACTTTTTTTTTACAATAAAAACGAGTTGATAGTCAAAGGGAAGTTTTTTTAACCACCTGTTCGTATGGGAAAGATTTGAGGAAGCTGAAAAAATGATACACATTTAATTTGGATTAAGTAGACTGAGAAGTTCTTATTGGAATTATTACAAGTAAATATTTTAAAACATATAGTAGTGGAAGAATGGTACCATGTCACAAGTAGTTTTGAGTAGATAAGTAAGTGTTGATCATATGCAGCGTGACCACAGATTAAATAGGAGTTAGTAGTCCTTCCTCCTTCGTCCTTTAACCCCAGGTTAAATTATTCAAGAATGTCAGATTCATATAATAACTGGCAATTTTAACAAATTAACCTGTTAACCTTGGATTAA
This sequence comes from Acleris laterana, assembly GCA_963966035.1. Classification (NCBI taxonomy): domain Eukaryota; kingdom Metazoa; phylum Arthropoda; class Insecta; order Lepidoptera; family Tortricidae; genus Acleris; species Acleris laterana. Next base: position 15,166,879 of record OZ014443.1, read on the forward strand.
CCTAGGGTTAACATTTTACGTGGGCCTTAATGAACATGGCGCTAGTTGACGACAAAAATGATACTAAACTAAAAATACAGCCGAATGTTGCCCCAACCAGGGTAGGGATTCTCAGAACAGCGATGGTCGGACGGACGGACGAGTCAATGTCCAAGCGCAGCGGCGAGTTTAGTAGTCCCGTGAGTGCGAACAAAACATATTTTAGCGCGTGCATTTTCAATTTAGCAGCATGGTTTCTGCCGATGGAACGTATCTATAAGACTGCTTAATTGAAAATGGACGCGCTAAAATGTGTTATGTTCGCTCTGACGGGACTACCTAAACTCGCCGCTGTGATTTCGCTCGTTCGTCCGCCCGTCCGTTGTTTTTGAGAGAATAGCATTTCAGGTATGTCGTAGTAGTTAAATATCCGAGTTGTTCTTCGAATTCCTCTAAGGGCAAGCGAAATATTTAGAAATTAATTAGTTAACACCACGTAATCTCCCCAAGCGTCTCCTCGTATTTGTGGCGATAGTTAATTTCGATCTTCTTTCAACACGAACAAAGCCGATGATACTTCACCCTTACTTCGCTTACTGTTTCAGCGTGGTTAGGGCCTGGACACATGTCGCCGGTACGGTGCCGTCTACGGTGTCACGGCGCGGCGCCGCGAATTTACAGTACAAGTTTCTATGGTGCCACAAACGGCGCCGCGCCGTGACACCGTAGACGGCACCGTACCGGCGACATGTGTCCAGGCCCTTAGGGCTACCACGAAAGCCTAAATTTTGAAACTTTTGAAGCATAGTCCCTGTCACTCCTCACTCGAGACTAAATCAAGAGAAAGGGATGGAGCTGACGTAACTTCGAACTCGGTTTTCAAAGTAAGTTGGCTCTTGGTCAAAAGGGCGAATGGGGAACCATATACCAAACAGTGGGCTTTCAACACAAGTTTAAAATTTAAAACATGATACAGAAGACAAAATAATGTATAGTTAGTACTAAGCAGAAACAAAATTTAAAATGAAAAAGTGACTGCACCGAGCAAACGTCGAGCGTCCGGTGACGCCCTCATTACTTTATTGTTTTTTCTAATTAACTAAATAATTTCCTTGCAATCAGACGATACATTTTTGTAGCGCAAGTAAAAACACAATTTATGGGATATGTAAGAAACTTTAATAACTATTACCCTTTGAGTAGTCAGCTTAACGGGAAAAGGTAGCCACTTTTTTCCGTTAAGTTGATAACTCGAAATTGAATTGCTATTAAACTAGGTGATATACCCTATAAGTTGTGTTTTCATTTGTAGTACAAAAACCTACCGACCAATTTCAAGAAAATACTTTAGTTTATTAGAAAACACAATAATAGTAATGAGGGCGCCACTGTACGTCCGGCGTACGCTCGGCGCAGTCTAAGGCAAATCTTTTGAAAACTTTTGTTTAGCCTAGCTAGACAACTCTCGAATTCGTTTTAATTTTTAAAGTATAGGTAAGTACTTAAAAAAACACGTGGAAACGTTTTTTTTATTGATAATCATTCGGAGTTTCTGACTAACGATGTCAAAATAAAAACTAGGTACTTACATATAGTGAGATAGACCTTACTTACTCATTCGTATTTTTTAGTATCACCTGGTTCCTGCGCTCCCTGAGCCATAAGTCACACGACTGACCGCGCACCCATCTCTTTCCTTCCCCTTTTTTGTCCTCTTCAATAAATCACTTCCTATCTGAGGAAGGATGTGGTCCGTTACAAACAACTTATGATGAAATTCATTTCAAATAGTCCCTATTGCACCGATTTAAGATTGCATTTTGATCATTTTTACATATTTTTAAAGTTAAACTAAAGAAAATTAAAATGCTTCAATGAAGATCTTTAGGGACTTATAGAATACGGTCGCATTTGGCTTGGAAAGTGTAACATCAAGTCAAAGTTCACGCCTGTTCACACGATCGTTAGATTGTAAGGATTTGTGGGAAAAACAACTTTTTAGGATTTACTTATTCTTTCGATTGTGCGGAAGCACTTCTGTTATTTTGTTAAGATTGCGTTTATGGCTCGTGTAATTTATGGTGTCCCATTTAAAATTTGGAATCCTACCTACTCTGTGGGAGTTTTAAAGAAAACAAATGAAACACGAAATCGCCCCATGCATCGCTGCCGCAGTGATTCGTGGTCGTAGCATGCTTCATTATGTCTCTGTTGCCGCTAGCCGCTCGTCGCTGCCGCCTGCCGCCGCCATCGTGCAAAGTCATGGCCAACCCTTTAGTGTAGCGGACCACTTCTTTGGTCAACTGTATTTTATCTTATAATCTCATCAAAGATAACATGTTTTAGAGTTTTCTTTCAGCATCACTCTACGTTGCAGCCATCGACGAAAGATTTTGCAGAGCTGTGGGAAAAACCATTATCACATAACACCATCACCAGAATTAATAAGCTAATGCATCGAATAACATATAGCTTCATTAGAATATCAGTATTCCCTATTAAAAAATAATGTTAAAACCATCTGTTCTACCCTCATCATGAATCCACGCATAACTTCTACTCTACTGCGATGACAAAAAAAATAACTCAAGTACAATCACACTAAAGCTGATTCAACCTTCTTCGACATCAATAAAGTCGCGTTTACCTTAATAGTTTGAATACATACGATGTTTTTGCTCCCACTGTCCAGTACATCGCGACACATGACATCGTGTTGACCTTTTATTACTTGTATTAGCCCTCACGCAATTGTCACAGTTGGGTAAACTTAATACCAAGGCACTTTAACTGCAAAGTTCAAAAACGCTAAGCTAATTTGAATCTTGTGGCTTTAAGTTAAAGTAGGGGGTAATTTTCGACATCGTTTATTTTATCTTTGTACAACTTTTAAAATGCGTTCGTGTTATTACCTGGACGACTTTAATTAAAATTAAAAAGGTTGAATGTTCTTTGATACTTTTTTTTTAAAGTAGTTTTAGTTTTGTTTCTGGACCGTGGGAGAAAGTGGTGGTCTGATTAAATATTTATTTATTATGTAAAGGTCATACAATACCCTCACCTGGTTAGATGGACAAATTGAAATAGGATTAAGTAGTCTCTATACAGATATCGCTTTACACAGGAAATGGTCTCTTTGAAATTGTTGATTCTTTAAATTGAATTCGGTTTAAAATAAAATAACGAAGACTTTCAACGAGATATTGACCACGGTGTCGTTTTATAAAAATTATAATCCATCCAGTTTTTTTTTAAGTTGATATTTTCATGAGATATGGGCTTAGGTAATATCTTATTTTAAATTAAGCGAGAACGATTTACTTACAGCTTTTGTCTTAAATATTAGAATTAAGTGAATTTGTTACTTATGCACTACTATGTACTGTTACCCGCAACTCCGTCCGAGTATTATCCGTTTTCTGGGTTAAAGCTATCTCCAGGTATCAAATTTTATCGAAATTGGTTCAAGTTTAGCCCTGAAAGCGTAATAGATGGACAGAGTTACTTTCGTGTTTAAAATATTATAATATGGATTAGTATGAATACTTTTAAAATACCTAAAAAAAGTAACTTTTATTAATGTGGTATTTTTTTAGTAATCTTACTAATATCTGAGAAAATTTGGATGTTTGTTACTCAATCACGCTTCAACAATTGAACGGATCGGGACAATTGGACTTATAGGTTAGGTCCTGGAATAGGACATAGAATAGTTTTTATACCGGAAAAATTAAAAGTTCCCGCGGGAATAACGATAATCGAAATCCACACTACACTACAGCGACAGACCAAAGGTAAAGGTACAGAGCAAACTTATCATGTAGTTATTTGTTAAACACTTCAAACAACAAAAAAACAAAACAAACCGATCCACAAAACTGACCTATTTCCCTAACTCGCAAATTCTATCACATAATCGCAAGAGCCAAAACAAATGAAAAAAAAACACGCATCGACACACCTCGGTACCCCTTGCACCTTTACAAATTCCCACACTTCGTGGGAACAACCCCTGTCTATGAAAAACCGAATTCAACGTGACACAAGCTGAAGCAAAAAAACTCCGCACTTCACTAACCGACCTCCCCTTTACGCTAGACCGCGCACATAACGTACAGAATTTATCCATCAAGGTGCGCGCGGCGGGAAATTTATAACTTTATGGATGCGTGTGCGACGATGAAGTGGAGAGTTTTTTTGTGTAGGATTCGTGTGCGGTTATTGCGGTACTTGATGGATGCGCGAACGGTCGTGCATTCCCATGGTGTACAGGATAAGGGGCGGCGGATGTAGCTTCACTTTGGTTTTTAATAAAAAATATTTTTCACTTCTCATGCTCGTAAAGTCCTTCTTTATGCTGGGTATAGGCTGCATAAAATCGCATTTTATGCACTAGTGTATAAATGGCTGTCGTCATCTAGACTAAGACAATTAAGCCCTACAGCCAGACAGACGAGGTGACTGCATTAAATAAACTTGTTATTTGAATAAATTTACTTTAATTTTATTTATTTTATTTATATTTGCATCGTAGTATCTAACAAAAAAGAAATTTAAAACTATTAAAAACAAGCATTACTTGGCAGTATTGCGTTCGACCTAAGTCAAAAATCGCAAACAGAAAATAAATAAAAAAATTAATTAGTTATTTTCTTGGCAAAACTTGTTGCGTTATGGAATTTAATTAAAATGTCGTCTAGTGAAGAGAAAATAATGCTCACACCTAACACACTCATGGAAAAAAATGCAAAAGAACTTATTGAACAGACATTGCCGCCTAAATCCATACTGTAAATATGCCCGGAAAAACCATAACATACTCGTATAATATACAGAACTGTTCAAATTTCAATTTATATTTTAATTGAAGTTTTTTTACATTATCACTGTTTTATTTCCTCGTAATCGAAGTGAAAAGCAGAGTGTATAACTCGGTCTTAAAACCCATTTTATCCTCGACTTAATTATCCAACCTCGCCTGCCGGCTCGGTTGGATACCATAAGTCTCGGAAAAAATGGTTTGTTTTATGCCCTTGTTGTACAATCTACTATAGGATGCTTTTTAGTTCATAATTAAAATGGGTAAGTAGATATTTTTTTACCTTTCAGATAAAGTGACTGTATTTCAAACCGATGGCAAGATTACGATAAGTAGATAAAGTCTGTGCCAATTGAAATTCCCAAAGAGGTAAACACAACCAAACGAACCAATTTACCACTATTACTCGATAAACACGTGTTTTTAAAGATCTACTTTCATAATAAGTATAAGATGAAATAACTATTAATTATACGTTATTTGATACGCTTGATGAATATTTGAGGTTATGTGTCAAACAGTACTAATTTGTTTACATGTTTGGCAATTTCAATTGACACAAACTATACTTATTAGTTATTAGAACTTTTTCTACCAATATGTTTTTTTATTAATTTAACTTATAATTCCTTGCAAAATTCATAATCAGCTATCTTCTTACTTATTAAATCCTAATACCTAATCAACCGTTTTAGCAATTGATACATAAATAAAGCAATTAAATATCTCTAACCTAATTTTAAACAATTTTTGTGTTTAATAAGTAGATACACTTCCGGGAATCGAACCAACACGCACCGCTACTCGCATCCACTTCGCCGCCGGCGCTACACCCAACAGGTTCCCCCGTAAAGCGAGACAGCACGAAAACAACGCATTCCCATACAGTTCCCATCGTAACCAGCCCCTAGTTAGAGGAGGACGGCTACAGTTTGTTCTTTCAATTCATAACAGGATCAACCGGGAAGGATAATTTAAATGTTACGCACGGTTCATTCATTGTCATTAGAAGTTCGGACGTCGTAGAGTGAAGACGCCTCGGCGTGGACTAGCGTAGTCCGTAAGACGTAGTGGGACGTCTCGCTAGTGGAATTTCGTAGTAGTTTGAAGGAAGTGAAAATGCCGTGTAGTGAGGACGACGACTCCCAGAGTGGATTTGGGGACCAACATGGGCTGTCAAAAGCTGAATTGCGAAAGGTGATTATGGTGATATTTTTGTGAAGTGTAAAAAAAAGTTGTGTAACACAATAAATACAATTTTAATGTGCTATGGTAAAAATGTATTAGTTTTGTTTATGGATTTAACTAATAGGATAAAGTTCGATTAAAGATCATCGCGAAAAAAATTGGCATCGCATTAATATTGCCTCGGTGTAGTGCTTTTTCCTCAGGTAGTTTTTACTATACTAGTGCCCATCTAAGAGGCCCAATTTGACAGCTGTCAACGTAGTATAAAATATAACCTCAAACATGCCTCGAATATACATTAAACTTTGTTCTGAGCTGACATTGTATTTTTAACCGAGTTCAAAAAAAGGTTCGGCTGTAGGATTGTTTTTAAAATGTGTCTGGGTGTAATGGTCAGTCCAACTGAAGTCCGCGTTTGGTAAAAAATATTGTGGGATACCGACTTTATTAGGACTATAAAATAAGTTATTTTGAGATTTTTAAAACTGTTTTTTGTTTTATAAACATTTATACATGGTGCTAAAATTATGAAGTCAATGGAATTGCAAGTATTTACGGATAACAGACTATACGAAAACTCTTATTAGATTTATTCTCAGGGTTTAAAGTATCATACTACCTTCGTTTGTACAGTATAAGTGCTAAAACAAATTTTAGTACTTAATATTTTGGTTTTAATCCACGGAGGAGCGGTGCTAATTGCGCAGTTGCGTCAATGTAGGTACGTAAGATAATGTAGTGGGGCGCGACTTTGTCGATTATAACATTTTCTGGTATAACTCATTTATTTTGACCTGCACACTTAAATAAAGTTCAAAGTGTCAAAAAAATGCGGTTTAGTATAAGGCCAGAGGGGAATATCTCGATAACGTCATGTCAATCGTAATAAGTAGGATAGTTTTAACATTATTTTCAGGCCTGAGATGCAATCATCCAAATAGTTCCTAATCCGCCATCTCTTCCTCTCGTGTGTTTGGATAGTCATATAACTTAATCAATAGATTCAACCCTATCAAGTGTCATTCCCTATAGGTATATTTTTGATATCTCACTACAATTCTTCTGTTTCACCAATAACGGTGTCGATTTGATCGCCAACCGGCAAGAACCAGTGTGCGACATTGATACGTTTTTTTCCACCAGTGACTTATTTTATTTTTCTCAGATCAAAATTGCTATAGCTATACTGTTTATTTCAGACAAACAAGCCGATAATGGAGAAGAAACGCCGCGCGCGCATCAACAACTGCCTCAACGAGCTTAAGGATCTGCTCATGGATCCCGACAAAGACGTGAGTTGCTCAATATTGCATAATAATATACTGTATAACATAAGTTACTATACTTGCATTGTTCTAAGAGACCTGGCTCGACAGGTGTCAACAAGTTCAAAAAATAACCTCTAATTCATAATTTGTACTGGCATTTTAGCACAAAGGGAGAATAACACGGCCTGTATCTACATATAAAATAACAATTTAAATATACCTATAGTTACAAAACTACCCTGAGGCAATTTTAGTAAATAAGTTTATGGGAGGATTTCATCGTTCTTGAATTTTTAGCAGGTTCGGTGATGGAAATGAAAATGTAAGGGAAACTGAAAGACGTGTACCTTTCTTCACACTGTGTCTTATTCACATTGTGATAAGAGTGAAAAGGGTTCGTTTTTCATTTTCCATTATCTACTATACTTACATCCGTTCCACGAACATGTCCACTTTATAGTCTACCACAAAAAAAATGGCATAGATACTTAGATTCTAACATTGTCATTGATACGTCATGCTTGACATTTAATGTTTTTTTATTTTATCTTACCTTATAAACGATTAGTAATTAAACTAATTAACAATTTGAAAATTGTACATTCATCGTTATTCTTAAATAAAGACCTTACGTCATAAGGTAGCGAACGTCAATAAAAGGAAATCCGACAGAGTTCCTTACAGGTTCTTCTCTGATCGGTCGCGATTGAATCTGCAGTAAACTTAGGCTAAGTCGCTGCAATGACGTTACAAAAGAGTTTATTATGTAAACCTACTTGAACAAAAATATTCTAAAAATAAATACCAAGAAATAACATACTTCCATTGTTATTCAATCGAACAAAATTCATCAATACGAACCTTTCTTTCCAGCCAGCGCGCCACTCGAAGCTCGAGAAAGCCGATATCCTCGAGCTGACTGTGAAGCACCTGCAAACCCTGCAGCGGCAGCAGCTCGCGGCCGCCATCGCCGCCGACCCCGCCGTACTTCACCGCTTCCGCTCCGGCTTCGGAGACTGCGCCGTCGAAGTCCGCAGATACCTGTCACGACTCGCCAGCGTACCCACAGGGCTAAGACACCGCCTGGGAAATCATTTGAACACCTGCATCAACGGAATAGAACGGCTACACAAACCAAAAGAGAAAAGCTACCTCATCCCTGACCCTTTAAGGCTAGACGACGAAAGACCGAGCGCGTTCCACTGTGTCAAAGCCACTAGACCAACAAGCCCACCTCTTAGCCCATTATCATGCGACTCAGCGTGCGATTCCTCAACAGAACTAGAGACTCCACCAAGATTTATCCAGAAATTCCCTTTCCCAACGCCACCAAGTCGATCAGCGTCCGACCAAGACTCTAGCCCAGAAACTCAAAAGCCTACAGTATCCTCAACAACAATATCTCCCGAAACTTTAAAGCAGGAGGCGATGAGGAACAAGAAATATATGGAGCCGTTGTCAATAGTTATAGACGTGGAAAATTATAAGATTGGTATCGACGCGTCGCCGAAAAGAGCGGTTGATTATTCCCTAAGACACAAGCTGAAAAGGGCATCTGAAACGGCAGGGCCAGCGTTAAAAGTTTTAAAACTGGATCCTGAAAGGGCGGTCGCTTTTGAAAGAGTAAACGAGAATATTGTCTATGACATGACGACGCCAGAAAAGGGAATACAATTCCCTCGACTTCCGACATACCCTGTGAGGTTAACCTTACCTCAAAGTATACTTAGCACAGTGGAAAGACCGTCAATTCTTCCGCCGAGGGAGGCTTTAGGCTCTGTTATAACGCATACGGCTGAATCATTGGCTCAGTCAAGTATTGTTAAGAAAGAGAGAGAACAAAAGGAAGCAGACACCAGTTCCAAGTCTCCTGGTCAAGGCACGTCTAGCTCAGAGATGTGGAGACCTTGGTGATACAAAATATAACTAGTTTAAGAAAAAATGCTTTACTTTACCTGTTCGGTATTTGTTTGTTTTTGAAAGCTTTAAGCATTTACCTGTTGGTAATTTGTTTTTATACAAATTATATTAAATAATGTTTTGATTTTTACTACACTTTTACTTATCATGTAAGGGAAATATTAAATGAAACAAATGATATTTATTTACGTTATATTAAATATTAAATTGGCATGTTTATACGTAAGGTAGCTCGAATAAAAGAACAATAGCTCAAGACCTAATTAAATGCAATAAATTAACCATAACACTGATCCGAAAGGAATAGGTTTAAAATAATACTAATTAAATTAAATTATTCACTCAGGGGCGATTTTTCAATCCCTACATATATTTTTTTTAATCCAGTGGGCTACTTAACTAAACGTTGCACAATATCCTTCTTACTCATAAACGCGCAATAGCTAGTGTGCTTGAAATATTATCCCTTTACTTTCTCAACTTCGTATCTAATCGAATAGTTAGATAGGAAAAGCACTCATGTTTAATAAATAATAAAGACTACTTTCCTATCTACCTATTCGATCAGATACGAGGTAGAGAAAGTAAAGGGACGATATGCTGTCCTAGCTAGACCGTCATTACAAAATTGACAGAAAGATATAAACCACACTTTAACCAAAACAAGTTTAGTGTCTGTTTATGGATAGTTGAATACATTTCAGTTATTGGGTGGGCCATTCTACTTTTCAGTGTACATTTTTGCTATCGTCCGATAAAAAGTATACCAAATGATGAATCCGCGAATAAACAAATAACGTGAACTTAGAATGTTTACGTTTAACGGTTTTCAAAAAAAAATATCCTAAATTACTTAATTATCGCTGAAGAATCTTGGTAACTCAGTGGTAAATTGCACATTTTCCATAGAAGAGGCGGGGACATCAACGTCCACTGCGATACTCACTTTATAGTTATTACAAATAACTTTTTATGAATTAGGTTAATTCTATATATAAGCTTATTGACGTCCCTTTTCTAGTTTTAAGTTAGAAAAAGCAGCACTTTACTGTTTGTTGAAATAAAAATAGTTTAGTGAGAGCGTGGCTAAAAGTTATGTACAACGAAAAGTAGAATGGCCCGGGTGCAGACTCGTGGTCACCCCAGTTTGTCACCCCAGTGCCTTTGGACGGAGCCCTGCCTATGGCAGGGCTCCTATTTCTGAGCGATTTGCCCTTCGGGCATCTTAAGATACCTAACGAACCTAACCTACCTACTTTTGCGGAATAAAAATTATTTCTGACGAATAACCGACTAAAGCGAATAGCACTGGGGTGACAAACTGGTGTGACCACGAGTCATCCGCTCAGTTATTACCTTAACAGTAACATTACAGAAGAATTAGAGAGGTCCAACTTTAACTTGCAGTCAGGACGTTAAGTGAAGTATAATTAAAAGTTCGATATCATATTTGTATCATTATTTCAATATTAACAATTACGAATTTAAGTTCCTCTGAAATGTATCATAGTAGTAGTATACTAAATCCAAAATAATAAAAATAAAGATTCGGATTTCAGGCACACCTGTGGTAGGTATATCCGAATACGAGCATTCCTCTTTGTACGATACTGTCCTACCTTGGCTCGAGACACAAATTAGGTGCGACGAGGAGCGTAGCGAGAGGAGCGTTAGATTTAGTTGGGACAACATGACTTAATTAGGTTACCGGCAAAGCGTACAATATTATAATCCAAAAAGTTCTTGTGCGAGCAAACTGCGAGGGCAGATGTTAGTAAAAGTGAGGTGTCTGCTAGTACATTGCACGCAGTTCCTTGTGCCTATACTCCATCTGTTTAGGTAATTAAATCTATGAAAACCGGTGGTCCGCGAGACCATAGGGAGTAGTTCGTGATAGGGTTAAGCCAAAGTTTTGCAATTAAAAAGGTTCAATAGTTGGAAATTTTAAAAGCATTGTGCTATGATTGGATTGCACACGATTTCTTGAGGAATTTTGGTGTAAAGAAGTAACATTTCTCCACAACTTATAAACCACACCACATTTGCTGGTAAAAAAGACTATTTATTACATTCACAGTTACATTTTTTATTTTATGTTATTGCTAGTCGAATCAAAATTGTTTATGGTCTCCAAATGATTTGGAACCACTAATGTTTGTAAACCAAAAAGCAAAACCGTTTTGTCGAACTTTGACGTATGTTTGTTTCTATTGACTAGACAAACTATATCACGTGGTTTTGTTTATTTACGTCAAGTTAAGTACCTAAACAAATCGAGTATAGGGTGCGTCATCCCGTCAAGGTCATCCCGGTCGCGCAAGGACTTGTTGGACTACATCCCATACAAAAAACCTACTCTAAGCTTCGTTCCTTCGTTCGTGGAACGTAATTTCAATAAAAGCTTTGTATCCCTATGAAATGGAAATTACGCGTTCACAGTTCAAAACTATTCTAAACTCAAACCACTCTCAAACCAACCCCATACAATTGGGGTAAATGCTACAATAAACTATGTTGGCTAACACAAAACCAAATATCTGTATTAGTTATAAGTTCACTTCTGCTTGAGGAAGTCCTTTCTCTGCTGCTGTAACTTCTGCTCCAATATGGTTATTTTCTCCTGGTACTTGGCGGATTCGCGCGTGAGAGCCTGTATGGCGGCGTCCTTGCGGGCCACGGCTACTTTAACTCTAAAAACAAGATTTAAATAAACTTATAGTGGTAACAAAGGACAAAATTTTAAAATAGACGGAAAAAATAAAATTCTAAGTTTAAATTTTAGACCAACAACGCGTTTTTACAGTTACTAATTCTAAAGGAGAGCGCAAATCTAAACAATGAAGCTATTTAATAGAAAATTTGTCACGAGACTAGCATTTGGCATTGACATTAGCACAGACCTTCCTATGGTTTCGCCTTTTCAGGGTTCCGTACCCGAAGGCTCGCCCAACGCCTTCTGCCCGTCCGTCCCTCTGTCTGTTTGTCTGTCCATATGACACCAAAAAGTTGTCCACGCTAACTCAATCAATTAAGTTTTCTATGAAACTTTTCCGTTGTGACACGAAAATTAGCCATACAATTGTAGGGATACTTTTCCTCGCACAACGGAACTTTTTTCGTCTTCGTCGTTTGTATGGTTAACTGCGCTTACCTGTGGTCCAACTTTTTGGTCCCCACCCTTATAACGTTTATAGAATCCAGAATTTCTGCTTTGCCCTCTATGAAATTGTCATCTGCTTTGTAATATAATGTATAATATTATGTTGTATTTCTGATGTTTTGTCGCCATCGTGGTAGCGAAACCTTTGTCAAGTTAGTTTAAGTTTTAGTTCTAATTCCTGGTTGGAGACTGAAAACCAGCAGTGATGCTGAGTCTCATATCCATTTTACCGCACTTACTATGTACATAACATTATTATTATTCTTGTGAAACTATTTCTTTTTATCTTGTTTAAGACTGCACCGAGCAAACGTCGAGCGTGTGGCGCCCTCATTACTATTATTGTGTTTTCTAATTAACTAAAGAATTTCCTTGGAATCAGACGAAATGTTTTTGTAGTGCAAGTAAAAACACAATTTATGGAATACGTAACAAACTTTAATAATAATTACCCTTTGAGTAGTCAGCTTAACGGGAAAAGGTGGTTGGGTGGGTGGTGGTTTTTTCCGATAAGTTAATAACTCGAAGGTGAATTGTTATTAAACTATGTGATATACCCTTTAAGTTGTGTTTTCATTTGTAGTACAAAAACATTTCGTCCAATTTCAAGAAAATATTTTAGTTTATTAGAAAACACAATAAAAATAATGTGGGCGCCACTGTACATCCGGCGTACGCTCAGCGCAGTTTTAACCTAATCTACTGTTTTGTGTTGTTAAATAAAAATTTCATTAATTTATTATTTATTTATAGCAGGTGGGTTTTTTTTTGGAAATTTTTCGCTATTTGCTTCAGTTTAAAGCAAATTAAAGTAAATATAAAACTTAAATCACAGCGTTCATTTCTTCCTTATTTTCAAATTATGTTACTTGACGTAAAGATTGAACGAAGAAGAATTGAAAGAAGTGAACGTAGGTACTTGGCGTACAGCTCGCATGGGTCTGCTCCGCTGAGCGCTGCAACTTATTTTAAAGCAAGGATCCTGACTTTCAGCGGGTGAAGTGAACCTACTTGGCGTACAGCTGGTGCATCTGTTCGTCGTGCGTCTTCCGGAGCTCGTCGGCCTCCTTGCGCAGCGCGTCCACCTGCTGCCGCCACGCCTCCTCGCAGTTTGCCTGGGTCTGCTCCGCTGACCGCTCAAGCTGACTATTTTTCTATGAAATGTAATAGAGAGAGTGATCAGAACACAGATGATGCTTTACGACGCGTATTAGAGCGCCCTTAGATGAAGTGTAAGCCCTATAGCTGGGCAGCACGATCCAAAAACTGCTGCATTTGGTAATTGCCACATCCATACTCACCCATACTATTATTAAAAACAGACGGCTAAACCCCGGAGCCAATTTTAACAACATTTAGTATGGAGATAAGGCCCGACAAAAAAAAAATTGGTATGGAGAAGCCACGAGGAGGGACTTAGGGTAGATACTTTTTTCACGCGAGTAGCGTTAAATGACTTCTAGCTTACGTGAAACTCTTTTTTGGTCATGTTAATAAAAACGCCTCACAACACACACATTTTCTTCAAAGTCTATGTACTTAATCTAAATTAAAATTAAATTCGGGACAATATAAGTGAACGTGATCAAAATGGTATCAGGTCTTACCTCAACAAGAAGTTTGTTTCGAGTTTCCAGTTGCGTGATTGTAATTTCCAACTCTGCACCTAAAGTTGTATGGAGTACTCCAATTAATACATAATTAAAAAAGTGTTAGGAAATAGACCCAGAACGGGCATTTATTTCATTCGGCTACTAGGGTGACGGCACCAATGATGGACACTTCTAGCTGACAGGAACCAGTAATGGACACTTCACTTTTAATTCTAATTTCATGCGGTCCTAAATTGATTGTTGCAAAACAAATGAATAACCCTTATCTTCTATAAAATAATAATTAAATATCCATTGTTGGTGCTTTGTCCATTTTTCGTGCCAACACCCTGTAAAAAAATAACCCTGGTGTCTTTGCTAGGCCTGAATAAGTTGTACATGACACCACTTATCCGCCATTTTTTTGTTGTGCAACCATGCGCCTAACACCTCGTATATTGTTAATTGAATAAACCACTTGAAACTTAAACTATCAATCCTATGCTCTTGCTTGGGAGACCATTATTAAAAGATCGAACTCAGCGGGTGGACATAAACAAAACGCAATGTCCTGTAGCAGCTATTGCTTTGGGAGTGCCTCAAGGCTCAATTCTGGGCCCATTCTTGTTTTTGATTTATATTAATGATCTCCCTTATGTTGTGCGCGACAAACATAGTCCTGTTTGCCGATGACACTTCACTTTTATTTAAAGTAGATAGGACAGAACAGGCAAATTTCAATGACATTAATGATACGTTGTCAACAATTGTGGACTGGTTTACAGCCAATAACTTACTTTTAAATGCCAAAAAAACAAGTGCATGAAATGTGAAATTACTAATTATTTATTACTTATATCTTGTAATGTTACTTACTTTGAAGTATTATTGTATTTTATGAATGGAAAAAATTACCTTCTGCTAAAGTTTCTTGCGGCGCTTCTTCTCCGCAATTATAGTCTTCTCCAAAGCGCTAGTAGATTCACTCCATATTACCAACGTGTAAAAGAACCCTCATGTGGCCAATTTACTGAATATATATTTTGAGTTTTGAATTTTAGAGGCCCGGTTCCCTCTACCGCGCGTACTCACAACGGTCCTCGGTCTGCCGGATGCGCGCCTGCGCCTCCTGGTAGCGCCGCAGAGTCGCCTGCTCGGTCTCTGCTAACTCTCGCAACTCTAATTCGTACTGCTCTTTGTTTCTCCTAGAAGGAAAGTGAGTAGAACACGTAATTTTTTAATTTGGTAAGACAGTGGAAAACTGTGGTTGACAGAATTTGTAATATTAAACTCGATTTTCGTTGCGCCTCCACTTGGGTCAACATTGTCAACTATAATCATTAGTTATATTTTGTTTAAGTCTTAACTATTTCAAGTACCTAATAAGAATAACGTATTTTTTAAGGATCCATTCCCGTTTTAGACTTTTTATAAATCAAACCTATCCTAACTTAGCCTTATCTTCGCGTTACACATTTAACACGTTCCCTGTTCGGGTGCCCTCTATGTGGGGCCATGAAGCTTTTTTTCAGGAGTGCGTGCTTCCACTATGGGGTCACATCCTCATACTGAATGCACAGTTGGACTTGTGACACTGTCAGATCGTTTTGTATGGGGACAGTGAACGCGTTTATAAAACTTGAAAAGTTTAACGTTCCAGCGATTTAAAAATTATGACTCAATAATTATGCAAACCAAGACATTATCAATAAAAAAAAATGGAACACAACGTGATCCACTTGAGCTTCCAAGCATTCTATGGTACGTTACGTTATGTTTTGTCCTTACCTGACCTATGCTGCGTTGCTATCTACATTCCTTTCATAATTATGCGGTGTCTTATCTTTACCGTAACTGAATCTCCATCTCTTTCATCAGACTCACCTCATAGCGTCCTGCAACTCCTTCCGTCCCGCTTGCGCCTCAGCCTCCATGCTCTCTATGGCTCGTTCTATCTCTCTGTCCCTCTCCTGTCTGTGCTGTGCCGCTATCTCCATCCCTTTCTTCTTCATTATGGCTAGTTGTTCGACTTCGAACTCTCGCTTATGTTGTTCGAATTCTTGTTCTAATTCTTCACGGTCGAGTTTCATTTGTTCCTAGGACGGAAATACGGTTGCATTACAACCAAACAGGTAATTATCAAGGTATAAAAATGTATTTACAAGAGCAGTAATAAATAGATTTATCCAGTTCTGAGCTATGTTTAAAGATTTTAGCCGAATGATAGTTTAAAATCGAATAGAAACATTGTACCGAAGAGACCAACCAGCAGACGGACGTTAGGTTTAAAATAATTATTTATTATTTTATTACCTTGTAATGTTACGTTTAAGTATTATTGTATTTAAGATATGAAAAAATGACCTTCTTCTGGACTTTCTTTCGGCGCTTCTTGTCCGCAATGATGGTCTTGTCAGAACCGCTAGTAGATTTACTCGATATTACCGACGTGTAAAAGAGCCCTCATGTGGCCAATTGACTGAATAAATATTTTGAATATTGAATTTGAATTTTGTACAAGAAATCGAGCTAGTAAAGACGTGGTAAAAAGTATGATGTAGTAACGCAACTGCTCTATGCAGTGATTACGATCTAGGTTTAACAACAGTGCTATAACAGCTTTTTCATCACACTTGCTCGTAAATAGTGTCCTAACATGCTAGAAAAATCGACCGTAAATCCAAAATAATACCCGCGAGCCTTTTATTTACCATTACGTTACTTAAGTGCGTAATAGCTTTTTTTTTTAAATATTATACGTGGACTCAAACTATCACAATACGTCAGGACCCCAATTCTTGTGCCATTCGATATGAAGTTTCATTCGAGATGAAATGTCAGTTGAATACTATTTCCTAACAATCTCGCATAATAAACTATTGATCTCATATGTCACTAGAATCGGACTCCGAACACGTTTGACATTATCTGTGGTAAGCCACAGACAATGATGTAGTCTGCCGCTAATAAGTTAAAAATATGATCTTTTGTCTGATTTTATTTCATTTCCTCGCAATTGTGATGAAAAACATTGTATGTTACACGGGTGGTAAAGGAAATACAAAGCTCGAGTCATTAAAGCCCTCAGCCTACGGCTTCGGGCTTCTAACAGACTCTCGTTTGTAATTCTTTCTTTACCACCCTTAATACACAATGTACTATTAAAACAGCCTTCGGGTTTGTATATCTCTCCCACTTGCTCTTACACACAAATACAACAAATCAAATTACGCATTTGTGGCGAACCATAGCATCAAAATATTTCCTTATCTGTAGCTAAACTAACAGTTCATTATTATTTTCATTTTTGATTATAATAATTGTAACAACAACACTCCCTTCGTAATATAATACATAAACCGGCTTTATTTTTTTACGTATGAATTTTATTTTACGTGAATCTTACCAATAGTTTCTCCCTCTCTTTAGCAATCTCCGTTTCCATTTGAATCCTTTTCACTTCTAGCAACTTCTCTTGTTCTTCTTTCCATTTTTCTGCAAATATAAAAGGTCGCATTTTAAACTAACTTTTTAAATTTCCTTTAGTGTCTCTATGGCCAGTGTCATTGTCTAGCTCTCACCAAAGCTCTCCCGCTGCACCTTCTCTCGCTCGCTCAGCCCGCTGGCTACCCTCTCGTTTTCGGCTCGCATCTCAGCTATAAGTCTAGTTCTCTGCTCCTGGTAGCTCAACTCCAACTCAAGGATTTGCTTCTCGAGTCTGAAATAACCGAATTCATATGCGATATTCTCTTTGACATGATATAAAGTGGTTAATGACAAGTTTAAATAAAAAAAACCGAGTAAAAGTAAAAAGAGGTCACGCAACTCTAGCGTAAATTACACATTTCTAGTTCAATAATTCATAAATGGTCCCTACCTTCATAATGTTTTTAAGAGCTACGAGGGGCGGCTGAAAAGTTCTAAGCCTAAGGTATTTTGAGGTTGCATATGCGTTAGCGATACTAGCCACTAAAAAGACCATTTAAAAAGTTAATAAATAAAAGAAAAAAATGTCGTGTTTTGTTTGTATTGTATGTGTGAATTATCAACGCATATCACGAAAATTGAGCACCGTGGAGTCATTAAGTTCCTCACGAAAAGTGACAAATCGCCGAAAAGAATTTTTGAAGAAATGTCTAGTAGGTATTTACGGTGAATCTGGCCCTTCTCATGCCACTGTTAAAAAATGGAGTCGACTTTTTAGGGTTCCGTAGCCGAATGGCAAAAAACGGAACCCTTATGGATTCGTCATGTCTGTCCGTCCGTCCGTCCGTCCGTCTGTCCGTCCGTATGTCACAGCCACTTTTTTCCGTAACTATAAGAGCTATACTGTGGAAACTTTGTAAGTAGATGTATTCGGTGAACCGCTTTAAGATTTTAAAACAAAAATAGAAAAAAAGCAATAAATTTTTGGGGTTCCCCATACTTAGAACTGAAACTCAAAATTTTTTTTTTGATCTATCCCATACGTGTGGGGTATCTATGGATAGCTCTTCAAAAATGATATTGAGGTTTCTAATATATTTTTTTTCTAATCTGAATAGTTTGCGCGAGAGACGCTTCCAAAGGGGAAAAATGTGTGTCCCCCCCCCCCCGTAACTTCTAAAATAAGGGAATGATAAATGTAAAAATAATATATGATGTACATTACCATGCAAACTTCCACCGAAAATTGGTTTGAACGAGATCTAATAATTAGTTTTTTTTTAATACGTTATAAATCGTAAACCGCATTTTACCTTTCATTCAATCCACTCCAATATAATAAAGAATAAAGAAATACATTTATTTAGAATAAAACTAAGCTACTGAAAAATTAAAGATTAAAATAAAAATCACCACTACAAAAAGAATACCCCCTCTAGCAGGTCCGCGCGCGGCATAGTCCCTATTTTAATCTTTAATTTTTCAGTAGCTTAGTTTTATTTTAATTAAAATAAGTTTAGTTTTTAAATTTGAATTGTAGAAGCATATTAAACTCTTAATGGTTATAATAAAAAAAGATTACATTTTATTTAGATGTATAGTGGTACGGAACCCTACATGCGCGAGTCCGATTCGCACTTGGCCGCTTTTTAAACTTGGACGGGAGTCGATCGAAGACGATCCTCGCTCAGGAAGGCCCCTAGTGATTATTTTCTATTCAGCAATTTGAAGAAAGATTTAAGGGGAAAGCGATTTGGCAGTGATGAAGAGATGAAGGCGGCTGTACAGGAACATTTCGACAGCCAAAATAAAACTTATTTTTTTAACGGTCTAAAAGCATTATTTAAAAAATGTAATAAATGCATTGAATTAGAGGGAGATTATGTTGAAAAATAAAAATATTAAAAAAAATCTGAACATTTTTTTTCTACCTTAGGCTTAGAACTTTTCAGCCGCCCCTCGTATCCAATGATACATCACTTGATGTTATTATGTACTAAAAAATGCTTTTGCTTTACATATACGGAACGTACCCGAAAAAAAACCAGATGTTATTTTAGAGTCTCTGCGTTAGACTATTCAGTCAGACAGACAGACCGAGATGGCAAAACTAAAAGAGGAACCCTTTTAGTTTCGCCATCTCCGTCTGTTTAACCTCGGAACCCTAAAAACGCTCGGAGGGTACATAAGAAATAAACCGTGACAATTTTTTCTTTTTACGTTATTACTGTACTAAAAAGTTTAGACAGATTGAAGGATAAACTTAATTTTGCAGTGTCTCTTTTAACTTCTAATACGGGCTTTTTAGTCATAACATGGCACTAATTTTATACCTGCCGCTCGAGGAATACGGCATTCCGAATCAATCAAGGCTTTATTTCATGACTATTCATTCTGTATTAAACTTACAGTACACATATAGCATCATCGAATTAAAAGAGGCATCAAGTTTTTGTTAGGAATATAATTTTCTATAGATCCGAGGAGTGCTCGTCGCTGTACAAGTACTTGTCACCCATACTTTGAATTGCGATAGATAAGATAAGATTAACATTAGTTTTATCACCACCTCATTTTAGCGATGAGAAATGTTTGTGGCTTTGATGTTTCACAGTTCACATGCCAATTTGTAAATAGAGTTTTTTTATTTAAGAATATATTTGTTAGGACGTCTAAAATCACCTGTTTGCTTAAGCTCTGCTCATGTTTGGTGAGTTATTTGAGATACTTCGGTAAGTAGTTTTTTTTTATAATTATACCTTCTGGTGTCAGATGTACTTACGGGAAATTAATTTTGTTACAATATCAATTTCGTTCAACTGTGACATTGATAAACAAAACGGTCATCAATTCGGAATGAAAATCATTGGAAGTCTAATACTTGTAATTCATTGGAACTATCAGTTTATTTCAGTCAGAATGTTTGTCAACCCCTTTTTAGGATTCTGAAGCCAAAATGGCTAAATCGGAACGCTTATAGTTTCGTCATGCCCCTCCGTCTGTCCGTCCGTCCGTCTGTCTGTCCGTAAGTCGCAGCTATTTTACCCGCAAAATATAAAATATAAGTACGGTCCGAGACGCACTTCGCCGGTTTTTTTCAAATTTCTTTTACTTTTTTTTAAATATAAGTCATTAAGTACTTTACCTAAAATCACTAACTTTCGGTATTTTTCCAGATATGCCGCCCGTTAAAGGTCAGATGAAGAGATATTCCCAGGAGGACTTAGAAAAGGCCATAGACGAAGTGTTAAGAGGGTCGCCCATTGCTACGGCAGCAAGAAAATTTGGTATCCCTCGAGTAACCTTGTCCAATAAAGTTAACGGGATAACACCACGTAATTGTCGCATGGGTCCAAAAACATTCATACCAGAAGACATTGAGAAAGTTTTAGTCCAGTGGGTTCAAGATGTACAAAAAGCTGGCTTTCCTGTTAAAAAGGATGAGTTGTTGGACACTGTCCAAATTATAGTGAATGACAAGAAAATCAAAACACCTTTTAAGAACAATCGGCCCGGCCGGCATTGGCTCGAATGTTTTATGAAGAGGCATCCTGAGATAAGTGTTAGATCTCAGAACTCGACGAGTACCAGAGCATCTGCCGAAAAATTAAGCAACTGGTTTACTGAAGTGTATGATTATTTGAAAACAGAGGGGTATGACGCAATATTACAGGATCCACGCCGTATTTTAAATGCCGAGGAATCAGCATTCTTTTTAAATCCCGCGGGTAACAAAGTATTAGCTAGAAAAGGAGATAAAAGTGTTTATCAACGCATTTCTAGCAGTGACAAAGAATACTTAACGTTGTTTATATCTGGTAATGCTGCGGGCAAAATACCACCACCGATGGTCACATTTAAATCTGAAAGACTACCACCAAACATTGTTCTGAGTGTACCTGATATGTGGGGAATAGGTAAATCAGAAAATGGATGGATGACAAGAAAAGCATTTGATGATTATATAGGTAATATTCTCCATCCTTGGTTAATGGAACAAAATGTACCATTGCCGGTAATTTTGTTTATTGATGGTCACTGTTCCCATTTGACACCACCAACAAGCAAATTACTTATACTTAAATTTCGGTATAATTCTTGTGGCTTTATATCAGAATGCAACACACCTTATACAGCCTATGGATGTTTCAATATTTAGGGCATTGAAATCGTATTGGAAGTCTGAAGTTCATAATTGGAAGATAAAAAATAGTGAACATCCGTTCATACAAAAAATACACTTCTGTAGTGTACTAAAAAAAGCCATCGAGAAATTAGATGTCTCGCTGTTTGAAAACGGATTTCGAAAATGTGGGCTTTATCCATGGAATCCAAGTGCTGCGTCGGTTACATATGAAAATGATATTGTAGCAGAAAAAAATGCATCAGAAAAGTTTACTAAACTGCAGGATAAATTTTAATTTATCCAGGCCCATATAGAAAGATCGAAACTTGTGAGATTTAATAATAGTGATGTGTGGATGGGCGAATTAGAAGATAAATCTCTATTTCATTTTTATAAAAAAAATTAAGCATTAGTACCTATGCCAAGGAAAAGCAAATGACTTCAATTGCGATGATATTGAACAGGTCTCAGTGAGTAACGATACTTCAAATAATGATAATGATCATAAAGACGCAACCAAACAAATGGAGGTAGATGATGAAATAATGAAAGAAGATAAAAATAAAATAAGCAGTGCTGTCAACCCGATTACAATTTCCACATAATTATGTACACGGTATTGATAAAACCACAAAAATAGACAATAATAGAGACTCGGTGCCTTCGGGCACTATAAACAACTTGGCAAGTTGTAGCGGGAATAACTAAATACCATCCGCAATCAAGGATACCTACTTTATTTTCGACAAAACAAACAAAGTAAAGTTAAAAATACGTAAAATAGACAAAATCGCTTCAGTTGTGACTTCAGAAACATTGCGAAAATACATGTAACATAAAGAAACAAAGAAGCTAAAATTAGAAGAAGATAGGAAGAAAAAAGCCGACGTGAACAAATATTACTCGGACTTCTACCTTACTTTTAATTACGGTATGACAATACCTTGAGCTAGCTAGTTGCCTCTCCTTCACCAACGCAGACTCCTTTTCATCCTCCAACATCCTGCGCAGTTGGACCAACTCCTGAGCATGCTGGGCCTGCTGTCTCCCTGACTGTTCGGCGTGGTACATCTTCAGATCTGCTATCTCTTTCTGTTGGCGCTCGGCCATCTCTCTCAGCTCACCTTCTAGGCCTTTTACTGTTAGTTCCTGAGAATATATTGTAATTTGTAAGGTAAAGCACCTGCAAGTTTTTTTTAATGTCAGTATAAGTAGGAGGGTTCAATAATTTACCTTGATTTTTTCAGCCTTTTGTCTCACCCAACGTTGTCTTGCGACCTGAAAGGAGATCTTTGTTCAAGCTGCAATTGTTTTATCTCACGAATCGGGTGGGCCATACTTGTGTGGGTAGATGCACGTGCACGTTGTCAGTTGTCTCGTGCATCTACACACCCAAGTATAGTGTGCTTATTTATTTGGGTTACTACCACAAGTATGGCCCACCATGTGTAGTATAGTATGGTATAGTCACATCACATTTGTACTGTTTGACAACGTGGCTGTAAAGCGAAAAGGTAAAAAAGTGTGTTTCTATTTTCGATATTGGAAAAATTACGAAACATTATCCAACAGCTACTGTTCAATTCGGAGTTGCCGTTTAAAAAATATTGTAGGTAAACTGGTCATCGCATCACTCTTTTTGACCAACTGTACGTAACGCACGCTTAAAACGTAACAATGGTGTTAAGCTTAAGTCAACTCCCACACGCAGAAGCAATAGTCCAAGATCTCATGGCCCCCAGAGAAGTAACATTTTGGTTATTTACTA
This sequence comes from Acleris laterana, assembly GCA_963966035.1. Classification (NCBI taxonomy): domain Eukaryota; kingdom Metazoa; phylum Arthropoda; class Insecta; order Lepidoptera; family Tortricidae; genus Acleris; species Acleris laterana. The sequence goes on from OZ014443.1 coordinate 15,190,125, forward strand.
TTCTCACCTGGTAACTGTAAATTGGCCGTCTACCCAAATTAGCAAATACGCATGCGTTCAAAGTATATAGGAACACTACACTATTCCTTACATTTTATATTTTAGAAAATAAGATCTTCTGGCGGCCCTGGGATCCTACTATACAACGTTTATATCAACTGAGACATATTTATAATGGTGGAAGGACGTTGTGAAGCCACCTTTATGATGTCGCAGATATAACCACTCGGCACCGGATCGGCTCAAAGTGAGACATTGAAAAGTGAGCTTTGATCTGTGACAGTACGATACATTTTTAAAATTTCAAGTAAAAACAATAGCCAGGCGCGCACGCGTCGGGTCGCGTCGTCCACTGGAAAACGTATCGTGCTAACACAAATCAAAGTTCACTTTTCAATGTGTCAATTTGAGCTCATGCGGTGCCGAGTGGTTATGTCTGCGCCAGTCTTTAATATCCGTTGTTGGGGGTGAACTTCTATTGCCATATATCCATCAACGGCGTTGGAAATGGAAAAACACTGCAATGCTGACGTCGTGAAAATTGAGCTGCGTCAAAAAGACACGAACGCGGTCACACGCGTGATCACGTGACTTCGTCATTTTTGATTTTTGACGCAACTCAATGGACGAAATGTCAGCGTATTGCAAGCTCCGGTGTAAAGGGAGCGGCCATTTCGCACCTGCTGCGCGGCGGCCATCTTGTCGTGCTGGTTGCGCAGCTCAAGTTTGTAGCGCTCTTCCAGCGCCTGCGCAGAACGCTTCCAGCGCTCCTCCAGCGAGCGGCGCTCGTCCACCAACTGCTCTATGCGGTGGTTCAGGGTCTTCTTGTCGTTTATCAACTGATACATAAAATTATGTCACAATGGAGGAAAATTATACATTTAATCTAGAGCGAATTCTATAGAAAAAGTAAGTCAATACATAATATATTTTTCCGGAAAAATACTTATTTCCCTTTCCTGGGATTCAAGCTATCACCATACCGATTTTTTTCGAGATCGGTTCGGTTGAAAGCGTAACAAACACAGAGACAGAGTTCTAGCTTCTGCCCACGACTTCATCTGCGTAGATTTCGACTATCTTTATTCCCTCGAGAACTTTGAAATTTACCGGGATGAAGGTCCTATTTGATTATCCAGGGTATAAGTTACCTCTAATTCAAATTTCACTCAATTCCATCCAGCCTTTGCAGCGTGAAGGAGTAACAAACTAGCACACACACATCCAAACCTTCGCATTTATAATATTAGTGGGATTAGTATGGATATTAAATACTAGTTTCATAACCTGAGTATAGTCGCGGAACGAAAGGTTCCTCACTTTAACAGTATAAAAAGGTGAAAGAAAAGTGACGAACCTTTTGATTCTGCCACTGTACAATGTACCCTGAAGGAACTTACCTGATCGATGAACGCTTGGTGACGCTTGATAGCCTCCTCACATTCCATCTTCACTTTGCCGATGTTGCGGAGCGACTGTCTTTCCAAATTGGTCACTTTTGAAATCATCTAGAAGAGTAGGTACATTTGCTATCTTCAATATCAAGTTGTTAAGGCTGATGGCACACATGTGTTGGATACTTTTAGCTGACCGACACCAATACAGTAAAGGACGCTTAACTCTTAATTCAAAGTTCATACGGTCAAAAATGTATGATTGAAACAATTGAATAACCCTTATTTTCTCTAAAATAAGAATCAGGTGTCCATGATTGGTCATTGTCCATTATTTGTCCCATCACCCTCTGTCTTATTAAGACGACATTAGGAAAGTTATAGCTCTGTCAACATACACACACATTAAATTACAACTTTGTAGCAGCGCCTCTATACCTCGACCATTACTCGGTTTAAATTTCCTAGAACTTCAACATTGCAGAATGTTGCTATTAAATATGTAAAGGATAGAAAACAAGAGTGTGATAATAAGCGCGCTGGTCAGTGTCATTCGCAACATGATCGTCTGCTTAATATGGTGGTTGAAACTCAGGAATATAGAATACCTACGACATTACAATTTGCCGCCACGTCACTCTTTTTTGCCATGCTATATGTACCTGCTCCTTGTGATTGGTAAGACTTTCTTGAAGCAGGGCAACACAGCAGGAACGCTCTTCGAGTTGCAGCGACGCCGTCACCAGCCTTTGGGCTAGCTCAGTCTGCGGCAACTTCAGCAATCCATCTAGCCTAGGAAACATTGATATACATTGTAGTACCCTTAAGGTGTCAAGTTTTTTTTAAAGATGAACCGGTAACGATTTGAAGCAAGAGGAAAGAGACAAGAGTACTTACTTGGGAATATTCAATGGGGTTGTGCTCGTTACTACTGAGAGAGCCTCATTCGCGCTATGCTCGACTTTCTCAAGAAATTCAAATATTTCCCTGAAAATTTAAAAACAGTAAAAATATGAATTACTTAAATAAAACGTCGCAGAATATAACGGCCCTTATAGTCACTCACGTATAATTATCTTTTGGCATACTAGATCTCTCTTCTTCTCCTGAATTTCGTGGAGTGTCCATTAAATTTGTATTCGTTACTGCAGTTACTGGGTTGTCACCAAAACTCTCAATTTCCTTCAACATCGAATAAATATCCAGCACCGTTGCATTGGAGTTCAACTCGGTCTTTTGAGAAGCTTGCTGATCAGCGCTGGGTGTAGATGGTTTCAATTTATCAGTATCAGTATCCTGAATGGGAACTGGCACTACCGGTGTTTGAAATGCATTCTCTACTGGGTCTTCGATAGGTTGAGAAGGAGTATCCATTTCATCTAGCTGAAACATAGCAGGAGTTGAAGCAGAAAGAGACATCCAAGAATCAATATCTTTGTCATTCTGCACACCCTGTATTCTAGCACTTAAAGGTGCCCTCTTCGTAAAAGCGTCAGAGTTCCATTTCTTCTGAGTTTCATTTTTTAAAACGGAAACTGCGTTTTTATTGATATTTGAACTTTTATTATTCCAATTATACTTTGTTTCAATATTCTCAAACTTCTTAAGATTCTTGGCAAACTCTTTAGTATCACCCCCTTTGACTTTTAAATAATTCTGAATCAGTTCTTTCGTAGATAGTTTATCAACGTTCATCTTCCGTAAGTCTAAAGAATTTTTATTACTGTTTTTATTTTCATTCTTAGCGGAAGACATTTGAGGTTCTACCTTAGTATCTGCAGGTAAACTGGAATGTTGCTCAAACATTGCATCAATATTCAGTGGTGTGGGAGAAATCGCATCAGCATGCATATCTTTTATAGTAAGTTCATGCAAGCTATTAATAGCTTCCAATTCTTTTTTGTAATCTTCAATTACCTTAGACCTATAAGCTTTAGTACTGCTATTTAACAAATACGTTGGATATTCCAGCTTTTTATTTTTATTTGGCGTAACAACTTCCACCGGTTCACTTCTTCCGGGGATATTGTGCAGTTCACTCTTAATAGGGGAGTTATCAGGAGGGACAAGTGTAGGACGCTCTTTCTTTAAAAAAAAATCTTTATACAGCAATCTACTATGGTGTAAAGGTTCATTCCATTGATAGGTATTTTCAAATGTTTTTGGATCCTTTTCATTACTAGATGTAGAAAGACTATCGAAACTTTTAGTTTGACTTTCGATTTTATCTTCAGAATTGCTCTTTCTTAGATTCGACGTGGTTGGCAGCGAATAGCTTTGCTTGTAGCATTTGTCATCATTACCGCTGCTGGGACATCCGGAATCTTTTGATGACGAATCAGTGAGCACAACTGTACTCGACATTCTAGACTTGAAAACGTCAGCCGGAGTTGAATGGAAATCATCATAGAAGTTAGTATAAGTTCGAGGATCACTAATATGATGTGGCGGTTTACGCGGGTCTGGCTCAGTCTCATCAATGTCATAACTTCTTCTTCCAGTAAGATCTCCTTCAGTATCATCTGTGTCTTTTGTTTTCCGTCCCGCTGAATTTTCTTGGGATAGAGTTGATGGGCCACTCTCTAGGTCTTGTGTAGACTCTTCTTCAACTAAAGATAGTTGTTGTTTGGTCTGCTTAAGACGCCTTGTGTAAACATCAATAGCATCCTCGATATCATGTTTCTCACCAAAAGATACTCTACCTGCTAATGGGTTGTCAACATCAGTTTGTAGGGGAACAAAATAAGAATCATAAGTCCTAGTTTTAAATGAAGGAGACAAACTTCTGGCGACATCGTTCCTACCCTTTATAGGCAGTGGTGATTTCTGTCTTTCAGTTATTTTGATGTCTAAACCGTAATTAGATCCTTTTTCTTCATTAATAGGTGCATCCATAACTTTGCGACCCTTCCTGGCTGTCTGACGATATTTAAGAAATTTTTGGTTACTACTTTTCACCTTGGAATTTGTAAGTGGAAGGACTTGAGCTTTGGCCTTTATTTTAGTTCCTAAACTGATAAAGGTGTCTTCAGACCCGTAGTCTGACGCGTTGCTACATAAGTCTTTATCGTTTTTAGCATATTGATTGTTTAGAGTTTTAGAATCGCCAAGTAAATGTGCTGTAGGGGGTAGGACTCTAATAGTTATTGGGGAATCTGAAACAATAAAAATGAAACAATGAACTTCTGTGTTGCAGTGATCTATTGGGGGTTCTATAAAAATACCTTAATTAAATAAAAATAGGAATTAATTTCCACAAGATATTTTCAAAATTTTGTTACTCCTACCCTTTTAATTTTTTTTATGGAATGGAGAAAGCAAAGAGCACCTGATGAGAAGTGTGCTCTGAGACCCTTGGACAGTAGCAATCTTAAAATTGAAAACATGGGGTTACAATCCGAGTGTAGGGGACTAAGATGGAATGCCTATAGATTATTCCAAATCCAGATGAAATCAATTTTTTTATAATTTGAAGTGCTGTGCAATTAATTCACCAGCAATAATACATTATCCAAAATGGGCGCAAACATATTTGACACGCTCTTATACCTACCCCTTAGTAATAAAGACGTGTGAGATATTTTCGCAGCCATTGTTGGATAATATATTATTGCTGGTGACTGTACCACCATCAAGCAATAAGTTATCTGATCTGTTTTAAACCCAGTCCAGGACGCAACATAGCGTACTAGCGAGTAAAATAGTGGCAGTGATCCAGACACACCTCACTCAAGGTCCTACCACCCAAACTATCTCTCAACTATTCTTCTGATATAATACTAAAGTAATAAAATAGGTCAACAAGGAACCCTTATAGCTTCCCTATGTCAGTTTGTCTGCCTCTATGCAGTTTTACTCAGACACTCTTGGTACTAGAAAGCTGTAATTTGGCATACTTAGTTATACATTTAAATTATAACGATGACAAAGTGGTAAAAAAAATTTTCCTTTGTGGTAAGTACGCAGTAAATGATTGCACATACCTATGTAGAGTGTAAAATTACTTTAGAGAATAACCCTGCTTCAGGTAGTCAGGTAAAAAAGGGATATGCTCAGGGTTTTCCTCAAGATTTAACCACCACCATCAACAGAAATCATGAGATTCTGAATAGGTATACAGTAACTATAGGCAGGGTAAAACAAAAACAAATAGCTGTATGGCTAGCACAAGTTCTTTTATCTCGCTTGTCGCTCAGCGCAGCTCTATCGTTACAGACTAGACAGAAAGGGAGTTCCGTGCAACAAACATGACGCAAACGACTTGTGGTAGGCTTGGTTCGATAAGAGTTATTGAATAGCAACCACCGGAAGACATGGTGCAGGTAAGTCAAAATGAAGGTTGCAGGCATCCACCGAGTGCTGGCAGCACAAGATTAATAATTTTGGAGGTCATTGGGCGAGGTCCATATACAGTAGCAAGCATCTTTTGCCTGATATGGAGATGAATTTTAAATAAATACTGGGTGCAATCTCACACAAATTGACCTAGTCCTAAACTAAGCGCTAGGCTTATAAAGAGAAATAAACACATACATAGTAAACACCCAAAACTCAGAAACCGACACTCGCACACACACAAATGCACCCAAATATTTGCCCTGACCGGGAATTGAATCCAGAACCACTACCTTCGTAGGCAGGGCCACAACCAACTATGCTAACTGTGCTGTCAGAGAAAATTCAAAAAAAAACAGGCATAAAACATAGACCCTTAGTCCTTTTTTACTACCCTGCCATTTTAAAATCAATGGTTTATCTGTATCTGTTCCCTCAGGAATCAAAGTTAATTTTCTTACTGTTGTGTGACTGCAGCTCTGCACTAAATGCCTTGAAGAAGGATCTGGTTGATGTCACTCTCTCTTTAGCGTCTGCAGAAAACGGACGCTTGTAGCTCTCTTGAATGTCCTATTTAAATACAATTTTGACATAATTGAAGGATCTTACGTGTTAAGCGAACTGCCAACCATTATTTATAGATGTAAAATAATAAATTAAAGAATTTCAAGAATTAAAAACAGTTGAGAAGAATCATATTTCGATTTAGAATTTTATAACTCGCAAGTATCAAATATATAAATACTCATAAGTTTTACCGGCGTAAAACAGGAGTTCTGCAACGCAGACCTCGGTCTATTACGTATAAGCTTTCTATCGTCCTTCTTCTTACTTCTGTAGGATAAATTCACTGGCGACCCAAGAAGCCGTAAATTGGCGTTGTCTTTAGACATTTCACCAACATGCCACTTATATTATTTAAAATATTTCGTCCCCATCGAACAAGATTAATATGGATTTGTAAAAGCTTGTTGACATTTAATTGTGTTTATTGTCATGACAGTCGTTGCTTAGCAACAAGGGTCTATTCTTATATACACGCAATGCAATTTGATCTGTGACGCAGCAAATAGTGTCGGATTGTGAATAAATTCGCAGAGTGATCAAATCACTCAATGTAACATAGTCTTTTAGTATTATACTGGAAGGTCTATAGGTGTACCAGAATCTCATGGCAAATAGGGAAATTAAAAAATGTAGAGGGCAATACTGGGGAAATTGGACTAAACGGTATTGATACTGTGTAATTTTTAATTGGCTTAAAAAAAACGAGGAAGTTTAAGATTCGACGAATTTGTATTTTTTTATGTTTTTAGGTTTTTTAACATAAAATATATGACACTAGAGGTCTATTACATTAAACTTCCAGTATAGGATAATAATTATTGCTCACAAATAAAATAATAAACACACCATTCTTACTCGCCAAATTGATATACTTATAATGAGTATAAGAAATAACTTGAAATCTCATCTAGAACTAGAAAACGATTCCAAAAATTCTACTGTCATTTCTTGTTCTTCATCTGCTGAGGGCGATGAAGAGAGAGGAGTATTTATAATAAACCGCTCTTCTAACATTTTCTCTACATGTTGAGAAAGCTTCTTCTGTCAATAATTTAATATCGCTGGCAGGTCTGTTTACATTCTTCTCTGCCACTTTTTGTTTCATTATACCTCAAATCATTTCTATCCAATTTAATCTACAATGATAAGGTGGGAGCCTTAAAACTTCGTGGCCATGTGATTTCAATAATTCATTAATTTCATATAAACGTAGACTGGTTTTGTTACACGGCTTCAAGTAGTTGACATTTACGCCAACGATCATCATAGTGCCCTCGGTTATAATTCGACGAATGGTATTGCTGGGAACCCCTGTAATAAGCAGCATTTATGTAAGACCAAATATACCTAAACCTAAAAGTATCAAAACAGTTCGTTTCAACTTACCAGTCAACTACACGATACGCTTTAAAATCTAAGATTGTGTTTGATTTACACCTCCTTCTTCGTGTATTGTATTACACACATTGTATACAATATTCCTAGCTTGAGATCTAAGCGGTTTTCTCGACATTTTCACCTGATAACCATCGTTGAAGGTAAATTTCAAAATGTATGCAACGGTAAACAAACAATTTGACACGGCTGCCAGTTGACAGTTGCCATATGAAAATCAATGTTTTTTACTTTTAAAAATGCCATCAGATTCTGGTAGACCTATACCATACCCAAGTGATCGGCCGACGAAACTGCAAAAAGCTTGTTTTCATGGTTTACTTGCTTTTCATTATTTTTGGTGATGTTTATGTTTATATATTTTTTAACATAATAAACGATTTCTATTCTATTCTATTTTATTCATTACAATGATGCACTTCAACCCGCTAGACTACTTACCGGAAATGGAGTCAAGAGTAGGACCCCTGTTACTTCAGAGTTGCAAACTTTTTTGTAAATCTACCAAGTAGTAGAAAAATATAACTGAGTAATCGGATTCGATTGCAATTTTAATAAAGTACTTATGTTATGGTATTCGAATAAAATATTTCCTCTGTGCCAGAATAAAAAAATTCAATAACACTCCAAAAAATACTTCTTAAACTAAAGTGAACCAAGCTACATTGGAAGCAATATCTTAACGCAAGAGCTAAATGACGTCATCGATAAAAATAAAGTCGTATGGACTGCGGTTCACGTACCGGCCACATGAAAACTGTTCCGCCGCTGCTCTAGCTAGTTGAACCTTGGAGGTATTTCGAACAGTACTCTTCGTCTTCGCCCACGGAGGCGAAAGCTCGCTCTAATTAGTTTGGTGCAAAAGTGGTTTAAAAATATTTAGACAACAATTACATGTGATTAAATTACCCAAGTTCAGTGAAAAATAAATCGACAAAATGTTCAGCGGAATTGCAGGTCAGACAATATTTGTATACCTATACCTATATATTTTTAATTTGGTACTTAATGGTTTAAATAATTCAAAGACAAGTCTTTAAGTTAGTGATAAAAGACTTGTGTACAGATGAATTTTATTGAAAAAATAAGTTTCCTAAATAATCTCCATTCCCAATAATGAAAACTTATAATAAATGTGGGGTATTTTTAATTTAAATGAAATTTTAAGTCAATTCACTGGTAACCACTTAATTCACTTACTGAAGTACCTACTCATTAATTACTTGTGGGTTTTTGATTAAATAAATAAACATTTTACACATAGTTAATTAAAATAAATTATAATATAGTACCTATTTAAGTCTTATTCTGCTTTTTCATGTATCCATTATGAAAAATATATTATGCCCTCTTTGCACCTTGGAAACTATTAGTTTAGTTAGCACATATTACGTAAATATCACCTCTTTGTGAATACCTTTATTTATTAGTGGGACCGTGAACTATTTTTATGCAGTTTTGACCATTGGTGCGTTGTACCATGGATGAACCGATTATGGTAGACATGGTTAACATACCTAGTAGGTACGTAAATGATCTGTGTCATATAATTATCATCTGTCTAATTGATCGGTTCAAGGGGGTGACGTTAAATAAATTTCAAACTAGTGTTTTTAAAATTTGTATAAATTTAATAGGAAAATTATTTTTAATTCAATTGATTGTAACGGTTCCTGTAAATCCGTGTAAAACTTAACTTATGGTACCTACACTGTCTCACTAAAATGTAAATAAAATATTATCAGACAATATATTACCTAGGTAGGTACTCACTTTAAGTTAAAGTACTTACCTAGTCTAGTAGTATCCTAAGTAGTGCATCAAATAGGTATCTAGTATTTTTTTGTATTTTTGAATGCTATCTTACATGACATTGATGATTTTGTTATACTACCTACAAACATGTGTTTTTACTTATTGACGTCCTAGGTAAGTATAAAGAGTAACCCAACCCAGCACATGTTATACCTACCTACCTATAGCGGTTTACTGTAAAAAAAAGACATTTTGATACAGCACCTATGTCGTTTAAAGTCACAAAAAATCTTTAGTAATGAAATATTTACCTACTTGCCTATTAAATTCCGTCAGATAAATCATCACTATCATCATCACTACAATATAGTATAAAACAAAGTCGCTTCCCGTTGTCTGTCCCTATGTATGCTTAGATCTTTAAAACTACGCAACGGATTTTGATGCGGTTTTTTTTAATAGATAGTGATTCAAGAGGAAGGTTTATACCTATGTATAATATTTTTTTATTTTATGTACTGGTGTTACAGAAAACTCATATAAACCGAAGCGAAGCGAGGGCGGGTAGCTAGTTAATATTAAATTATTCTCAAGGATAACCAGTAAATCGTCTGCAATGCGGAAAGCGGCTAAGAAAATTGTTGAAACTTTAGTACCTACCTAGCTACCTAGTTTAAAATTCGTATACTTACCTACCTACCTACTTAGAATCTTTTTACGGGTACCTAGGAATTTAGTATTTTTTGAATAATGGACAATGGTTTTTCGACAAATGCTCCTACCTACCTACTAACTAGTGATGTGATCATAGCAAGTGAATGAATCGTTCGCTTGCAAGATTGAGCTGGTGTCATGATCACGATCATTACACGACCTTTAGCATTCCCTAGCATGCGGTGACTCATTCGCTCCTTTATTACTTGCCAGTAAAAAAACTCCTATTGTTATTTGTTCCGAACCGGTTTAAAATGTTTAAAAAAGTAGGTCAAAACTGTTTTAAGGCTATTACGAATTGTTAGTAAAACTACCTGTAATTGATATAAACTTTATTAATAATTAAATTAGTTTAAAAATAATTTAATTTGAACAAAGAACTTAAATGTTTCTGTCACAATTAGAACATAAAGGATTCTAGTTATGCCGCGTACGCGGCGTACGTGTCCATCGCCCAATTCCTGTTCTACGCAGTTTAGATTCCGCGTTCAACGTGTTGGTCATTAATTTACACAAAGGTGCAGATAAAATACTACAACACGTGTGTTCGCCGCATTTATTATGAGGTCTATTCATAGTATTTAACAAAGTAATCAAGTCACTAGTAGGTAAAATTGACATAGACCTGCTGACCGCGTTTCAGTGTTTCAACTTCGCGAAATTTCGTGAATGACATGGATAGTTTTAGTACTTACCTACCTAATGTAAATATAATTACCTACCTATGACAACGACAATAATAAAATAAACGAAACGGGAAACACAACGTCTCTAAAAATTGCTCCGTACTCATAAATGTTATTATTTGAGGGCGATAATGTAAACAAAGTTATAGGTACTAACACCTTAGTAATCTGATCCAGCTGTTATAGTTACCTATGTACACATGTAAAAATGAGCGTTTGAGTGCTTGTGCACTAGCTCCACCAAGGCTAAACCGTGGTTTGAAGTTTTTGACATGATTTTTGTCAAATTTTTGTCAAAGGTTTTTTTAGTTAGGTATTTATTTACCTTTGAAACGGCAGACGTTGACTTGTCAAGTTTACACAATACTGCTCAAACAATGGTGCGGTCTTTGTACCTACCTATACGGACGAAGGAACTTGTATTTACCTACTAAGCTTGGGTCAAGTTGTCATACAGGAATGTAGGAACCTACGATGGTAAAAATATTTATGAATTTAGATCTAAGTACCTATACGTAGTCCAAAGATCTGTAATAATGTTTTAAACCACAATTGATGGTGAAATTCTGAACAAGTAGGTAGTGTAGGTACCTAATACCTAGCAGGAATGTCATGTAGATAATGTAGAAATCCATCCCGTAGGCATTCAAAGCCTATCTTCGTTTTGTTATCTGCATTCTATATCCGTTTCTCAGACGGTTTCCTTTTCGCCTTACTTTGATTTAGGTAGCATTCCTTTGATCAATTTTTATACCTGTACTGCCAATACCGAACTTCCCAAAAGATACTTAATGATCGTAACATAAACAAAAGATAATCATTGTTTCATCAAGCAGAGGCCATCGCAATCAAGCCATAATAAAACCAAAACCATGCGATCACATTATCAAGGTCGGCCGGTCGAGCCAGACTTAGACGAAACGATAAATATGTCGGTCGTCTCACTTGTTTACTACGAAGAAACTTGACAATTGCGTATCATACAGTTTTATTCTCCACAATAGTTACACATACCTAAACATATCCTTACCATGTTTAAAACTTCACCAGTTCACCACATACGAAAATAAAGTTCTGGAATGCAAGAATAGTTCGAGTGAAGGGCGCGCGTGTTTGTTAACATGTGGGATATTTCATTTCATGATTTGATAATCTTTATTTATAATTTACCTACCTTATAATTATAACCTACATAGGTTGGGTATCAGATAGATACTAGGTACCTATTTATAAGCAGTATTGAAAGGGGATTTCTTGAATTTACTTAATAAGACGGAGAAGTAGGTAGGTAGTCATGCATCTAAAAATGTGTCATCAGATCAATGTGTTTCGAGAACTAGGTAACGTGTTTTACTAAAAGGTGACTCAAGGTAATTGTGCAATCAAAATAGGTACAGTCAAGGGCAAAAATATGTATACACTTTAGTACCTTGTCTAATTGTCGTCATATTTGAACTGCCATAAGTATTATTATAGTAAGTAAAGTGACAAGGTACTAAAGTGTATACATATTATTGCCCTTGACTGTACTTAATAGGTACGGATGCAATTGTAAAAGAATACTTTTTTGTATTAAATCTTGCAATGATTATTCTTCTATTATGCATAATAGGTAGGTACTTTAATTCCTATAGACAGATAAGTTAAACTGTTTAAAAGAAAATACAGTTAAATTCCATTCGGTCAATTGAATGTATGTCATGTCAGGCAACATAAATTGTCTATAGGTACCTACATAGGTAGAAAATTTGGTAACTAAATAAATTTGTGGCTAATTGCCCATGGCTATTGTAATTTTTTTTGTAATCCTACTTGTGTTCAATTTAAGACATCACATTTAGTCGTTTGAATAACGAGTGAGATGAAAATGACTTTATACAATTAAGATTCAAATCGCAATTACTCACTGCGTGTTGTACAAAGTCTATTCCATTGAATTCAAGGTCGCATAAATGGAGTAGAGGACCACAGGTTTTTATAGCAAACACCTATGAATGGACATCAAGCACCTACCTACAATGAAGGGATATAATTCAATGCTTGACTAACATACCTACCCACTGAATGCGTTTAGATTCATAAAACTTAGCTAGAATAATGTGTTAATAAAGGTTTTGCTTCTTAATATTCCGGTCTTGGGTTTTATTTGATAGTTGATTCTCTTTTTCAAATAGGTACTATGTCAAATACAAAGGTGGTCACTCACGCCAATGACAGCTAAACACCATAACTAATGTCAACCTTACCTTATATACACTCAGGTCTATTTTACGCTGTTAACCATGATGGATATATCCGTCGTTGGAGATCAAAAAGTATGCAAGAATTCCAGTAACGCCCACTTGCGTGGACCAGAGTTAGCGTCCTTAATCTTAACCCGAGGTTAGGCGGCAAACCACGTACAAAAGTAGACGCTTAACTCTGGGTTAAGGGCTAACTCTGGTCCGCGCAAGTCCGCCTTAACGTCGGTCATTGCAACAATGCTTATGGGGGCGTATACCAATGGACGTCTTTGAGCTGATATACCTACTTAATTATATTGAGGATGTCCCTCCGAATCCTTAACATCGTTTGTCCGAATTTTCATTTACCAGGTGTGTTTTCCAAATATAAACGCGGTTCAATTAGGATAGGGTTGTGGTATAACATTTATAGCAACACTAAAAAGTTTTATAATTTATGCGGAAATGGCTTTAGGATAACCGAAAATTCGGAGAAACGATGCATTAGGACAAATGACGATTAGAGATTCCACAGGGGAACCTTATTTTGATGACAATTGTTGTAAGCAACAAAGATACCTAAATTAAATCAAAAATTGCCGATGGCGCCTTAGAAAATAGGTATGTATGTGTGTGTTTTATAAATAACTAGCGACCCGCCCTCGCTTCGCTTCGGTTTATTTGAGTTTTCTATAACACACGTACATAAAACAAAATGTATTATAGATAAAAACCTTCCTCTTGAATCACTCTATCTACTAAAAAAAACCGCATCAAAATCCGTTGCGTAGTTTTAGAGATCTAAGCATACATAGGGACAGACAGCGGGAAGCGACTTTGTTTTATACTATGTAGTGATGACGTAGTGAAGAAAAATATAATTATACTGATTCATGTTTGGGAATTGGGGAATCCTGAGAAACTGTTAACAGCAGAAGCGTTCGGTTCCTTGAATTATATTACTACGCTAAAGTGCATGCCAACATAGGTAGGGTGCAGTGTTCAACAATGGAACACCAAAAATTCAGTCTCATATTTCTCTCATTTTTGCAAACATGGATTCCGTTTTTAAGATGAAGGTAGTCTATTTAAGTAGGTTTAATGTGACATTAATTGTTTCCTTAAAAACGCAGACATATTACCAATAATGAGGATTTTAAAAAAAATGGGAATTGTTTCATTGTGTACACCCATATGTACACAATGACACGCCTTGTGTCCAACAATGAAACGCGGTTATGATTATTCACTTATATTGGCAAAAATACAAAAATCACAAATAGGCATTAGCTAATTTAACAGGCAATAACGTCTTGCAATCAACAATTCGTATGTTATCAATAATGTCTTCTAATTATTTTATTTAACAATATTAAAGTTTTGTCAGTCGCACAACAACAAAAATCTAGTTACTTATAACAAGAAATAACGATTTACAGTCAACAGTTACCCATATTTTAGGCCATAATGTCTAAAATTCTTTAGAAACATACCGACTTAAAGTTTAATCAGTCTCAAAACTACAAAAATCACAAATACGAGGTAATACGACTCGTTACCTGAATCAACCGTGTCCAACAATGAAACGCGGTTATTAATATAGATTTATATTGGCAAAAATACCAAAATCACAAATAGGCATTAGGTAATTCAACAGGTAATAACATCTTACAATCAACAATTCGTATATTAGCAATAATGTCTTATAATATTTTTTTTAACATTGTTTCATTGTGTCCTCCTATGAATTGTGTCATTGTTGGACACCGAGGGTATTTTTGAATAACCTTGAAATATAACCTACTAAAATCGAACAATTTAATAGGTAATCTAGTCCACGTGAATCTATGATGCATGTACATAGCAACTTAATACTGAGGGAAATGAATATCACTATAGTATTTACGTGAAAAAACAAATAAAACTGAGAAAAATACTTACTTTTTTGACCAAAAAACCGAAAAAGCTCCGCAGACCGTCCTTTCACAAGCGGCGAGCACGAAAACTGGGGAGGAGCGGGGGGTGTACGAGGCCTTTAGGACGAGGCGTACTGCACTATCTGGTAACGTCGCATTACAGAAATAGTACGCCGTTTCATTGTGTACGACTGTTTCATTGTTGAACACTCGACCCTACCTACCTATATCCTTGCCAGCTCACTAACATCTAAATAATAAAAAAGTCAGATGATTTTCAACTTACTATAACTTAGCCTAGCATCTCGCTACTGGCTAATTTTGCATTTTTTTTCTGCAGTCAGGCAAAATGACATCACGGGCGTCGGAATGTGATGTCATGGCATAGCTGGCCGGATATTATCTCAATTGGCCCCACGCAGCTTGCGAGGGAAGGAATGCGTAATGCTATTACCGATCTCATTGATAACACTCAGCCGGGAATATATACGTGCCTGGGCTATTCTACTTTTCAGTGTACATTTTTGCTATTGTCCGATAAAAAGTTTACCAAATTATGAATCCGCGAATAAACCAATAACATGAACTTAGAATGTTTACGCTTAACGGTTTACAAAAAAAAAACTCTTAAATTACTCAAATATCGCTAAAGAATCTTGGTAACTCAGTGGTAAATTGCACATTTTCCATAGAAAAGGCGGGGACATCAACGTCCACTGCGTTACTCACTTTATAGTTATTACAAATAACTTTTTATGAATTCGGTTAATTCTATATATAAGCTTATTGACGTCCCTTTTCTAGTTTCAAGTTAGAAAAAGCAGCACTTTACCGTTTGTTGAAATAAAAATAGTTTAGTGAGAACGCGGCTAAAAGTTATGTACAACGAAAAGTAGAATGGCCCGCCTACACGTCCAGTTGCTGGAGTTTACCGACGTGGAAATATTTTGAATATGGATTTTTTTTAATTTTGTTACAGTAGCCGGATTTTTGATAAGTCCGGTTTGATTAGAGTTAAGGATTATAAGTAAGCTAATTCTTATCAAATAATATTGCAATAAAAGCAAGATTAAATCATGGAAGTGTTGCTAAAAAGTGACAGTCCAAGTACAAAGTCTAGATCAGTTTGATAATCCTAGTTACTCATAATATAAGCATCATAAAAGGCTTTTGAGATCCTGACTTATGTTATGAATATATAACTATTTTAATAGAATTGATCACACTAGCATGTGAACCTATAGAGACGCAGCTGTCTAATAAAACTACTTAAAAGCTACTAAATTAATTTTGTTATATTATATTATAACCCAACTGTACGTTTAGGCCACTGATGCCTTAGTCCTACCCAATGTCACTAGCCATTCCGCAGTAATAAAAACCGTCTACCTACTATGGACGGATCAATATTGCCACCTGAATCTAGACATTCGGCCACAGCACAGACTGGCTGGCAGACTGTATAACGAGTAGCTTACGTGTTTATTCAGATAGATTTACAGTATTAACCTGTCGAATTTGAGAGGATGTCTAGATACTTAGTCTTATTTAATCTGTGGTACAGCCGTTATGTGACGCCGTAAAGTCGATCACTTAGCGGTTTATTTTATACAGCGAGTCCCACTAGCGCTAATGGTATTTTTATTTATGCCACTGACTCACGTCACGAAGCTTCTATCTTGCTATAAAATTAATATTACACCCATGTTCGAATGTTAAGTAGGCTCTTGTGGAAGGCGACGCGTAAACTACATAAACTAAAGCAGAAAACCTGCTCTGTGGTTCAGTTTTCTATTTGTTTAGTCGGATCCTCAGCCTGAATCCGGCAGCAACGTATTTAGTTTAATAGTTAGTTTTTGATTTTTCCTTCCTTGGCCCTTCCTAAATCGTAATCTCGCGTTAAATCATACTTTTTTTACCTCAAGTTGTTTTGATTAAATGAAGCCAATGTTTATCCGATGCATTTGCTGTAAGCATTAAAAATTCTCATGATTCCGCTAAAATTGGCATCGCTGCGAATCTCGCGCTCGCCATTATCTCATGAGATATTTATAACCTGTCCATGTGCTCTTACGTTATCACCAGATGAGTGAATGATTAATTACTAAGAAATTCCTCCAGGAAACTTAAATAGGGTAATTATATATCTTAAGCTCCGGCTTTTGCTGTGTGCTGTTGTTCAAGTGCTCTTAGAAAGTTATTAATAATGTTCAAAACTCCTTATACAAACTCTCATTCAAACAACCTGGAATTTAACTCTAGTCAAGTGTGTTGTAGTGATGGGGAAATTTCCATTCCTCGAAGTGAACGATTTAAAAATTAATGTTTTATTTTATGTGACCAAAGCCTGCATTTATATTTTATAGGTACGTTTTGTTCAAGTGGTCCTGGAGCGTTATTTAGGGCATCAATCAATCAGTGGCCGTTGCGAAATCGGTCAGAGAGGCGAGCAATGATCCCGGATCGGTTGACCGACTCCCAAATCTATTTCCATTCGGTCAAATGAACGGGACCAATGCACGCGTGTGACACTTACCAGTCAATTACCGCTCACTTACTTCCTCTTAGTAGATGTCGATAATAAATAAAGTAGAAATCAGTGCCGCCGGGGCTCGGGGGGGACGGGACAGTGAAGTTTTCAACAGTCCCAAACAATCAGTTAGTTATTTTGACCAGATTTAATATAGACGACGCAGGATTTTTTTCTTATAATTAGTCCAATTAGTTATAATCAGTAACTACTTAAGTGTATTATTATTTACACTATAATTAATGAATGACCATAGACAGTTCCAACTAATAATAGGTACCTACTTATATTTTTATGACAAGGAAACTGTTAACGAGTTGTTATTTAAGTGTAATTATTAAAATTGTATCTGTACAGTCGACTACAAAGACCTATGGATCCACTTTTGGACCTTATTACAATGCAAGAGGATAACAAGTGGATAGGTACATCTCTTTGTTTGTAGTCGACGTACAACTGCCTTTTAAAAATGGCTTAACACTTTAACAGTGATTTTCCAAATTCAAGGTCAAGACTGATTTAACCAGCCGTAACGGCGTCAAAGAAAAACGTCATATGTGACCAATCTTGGATTAAATGATTATTATTATAGGAATGCTATAAAACATGACAAATCTTAACTAACATTGGTCACTGCTCAAACCATATTGTCACCATCTAACATCTATTTACAAGCCCATTATTTTCATTGTCTTGGCGTATGTAGGTACATTATAGTATTTTAAAGCATGTAGCACTAACTAACAATTATAATTAGATATGCAGTAGATGCCTAGTTGACTGCTTATATATTCACATCACATCTCCCAACCATTACATTAAATTATCAACCAATTTGTAGTTTAAGTTACATCACACCAAAGACTTCCGTATCCGTAGTAAATCACTTAGCAAAAAAAATCGTGATTTAATGTACAGTGTGATAAATTATGATCTGTTTCACGCTTACCTACTGGTAGACAAAAACCTTGGTGAGTCCCATTTTTACAAATTATGGTTCAGAGCAGCCTGTAGTACAATCGACGTTAATTTTGTTTATAAACCTGGGGCCCTAGTGAAAGTCTTCTGAAGATCAAGTGAAAAAGGGTTTAAGTCCAGTATACTCCGTTAATGTTTATACCCTTTTTTATTACGAGTTAAGTCGACTTGTACCCTTTTTCACTAGAATCCCAGAAATATCCATGCATAGGAACAAAACAAAAGCTTACTGCGCAGTATTTAATACCCCCAGCCTGTTCATGTTATACATGTTTGGGACATA
The DNA here is from genome assembly GCA_963966035.1 of Acleris laterana. Lineage (NCBI taxonomy): Eukaryota > Metazoa > Arthropoda > Insecta > Lepidoptera > Tortricidae > Acleris > Acleris laterana. The sequence continues at coordinate 15,208,900 of OZ014443.1, forward strand.
CAAAGGGAATATTGTGAACAAAGAAAGACGCACCCTCTGAAATATATACCTACCTATGACGTTGTAGATTGAAGCCACCTTTAAAGAAGGTACAGTTGAGAAAGGAAAGGCCTTACGTCACGCAGTTGTTAATACAACACGATTCAATTTAAATTAATCCAGGGGTCTTTCGCTTATTCCTTAAATGAATACAATGTATTATGTTTCATTGTTGTACGTATAGGTACGTTTTATACGCATGGATTTTAATTCCCTGTTTGACCTAATTCGAGCTAAATCGTACAGTGTAGTTGGCGAATATAATCTTCCTTTATTTACAAACGTTGGTTGTACAAATATTATTGTACCTACTCGATGTTACTAAGTATATTTCCGGTACTTTCAAGCAATTGTATCAACTCTGTATATTATTATGAGTGTTAAAAACTTCGCACTAAATGTGTTATATTATATTATTAAAGTACACACAGAAAAATAAGCTAAATACAATATTCATTTACTGACATTTATGACGATATGCCGTGAGAATGCACAGAAAACACCTTGACCTCTGCAGCGCCGAGAAAAATCAATAAGGTGGCGTCTTGTATTCCGTTCAAATAATTTTGCTTTCATGCGCACTAAAGCTGTTTACGCCCTACGCCAGTTGATGGGCGAATGTTAAATTTTATTACTCATTTACATCTGGTTAATACTTAATTTTATGCAAACAGGCGCTTTCCGAAGCATCGGCGAAAAGACCGCCTCTCTGTTTGAGAGGAAGAAGAAGGATGCCGAACAGGTGGCTTCGGAGAAGGTCCAGGAGGCTGCCCACGTGGTAGAAGACCAGGTCAAGAAAGCTGGGGAGCTGGTGACTGGCGCCCAGAAGACTGCTAACGACGCTGCTGGCTCAGGTATTTCTATACTTAACTGACAATTAACTGTTGTGTACTTCACTTGGGGAAATTTTGTCGCGATAAGATAATGAGCTAATGTGCCTATAAAATTAGAGGAAATAAGAGGTAATTTTCCTCATACAATAGATATAGAAATGTTTTGCTAGAATACGTTACAATAAGATCATAAAATAAATAACAGAATCAGTATTCAGCCGACGACATTAAAATCGACATGCAAAATATTAGATTAGACACAATAATTAATATGTTAGTCACAATAATTTTAAAAATAACTCGCTTAAATGATATCGACCTCTTGGAACTACGTGAGTTGAGTTATTTAGGAAGTTAATGACTGACCATTCTTGAACTTTGCATTTAATTGATAAAGCAATCAAGTTCTCTTAACTTAACCACTAGTTGTTTATAATGAGATTTCATCAATCTAGAAAGCATTATAGGTATTTAGGACAAACATGACCAGCTAAATGAAACAGTTGTTTATTTAAAACTTTGTTATACTGCGCGGGTAATCCAATTAACCTACAACATAATGAACGCGATAAGACTGCTATCGATTAGTTTTATTTAGAGAGCTCTTTTGTATAGTTCTGTCACACGTTATGCCACGAACGGTTATCTAGATTTATAGGTAATCTGTTTGTAACAAAAGTTATTGAGTTAAGTTTTGAAACTTGTTTACTTAACAGTGATTTATCGAGTTTATTTTTAACTATCAGTCAAGGTCATATAATGGTTAGATGGTTACTATGGTATGAAAAATCGTCACTAAGCAACGACTTAATCAATCAGTGACCTAGTATAAAGATGCACCTATTTTTAAAATAATAAGCAAATGCCCAAATCTCAACACGTTCCAAGTACAGTCTATAAAACACAATTAACCTCCGGTCAACACCGGTCGTCAGTCAGGCGACTTTAATTGTAAGGTTGCCAACTGAAAAACAATGTTTTAAGAGAATGTTGCAAAATTTAGGTCAAGGGAATAAAAGATAATAATACCCCTTTGTTAATCTCCAGCTAACGATGCAAAGCACTCGGCCATTGATGCCCTTGACAAGGAGTTGTCGAAGGTATCCCTGGCTGCGGGAGAAGCTAAAGACGCCGCCGGCAGGGCCGTGGCTGACGGCAAGAAGGTTGTGGACACCACTAAAGGTAAGACAATAGAACCTAGAATACCCACAGATGTTCCGGACAACCGCCGCCGGTCTGTACATTTCCAAACTGTTACATTATTATGTTACTCTGATACCTTAAAGAAGGTACATGAATCTGAGTTGAGTTAATTAGTTAGTTATTTCAGAATCTGGACGCAACAACTACTCTTTGCAATATGCCTTTTCAATACGTAGCCTTTTTAGGTCCATTGCTTTGAAATGTGCAAAATAATGACAATGAAATGCATGCAAATGCGTTGTTAGTCACAGCAAAAAAATAGAACATTGAATTTATACATGACATGAGTATGACCTAGAATTCCATTGACTGCGTTATGCACATTATGTGGCACTGTGGGCCTGACGAGGTTAGAGCACGTTTCTTATTCTATTTTTTGCGATCTTCGTAGATACCATTGCAACAACAGTAGATAATACAAAAAAGTCAGCAGAATCGGCGGCCAACGCGGCTAAAGGTAACATTTACTACATATTTCTTGTTATTACTTCTTCACTTGAAATACTAACGAACACTTTTTACTGTAATGCAGAGCAAGTGAAAGAACTAAAGGTGGTAGAGGGGTATAAGGTAAATAAACCCATTAGTGCACCATTTATAGTTGCGAAGTTTTATGTATTCAGATAATAAGCCTGGGCATAGTGGGCATCGGCCAAAAAAGGGTGGGGGCAATGTCTTTTTTCTTGGCACATCTACATATTTTCACTGCAATTTCGTAATGCATTCTGATTTCATTTAGATTTTATTCCTTTTTTCGTTGATGTTTTTTCTTCATTTATGTAGTATTCTTTTACGTTGTAACTTAGCAGTAATTGAATTTTCTTTTTTTATGGCTATGATTTGTAGAGTCTGTAGCAAGCACAGTAGAAGCTACTCAAAAAGCAGCACAAAGTGCTCTCGAGACAGGAAAGTCTTACGCTGCTAGTGCTAAAGGTTAGTTTATCACGAAACATCATAGCTTTCTTCATTTGCTGTATCGTCTCTGTCATTTAATATTAAATACTATTTTATTATAGATTCAGTCTCAAGCACAATTCAAAGCACTGTAGATACTACTCAAAAAGTAGCCCAATCAGCTGTTGAAACCGGAAAATCGTACGCTTCTTCAGCTAGAGGTATATAAAATACACTCGTGATGTTTTTTTCATTTTCATTTGGTACTTTTTATTTTATTTACTTTTCTTTTGTAGATACAATTGCAAACACGGTCAGTAACACAGTAGATGGCACAAAGAATTTAAGTCAAAGTGCAGTTGATACTACTAAAACGTACGCGGACAGCGCGAAAGGTACAGATCTCGATAATGTGGCGTTTTGTGCTAACTCGTGTGGATAACATTTTTTGTGTGTTGTGTTAGATACCGCGCAGCAAACCTTGCAAAGTGCCCTGGATACCACAATGAACGCTGCGTATTCAGCTTTTGATTTTGGCAAATCCTATGTAGATAGCGCTAGAGGTATTAACGCTTCTTTAATATTATGTTACAGTATTTATTTGCATTTTAGAAAACATTTTTTTTTGTACTTATTTAAGTTACTGTATTATTTTCATTATAGATACGGTAGCAAGTACTGTAGATAGTACAAAAAAAGCTGCTCAAAGTACGATTGAAAGTGGTAAAACTTACGTCGACTCCGCTAAAGGTAAATTGGCATTCAATACTAAATTGTTGTCGGCTTTCAATAACATTGTACGTAAAATGCTGTTTGCATTTTCCGAATCAGTAACTAAATTTTATACGTTACTAGAACTTAGTTTCCTAATTAACGAAATAAAATATTGTAGATACAGCTGCGTCTGCAGTAGGAACTGGTCTATCTTACGCGGGAGCTGCCAAAGGTAGATGCAATGTCCTAAACATCTTCATGTCTGTTTCATTAACAATGTAGATCAGTATATTTAAATGAGTAAATTATATATTTTTTATTTAGATTCAGTAGCAAACACAGTATACGAGTACAGTACTGTAGATGCCTCTAAAAACGCTGCGGCAGCGGCCGTAGAGAAGGGTACTACTTTTGTTGGAACAGCTAGAGGTACTACCGTGGTATAAAATGATTCATAACAAAACATCTATATTTGTGATCATACTGATCATTATTTTATCTTTTTTTAAATCTATTTTAGACTCTGTTTCAAACACAGTACATACGGCGGTCGATACTACTAAAAATGCCGCAGCATCGGCTGCAGGAAAAGGAGCATCATTAGTTGAAAATGCCAAAGGTATCTAAAGACCGTTTTAATCAGGATAAAAAAATCGCTTTTCAAAAGTTATTGAACTTACAATTTGTCCAAATTTACGTTTTGTAGATACAGTAGGAAGTGTAGCAGGTACTACAAGAAATTTAGCTTCGACCGCTGTTGGCACTGGCATTACCTACGTTGGGGGTGCTTCAGAAAAAATTGCAAATACTGTCAGTGGTACGGTAGATTTAACTAAAAACGTAGCTGCATCTGCTGTAGAGAAAGGATCCTCTTTAGTAGGAAGCGCTAAAGGTATACCTACATATTTTTTTTGTGCTCTGTTAATATTTTTTACTTTTCCTAAATTTTATTACATCAATTTGTAGATACTGTTACCAGTACTGTAGGCGCAACCAAAACAGCTGCAGCATCGGCTGTAGAAACAGGCTCTTCGTATTTAGGAAGTGCCAGAGGTATTTTGATTTCGATATAGACTTTCTCCTTTTTTTGTTTCGTTTTTATTTTATTTTTACATTAATTTATTTTATAGATACTGTTGCTAACACAGTTCATAGCACTGTAGACGTAACAAAGAACGCAGCAGCATCTGCTGTAGAAACAGGCTCTTCATATTTAGGAAGTGCTAAAGATATTCTTTCTCATTTTAACTTTTAAAGTTTCGTATGCCATTTAATTTGTCACATTATTTAATTTATTTTTTTGATTTTTCCTTTTTTTTCGTGTTTTACTCTTTATATTAATTTATTTTTAGATACTCTCTCTAACACAGTATATAGCACTGTAGACGTAACAAAGAACGCAGCAGCATCTGCTGTAGAGAAGGGCTCTGCGATAGTAGGAAGTGCCAAAGGTATAAAACCTATTCAGTTTTGTAGGATGTTCGTTTGATTATTTGTCATATTTATATTGAAAATGAATACGAAATTTGTAGAGACCGTAGCCGGTACTGTTGGTGCTACTAAAAGTGCCGCAGCATCCGCTGTAGAAACCGGCTCTTCGTACTTAGGGAGTGCTAAAGGTATTATCTTTGTTAATTTAATGCTGGAAGTTGCGTTTGTCATGCAAATTTGTAATATTTGTATGGGCCTTTCTCTGTAAGCTTGCACAGGACCCATATAAATGCTGTCCTGGCAATTATTATTATTATTTGACATAAACCAGAGTTCTATTTAGAAGAAAATCAACTATTATTTCACTTAGGCAAGGAAGCCCACTGAATCTATACATATTTTCCGAGTTATTAGCGATTTTCCAAAAAATCATGACAGGGGACTGTTTGAGACATCAGGGGACTGTTTTGAACGTGTCAGGGGATTGTGTAGTGAGGTAGAGGACTGTTTTACTTAGAAAAAAGACAATTTATATTAATCAATCATTTATTATTTTTATGGCATATTTGCGTTTTACCATTCAACAAAAGTTTCTTTAGAAAATATCAACTAAAAACATAACATTCTTCAAACATCCATATCAAAAATTAGCCTTAAGTACTAGAAACATTTTGTACTCACTGAGATCAAATAGTCTTATTATTATAATATCAATCTGTAAATGCTTTATGCAGTATACGTTGAAATAATTACTATTATTAGTATAATTATTAGAAAAGTCTTTCAAATACTTAGTTCAACTGAGATCTTCATTTAAATCCTAAGGATTTTCCTTAATCAAATAAGGCACATAATAAAGTTTTTTAAATCACAATCAACTTAAATTTTACAATACTACCAGCAATAACTTTTTTAAAGATTTGTCTCTCTTTGGTACGTTTCAATGTGGAAAAATTTTCTTTTAACTGCTTACTAATGACGTCACCAAACAAAGCTTTCTTAACTATTTCTCTTCTTTGATCAGGCTCGTCTAACATTTTCAAAATCTTTGTCTTAGGTGTATCATCGACTTTCTTTGTTTTTACTCATAAATCTTGCTAACTTTTTTTGTACTTCTCAACTTTTTTTTCTAAACTTGCGATCTTTTCGTTCCTTTCCATGTTAAACTCCTTTCGTCTCTTTAAAGCTTCTTTTTTTCGTTGCTCTAGACTAGCACTAGAAACGGCTGGGCTTGGAGCTGGAGGTACCTGAACTGGAACTGGAGTGGTAGGTCTTAATGGCGGATTGTCTACTTCTAGATCTGACAACGGCGTATTTTCTCGTAAAAACGTGTTAGTAACGCTTTTCAGTCTTAGTCTCTTAGCTCGGTATACGGTACAATGTTCTTTCCACTTTTTTAAGGCCGAACTATGCTCACGAGGTGTCAAATCCTTTACTTATTTCCGTAACCCTTTTTCTTTTTTCTTTTGGTATTTTAACTTTTCTTTTTCTCTCATTTCTTCTCTTTTTTGAGGGTCATTTTTTCTTTTTAGGTATCTTTGTTTCTCTGCTTCTCTCTTTTTCTCTAGCAACTCCTCACGGGATAACTTTTTCTTTTAGGGAGCCATTATGTTCGATCAGCCTGTGCAAAATAATTTTAGTTTATGAACAAAATAATGCAATACTATGATACTGTGGTGATTCTACGTTAATAACTAATTAAATTGAAAATTTAAAAAACCCCCGTCTCATATATAGTGAATTGTATTATACTACTCGAGCCCTTTTATTTGATACCCATATTGAGGCGGTTGTGACAAAATATATTAATCTGACATTTTGTGGGGGCGGCCATCTTGGATTAATTTTCATCAAACATATCTAAGAACACTCCCGGCTGATACACCTTTTAAAGAAAAAAAACAAAATCAAAATCGGTTCATCCGTTCGGGAGCTACTATGCCACAGACAGACATATATATACACACACACAGACACGTCAAACTTATAACACCTCGTCGTTTTTGCGTCGGGGGTTAATAAAACCGATTAACGGTATAAATTTACACAAACAATGTATAAAAATAAGAACCATTACACAAATTACACAGTCCCCTGTTATGGAGAACAGTCCCCTGCTACATTTTAAGGCAGAGGACTGTTGCCAGGGGACTGTATTTCGGATAAATTCCGCAATGTTTACAAAAGGGATGTAAATTAGTTTTTTAAGAACCTACCTATCTTTTTAGGCATACGTAACAAACCAATAAACTATATAACAGAGATAATTAAAGCAATTAATATGAGTATTATTACTTACCAGAGGACTGTTTCGGGTAGCAGTCCAAACGCGTGTTCACGTCACAAGTGACGCTCTGACACTAAACAAAATGGCGTCTCGCCGGCGATTTCTTCATGGTTGCCAACTTCACGACAGTTGCGGTTCGTTTCACTCAAAGAAACGTTTGTAAACCTTATAGTTTCCTTTTATTATGGCTTTGATTTTTTGACAGGGGACTGTATAGAAATTCAGGGGACAAAGTTTACAAGTTTACTTAATATATTATATAGGTAATCAGAATCTTTGTTTTACGACAATTATATAATTTTATTATTTTAGTGTATTATATTACTTGCCAAATGTATTTAGCTTCACTAGTTTCTTCGTAAATCTCATTTCTATGTGGGAATACAGTGATGGGGACAGCCAGGGGACTGTAATTTCAGGGCTTCTATCACGTCTAAAAAAAAACTTAAAATAGTCACGACTTTAAAAACAATTTGCCTGTAGAGTTTAGGGGTTTAAGTTTTATTAGAAGTGATGTCCATTTGAATACTTAAATTACTTTTTGTAAAAATTGACCGGGACAGCCGATTACAAGCTTACAGAGAAAGGCCCGTATACATATAACATTTTTTGTAATTAATTATTTTTTAAAACGATATTCACTTGAATGCTTTTTAGTTTTGCCTTTTTTGGTTTTGTCTTAATTTTGCCCTTTGTATTTATTTATTTTGTAGATACTCTCGCTAACACAGTCCATAGCACTGTAGACGTAACAAAGAACGCAGCAGCATCTGCTGTAGAAAAGGGCTCGGCGATAGTAGGAAGTGCCAAAGGTATAAAACCTATTCAGTTTTGTGGGATGTTTATTTCATTATTTTTCATACTTATATTAAAAATGAGTGATATTTGTAGAGACCGTAGCCGGTACTGTTGATGCTACTAAAACTGCGGCAGCATCCGCTGTAGAAACAGGTTCTTCATACTTAGGGAGTGCTAAAGGTATTCTTTCTTATTTAATTTTGAAAGTTTTGTTTGTCATGTAAAATTTTGTAATAATATTTATTTATCACATTTTTTTGTTATAATTTTCGTTAAACAAAAAATTGGCTTTACTCTTTTTTGGTTCGTTTTTTGATACTTTATATTAATTTACTTTGTAGATAGTCTCGCTAACACAGTCCATAGCACTGTAGACGTAACAAAGAACGCTGCAGCATCTGCTGTAGAGAAGGGCTCGGCGATAGTAGGAAGTGCCAAAGGTATAAAAACTATTCAGTTTTGTAGGATCCTTACGTTACTTTCATTTTATTGTTTTAATGTGAAAATAACATTTGTAGAGACAGTAGCTGGTACCGTAGATGCCACCAAAAGTGCAGCAGCCTCCGCTGTAGAAACAGGCTCTTCATATTTAGGAAGTGCTAGAGGTTTGCTCTTTTATTTTATTTTTCATTAATTTCTCCTAAATATTGTTTTTTTCTTTATTTCAATTTTTATTTATAGATACAGTTTCCAATACAGTGCACAGCTCTGTAAATGCCACTAAAAGTGTAGCAGCATCCGCTGTAGAAACCGGCACTTCGTATTTAGGAAGTGCTAAAGGTATTTTTCAATCATATCCATTCGTTATTATTTCGTTTTAGTTTAAAACATTTTGTTTCAACCTTATTTTTATTTATAGATACGGTTGCCAATACAGTTCATAGTACCGTAGATGCAACAAAAAATGTAACAGCTTCAGCTGTTGAAAAGGGATCGTCATATGTAGGAAGTGTCAAAGGTACATGCATTGAAAATAATAAAAAAAACACATTTTTTGAAGCAAAAAACATAATTTTGTATTTTTTTTGTAGATACCGTTGCCAATACTATTTCTAGCACAGTGAATGCTACTAAAAATGCAGCATCGTCTGCCGTAGAGACTAGTTCATCTTTTGTAGGCAGTGCAAAAGGTATCATTCATTGCATTTAGTTTAAATTTGTCGTTTGTTTTTAATTTTCGTTTCATCAAAATGTTATTTTTAGACACTCTTGCAAACACAGTCGACGTAACTAAAAATGCTGCGGCATCTGCTGTTGATAAAGGCTCTTCATTAGTAGGAAGTGCTAAAGGTAAAAAAATCTTTACAATTAGTAGAATTTTTTTATTTGGTTTTCAAAAAACAATAGTTAAAGAATCGATATTGTTTCGCCAACCCATTTTCAACGTATTTATTTAAAAGTAACATTTATTGTAGATACCGTAGCAAGCACTGTACAAAGCACAGTAAATACCACTAAGAATTACGCCAGTTCTGTCGTCGATAAGGGATCGTCACTCGTTGGAAATGCGAAAGGTATTTGTGTACATTATCTTTTGAAGGGGTCAAGTAACAGGCGAGTGCAGCGTGATTTTCACTAAACCAAACAAATGAAACGCGCGTGCTTCGAGTCCTATTCCTCTTTGTTTACCTTTCCTATGACCCTCCTATCTCGTCTGCACTTACTATATATAGCCAGTGTAGTGCAAGGTATGTACGAGTTATGCATTCAATGAATGCTTGCATATATAAAACTTAAGTGACTAGGTTTATTTATACTTACCATGCTTTGTGACCTTCTGGGCGTCAATGTCATTAATGAACTCATTGAAGCGCAAAAAATCTGAATGTATTTCTCGTGGTGCTCAAATTGTAGAACATCTTTTTTAATTGTTTTGGTTGCATGTAGATTTTCCAACTAATTTTCTTTCTTTTTCCAAACTTTCTTAGACACCTTAACCAGCTCCTTTAGTGCGACAGATATCGAAAAAACAATTGAAAATAGTCCTGAAGATACTCACAATATAGTAGAAGACACTAACGGTAATACTTTATGGTTATTCTTTCTTACGTCTTTACACTATGCTTTGCTTCTTCACCTTTGCTTTGCTGTCACAGAATTAGTTCAAAATGGAGTCACACCGGTAACACAGTTCGAGACTTATGGGATCATCTGCTTAAATGGTTTGTATTTCATATTTATTTATAAGGTGTTGGGTATTATACCTAGTCAATAAAATAAGTGAATTCGTTTTTAGAGAAAGTTCAAAACACAATCAGTTCAACAAAATCTGACGCAGCGGGTAGCTGCAAGGAAGTCACTGAAGGCACAAGTGGTATTTTAGTGTGCTGGTTTTCAGTTTTGACGCTTTGAAAAATCTTAGATATAATATAACAGCAGAATCGCAGATACCTAATGAGTAATGACCATTTAAGTGTTTTTTTGAAATATTGTGCAAAGGGTTGTTGGTTTGAGAAATTGGTTAGGAGAAACAAGAAACAATCAAGACATTTAAAAATGTTGCTCTATTTTTTTAAAAGATTAGAAGCAGTACTCTCAATAGATTTAAAAAAATCGTTTACTCAATATTTCAAGAAATTGTTTAATTCATTAATTTGGCGACTTGAAATACCCTTAACTCAAAGCAGTTTTGACATCTAACCGTGTGATTTAGTGCGTTTTCAATTAAACCCAAGCTAGCGGAAACTACTAAATATAACGGACCGCCCATGCAGCTGCTCATAAACATAATCCATGACATTTATTTTCATCAGCATGCATGGAATTCTGGTTTATCATCCCATTCTCCTTTCTGCGTGGAGCGTGACGATCGTGTCTCGTGTCAAATGTTAATTGGTTTAAATTGGAGCCCAATGCAATGCATTAAGTGGAATTACGATGTCTTTCGATATTTTAATATAACGATCAAACGAAGTGAGTAATAAAAGATCAAGAAGGTCTGACATTTTGATGACATCCTAATATTGAAACAGTGAATAGGTAGCAGATTTCTCAGATCCTTATGACACATGTATTCCTAACCACATGCCCACGCAGTCTGGTGATTTATGTTATGATTGTTAGGTACTTAACAAACCGACCTGAAATCTGCATACGAATTGTGTACCTAATGTCATTGTACGAGTGATTTTCATCTATTCGTCAAAAGGCATTCGTTTATATGTTGATATTAGCAGTGGTAAACTTTATGATTTACCAGCTGTGCCCTAGATAACAGTTAGTTTCGTTGCAGATACATTCAACACCACCGTAGACCAGACGAAGAAGGCTGCCGAAGACGCCAAGGCGCAGGCGCTTAAGGTAGCTGAGGATGCGAAGGAAAAGGCCCGAAAGGCCGCGGAGGCTGCTGCAGAGGAAGCCAAGAGGGCTGGCAGTAAGTACCTACGCATAAATCTTAAATTCGCATAAATAAGCAAGTACAGCACACCTAGCGTTCGGCTGACTGTCGCCATCACACAATCGCAACTGACAGTCAATTTGTCACTTGTGTTTAGTGCTGGCATGTCTGTCTAGTCTATCAAAAATCGAGAATGTGCTAAGACTAATTAGGAACTTAGGATTTTAAACCGGAACAGTATAAATACTAAGTACATTTATAAATTACAGCCCTTTTTCAATACCAATAGCAACCGTTTACGGCCTTCAAGTTTTTAAAAATAAGTATTTTATAAATCACCGCTCTGACGACGTTCTAAAAATTGGGACAAATGGCGTTCCGGTTAATGTGTCCATAGACCTTGATCACCTTAAAAATCGGGACATCTGGTAACGTAACACTACTCGTATTCCATAGAAAGACGAAAATTTCTGATAGTTCGAAGAAAGTGGTGGGTACTGAAGTATAAATAAGTTATAGATGAAAATCACTACCGATATTACGTTTTTCACAGTCACGTGTCACAGTCAGTTACGTGGATGACATTATTTTTCTGCATCATTAATGTTTGCCACGAGTACTTAAGTTAATTTCTACGATTAGTTTCTATAAGTACCTTCTAAATATTGATGATATTCTATTATTATTATCTTAGTTTAACTACGGCTTAGATATGTTTGAATTTGATAACGATACAAAAGGCTTAGTAAGCTTTTGGTATCATCCATTCTAACATCACTATCACTACATAGTATAAAACAAAGTAGCTTCTCGCTGTCTGTCCCTATGTATGCTTAGATCTTTAAAACTGCGCAACGGATTTTGATGCGGTTTTTTTTAATAGATAGGGTGATTCAAGAGGAAGGTTTATATGTATAATAGATTCTGGTTTATGTACGGGTGTTACAGAAAACTTACATAAACCGAAGCGAAGCGAGGGCGGGTCGCTAGTTAGGTATAAATGTGAAAGTAACTTTGTCTTTTTGTTACGCTTCCAAAGCTAACCGCTAAACCGATTTAGACGAAATTTTGTATCGAGATAGTTTGAAACTCGAGAAAGGACATGGGGTACTTTTCACCACGAGGAGCGATAAACGACTTCTACGCGGACGGAGTCACGGGCCACAGCTAGTCTTTCTATAAATAGCTTCACTAACAGTTAGAGACCAAATCAATATTGTCTTGTTGGAACGAAACCGGTTGCATAGAGAGCGTCGCAGCAAGATCCAGGCCGGGTTTCTAGCTCTTAATGCATAAGTAATTGTTCCAATAAAATCTGCATATTGGTGCGGCTTTCTAGACGATAAAATGTTTTGGTACTACTTTTAAATTCAAAGTTTAATGCACCACATTTACACAAGATCATGGACACTTAATGGAAATTGGGTGTGGCACAAACAGAATTGAAACCATATTATAACCATAAATTTAAAATTTAATTAGGTAGTTAAAGCATCATATCTTACTATGGCCGCAAATACGTAGCTTACCGAAGGTTATGGTGATGATATAGTTTTACAATGTCTCATTGTAAAACATACCGACATAGCCATCTATTGATATACTTTGTAATCTTGTGAGTAACGTGTTGTTACGATTATTTCTAAATAACTCTTCACGCAGCAAGTTCTGTAGAAAAACGAACAAGGCAGTATTGTTTTGTTATACCTAAATATTTTTCTTTATCAAATATCTACCCTAAACCCAGTTCTACAATTAATTATCCGTCACATTATTATATAGCCAAAGTTTCTATGGACTATATCATCAACATAATCTTGAAAACCAGATATAATAATGTGACGGATTGCCTATATTTTTGTTCTCCGGTGAGCGACGGTGGCGACTTGCGGCCATATTAAGAAATTATGTTTTAACTATTTCTTTTTTAACCCCCTCTTAAACGGATGAGCCTATTTGGAAGCGGTTTTTTTTATTTGATAGCAGGTTTTTTGGCAGGGGTTCGTAGACTTGTTTTATCAAGCGTCAACACGTCGAGGGACCGCTAAGTAAACTAAATAATATAAGATACCCCAGCTACTTAGCGGTCCTCGACGTGTTGACGCTTGAATCAAAATATTAAGACCTACTAATAATTAAACTTATAGGGCCAATACTTATTATTTTTTAATTTTTACAGGTTTTTTTTACAAACTGTTTTGAGTCGGGGGTTTTTATAAAATATCAAACTCAGTTAAGCTTAAATTTAACGTCCTGTTTATATGTTGGTCCTGTTAAAGGTGCTCAAGATAGGTATAAATAGGGGTTCTTTATACGTCATCGTTACTTTTACCTGTAGATAGGAATCTCGGTATGATAAATTCGTTAGATGCAGAAAATAATTATTCAGTAATCAGAAATACGTAGGTACAAAATAGCATCACTATTAACTGACCACTAGGCCTTGCGAAGTGACAAGGTTCACAAATGGTCAGTTAACTTTGTTGCTGGTGGTACTTACTCACTTATAGGCTCTTTCCTTCAGAAGTTCTATTCCTTTCGGTAAAACCATATTAGTTTTGATGTGTATCGTATTGTTAACACTACCGTAGCTCTTATAGTTTAAACTTTTTCAACTGAGCTTATCCACTTAAGAATACAAAGCTATTGTGTAGTTAACCACAAATTAGCACAACGAGCTCTCAGTTAAAGCGGAAAATAAAATAACCGCCTTCAAAGGTTAACATACATTATCGATTCTAATTCTTTTGACAATATACTATATAATACAGTAATAGAGTAATGGTAAACGATTTTTTTGCATTTCACAACCTCCCGACTAAGATTGTATAGATACAATGACCATTGTGTTTACAGGTAAGTGGAAGAGCTCAGTTCAAAAAGTTTAAACAATACAATAGGTAATGGCGGTAGAGTTAAAAACAATACCATAACATGTCAAAGTAAATATGGTTTTACCCACTATACCTAATAGAGGCTCAGGATAATCCTGAGCCTCTATTATAGTGGGTATATATAAAGAACGCTATCCTGAGTCAGGATAGCGTTCTTTAGTTCTCAAAGCAAAGTTAACACAGCAATGAGTCAGCACTAAATTGACGTACTCGTGTCATAGCGCTTGTAATGACTAATGAGATTGAATATCAAATGCAATTATTATCTTGTGTAAATAAATGCATCATTATTGATTTCATCATCCTATTATGCAAACGAAATGTCGAACCTATAAATACCCACGTCATACTGCGCTCCTAAGAAAAAAGGGTCCATGTCTCATCGAAGCGGGTATGTGTGACCTTATTTCTTAAGACAGGGGGCTAAATTCGTTTTGATTATTAAATGGATCATGCGGCTTTTTTATTTACATGGGCCTATACGAGTATACACTGTAGTTCGTCCCCAAACAAAGGTATATATCGCGAGCTATCACAAGCAAATTCAACAAATCACGCCAAGTCGGTTTAGTCAGGGCCGCACAGTCGCCGCGTGTTGAGTATCGAGCGGCAATAGGTAACAGAAACTCCTAAAGGTTCGGCAACTAACTAATTTTCTGTCTATAGTATGCCTCTGGCTAATGACCACAACAGATCTATCTTTAAATGAAAAATATTAAAAAATGTTTTTTTTTTTCAGACGCAGCGGTGGAAGAGTCGAAGAAGGCAGCAGAGAAGGCGGCGGCGGACGCGAGCAACGCCGTCAACAGCACCGTGGACAGCACGCTGAAGCGCGTCGAGAACGCCGCCGACGAGGGAATCAAGAACGCCGGGCACGTCGTCGACGCCAAGATCAAAGATGCTGACAAGTATCTGAGCGAGAAACGCGATGCGGTAGGTTTTTAACATGCCTTTTTTAGGTTTCGTACCGAAAGGGTCCCAACGGGACCCTATTAGTAAGCCTTCGCTGTCTGTCTGTCAGTCCGCTATATCATGAACCGTAATAGTTAGGTAGGCACTTAAAATGTTCACATATAATACAAATAATTAGATGCTATTATTTACCTCCATATACAAAAAACGTGATTTTTTTATTGTTGCTCGACCGTTATGAATTTGAATTATAACTTTTACAAATAATGAAAATAAAAAAGGTTTTTTCCACGCGGCAATACACCATACAAACCTGTTATTTGCTCACTTACCATCTATTTTACCATAATGTAATCTATCGAATCTCTTTTCGCAGTGTAAGTAATAAATCACTTAAAATTATTTATTTATCGAGAAACACACAAGTTAGGTATAGCAGACCAGACAGGTAAAAGAATACATAAATATATACTGCTTATCTTATCTTCTAGTAATAAGAGGGCCCACTGGTTATCCCCTCTCGAAACTTTGTTACTTAATCTACGTAGGTATGTACCTATATCATGGGTTTGCGAAAATAAATATCATCATTTTCGTTCAACATACCTACATATAGGTACTACAACGAGTATTTAACTTGCGTTACAGCTTTTTTATTTATTGCATCGAACTTCTCTGTAAAATTTTAGACACTACCAAAACAGTTACCTACGTGCCTTTACCAAAATTAAATATTTAAAGAACACTTGCAGAAATATTACCCTAATCTGTTAACGTATACCTAAATCATCTGACACCTAACCTAACCTAACAGGATATTCACGTTTTTTTCCTCCGCAGCTCGTATCAAACTTTTCGTCAGCCGTTCACGATGGCTCGGAGGGAGCGGCAGGACTCCTCAGCAAGGGGCTGGCTGCCTTCCCCAAGTAAACACCCACCATTCGCCCTTCACAAACAAGCGGAGCTGTCACGTACCTGCAAATTTACCTAATACTTTACTGCAATTGTTTTTTTATTGCTTTATCAGGTGCTATTCACTATCATTCATTTTAATTAGCAATTGCAGTCTGTGGTTTATAAAAGTTTGTTATAAAAACTAAGTGGCAATCATTAAACCTACTTTTGTCTATGGTCCGCTTATCATTTTTTTTTATTGCCGGTACAATTAATTTAAGTATAATTTTAAGTTATAAATGTTATAATTGATGTAAATGTAAGAGTCACTGAATAAATATTATCATTATTTCATTAAGAACAACCATAATATTTTATATTATACATTAATTTGCATTTACAAATTGCGTTTTAAAGATTTTACGGAAGTTTTTCTGCATTAGCAGTAGGTACATTTGATTACCTACACAACTTTTATCCCTAATTGATTTTAAAAACTTACTTTAGTCACAATTTTGTAATCTCAGATGTTTTGTCTATGTTATTCTTACTTAATATTATGTGTATGTATTTTGTAAATATGTTATTTTTGAGGATCCATTTATAATTAATACCCTATTTCATCTATTGCAAAAAGGAGTTCAATATAGTTTTAGCAACATGCTTTGCATTAAACCGTCCATTACAGCCTTTACGATAAAAATAACAATGCAAAAGCATAACTATTAATATTATATAACTCTCATTGGAGGCACCATGTATTACTGCTTTGCAGTGTATTTTGTTACTCGGGTATACAAAAAAAATTAACACGACACCGCTGTATTTTTATAAATTGACGCTTTTATTGTTGCCTATCGTAATTTTTATAATTATAAATCTAATGTTAATTCACGAAAGATGGTAGGGTAAATTGTCTATCACTGGCCACCTTCAGTAACTGGCCACTTCGCAATAATATCTATGTGTAAAGCAAATAAATGCAGATATTTGTGCGATTAAAATAGAATACCTAGATCCAGTGTTATTATCCGGACTACTGTCAAAGTATCTTTACGAACGGCGTCTGTACCTATATAAAATTGGTGGCTAGTACCTAACTAAATTAAATTTTCTCAGGTGGCCAGTTATTGACGATTGACTCTATTACTTTACTGTTTACATAGGTATATTGCGTAATTTGAGCGTTGTTTACAATGTCTACTCTGTCATATTTGTGTCGTAATAAATACATTATCAACATCCTTTACTATGCGTTTTAATTAAAAACCTATTAGGGTTCATTTCCACGCTTCAACTTTGCCTCTGTTTTGAAGTAAATGCTTTTACAATGGTTACTTACACCTACTTCTCCAGTGCTAGTACTAATTCTCGTAATGGAAAAATATGTTTGTCTGTTTAGTTTTGATATTGTTACGCCAGTAAAGAATGTTCTCGTTATCGAGGTTATAAACACGTAGCTAACACGAGTGACATCTCCCTGCTATCTGGTGCCGTGGGGGTAACGCAATGCGTGTCTTCGCCTCTACGCGAAAACCAGACTGTCCTGTCTACAACTCTACAAGCGGGACTCTGGTATAAGCATATTTTTTTATTAGAGGGAGCAGTGTTCACACCTTAGGGTATTTTACCCTAAATTTAGGGCATTTTTACGGGTTCAGGGTAATTTTTAGGGTAGAAAATTATTTAGGGTATTTTTCAGGGTAAAATATTTTCTAGAGAATATTTGAAAATCTTTACAAGTTTTGGTGATTGATTTGAATTTTAATGCGTGGACCGGAACGTACCCAACTTGCCGATGTACCTTTCTCCTCCGCTAGCAACAGACTTGTTTGGAACGGTGAATTAATAAAGATTTATACGTAAATTAAATAGTTGTTATTTAAAAAAACATTTAGGGTAAAAAATAAATAAAAGTGCTTAATTTAGGGTAATTTCGCCGAGCGTTAGGGTAAAATGGAAAAACTGAGGTGGCAACACTGAGAGGGAGGCGTGCTAGCGTACGGGCTACTTATGGGAAGTATTCACCACCGCCCGCAAACACCAGCAACTCAAGATGAGTTGAGAGAACCGGCCAATTAAAAACAATCAACAAAACAAAACATAGATAACAGTATGAGACGATATGGCTTTTAATTTAACGCCTAGAATCTCGGCTCCTCTGCTCAGTGTTATTATTGTTTTAAATACTTAGCACGCAATACTGGT
The DNA here is from genome assembly GCA_963966035.1 of Acleris laterana. Taxonomy (NCBI): domain Eukaryota; kingdom Metazoa; phylum Arthropoda; class Insecta; order Lepidoptera; family Tortricidae; genus Acleris; species Acleris laterana. The sequence continues at coordinate 15,227,344 of OZ014443.1, forward strand.
AGAGATGACGTAATCTCAAATGAGGTGTTGCCACAATATAACACTAATTCTACCAATCTACCATTACAAGTACTATCTTTAGGTATGGAACAAAACGCAATGCATGACTGACATGCATGACACTGACAGCGGTAAAATAAAAAGTTCGTAGTGTAGTGTTAGCTGTCTTAGTGTTCGTATCGTATGTTCGTATTCATACAATAATAATAATGGCGGCTCTGTTTAGAAAGGGGCTTCTATCTGCAAAAAATGCAGTATTGTCTACAACAGTTCGATCCTTATCGATTACTAAACCTCTTTCTATAAAAGAAAGTAAGTATTTAGCTCCTCTTTTAAAAATCTTGTATGTACCTAATAACCTTAAATTAACTCCGTTTTTAACATACTTTATTATTTCTCAGTTCGAGAACAGAAAGAAGGGTCAACGTTAGTAATTGAAGGTGTTAATTCGGCATTACCGCATTCTGAACTGCTAGTTCGGGCTGAGAGGATAAAGGACTTGGCTCCTGTAGTGACCGAGCCCAACGGCAAGCTTCCATGCTACATGTGTGCCTTAGGCTTGAACGTGAAACATACTGATGTAATGATTTTGAGCCAGTTTGTGAGATCTGACGGCTGTATGTTACCTCGTCGCATTACGGGTCTGTGCCGTCGTCAGCAGAAGAAAATTGGAACAATGGTTACTATGGCTCAAAAAGCAGGTACTTATTGGTATAATTATTCTTTTTCGCTGCTACTGGCGCTCAGGTTACACCAAACTGTTTAGAAATGTTTATTTGCTAGAATATGTTACAATAAGATCATAAAATAAATAACAGAATCAGTATTCAGCCGACATTAAAATCGACATGCAAAATATTAGATAGGACACAATAATTGACATGTTGGGCACGATAAGGTTGGTTTAAGCTGTTATGTATAACTCCTTCACACTACAAAACTGATTACGAGTAACTAGACATTAGGGGAAAGCAAGGCCACTTATAGGCTTAGCATGCCTACACTCGGATTTTTATTCTCACAGAAAAAATGTAAACAAAGTTACGTCACTGTCAAAGTGACATTTCAGGGGACCTTAAAGTTTGGGTCGGCAAGAAATATAATATTAAGTTATCATTTCGCTCGAACCGTGATATAAAAATAAATTTTAGATATAATTGAAATTAAAATCGCATAAATGAGTCACTGGAAAGCGATTACGACGGGAGCACGAATCGTGAAGCGAAGCGAGTGAAGTAACGTCTTAAATCTTTCAAGCAGCCGTCAACTTGTTAACACGGGTGTATCGAGTCAATGATACCAGTGCAATAAATAAATTATGCGTAAAAAAACGGTTTTCACGTTTTAAATTAACACAACAAAGAGTTTATATAAAAATGAAGTTTTCCATCAACAGATTAAATTCTTTACTCTTAATTACAATATATAGTTTTTTTATAGACAGTCGATTTCTTATAATTGTGGAAAGTAAAAATATTTTGAATACTGCAAATGTTTTTCGTTTACGGCAACACCTTTGTTTACATTTTTTCTGTGAGAATAAAAATCCGAGTGTAGATAACGTCTAGATGCCTTGTCCTCATCAACTTTTACTTTTAACCTGCGGGATGATCACACATATTATATTTGTGTGACTATTCAAAGAGAATTAAAAATTAACATTATTTGTTTAATCCTCAGGTCTCATGATAAACTTGACACCAGCAAACTGCAACAAGGATCCTACCAAGAGATATGGCTATAAGAAATTCAACACATACTTTGATGAAAAAACTATTTTTATGAGACATATACCTAAGCCTGTGGACAAATTTAAGAGATAGAACTGTTGAAAAAGCTGTTATTTAGTAAAAATTATTGTGTAATAAATTTGTATTTAGATTTCCTTTGGCCTAGTTTTGTTTTAGTTTTAAAGACTAGCATAGTTTGTTGTTACTGTGTTAACTGTTTGAAGCGAGGAGATAATAAGTATTGAAATTAATCAAGTGAAGCTGTCTCGCCAAAAACTGATGGAGTTCATAGCAAAAGCATTAAACCTTAGTCTTTAGGGTTGGCAATATGTTTGCTGTCTTAAGATTGTAGTCCTGGGTTTCCTCTCAAATGCTCCATTAGTCTTGGATCCCACTTACCATCAACTGCCAGTGGCTTGTGTGCTTGTTGGCATACTTGCGGCTGGACCGATTTGTTGAATTGGAGACAGCATATACCCTGGATTAACACAGGCTACATTTCATTCTGGAAAATTCAAAAAATCCTGAGGGAATAGCGATAGTTGAAATTTACACGGACAGAAGCTGGTTCATAATTATTAATTATTATACAAATACAAAAAGTCTTTATTAACTCTCACAATGGTTATAGTATATTATGAAAGTATACTATTTATTAAAATAAGTTGGAAACCAGTGCGAGAGCCTGGTCTCTGTACTAGGAGATCCTGTATGACAGATCACCAGGCCAATTAGATGTTTGAAACTATTACCTTACCATTAGGTAACTTTTACAAATAAAGGAGTTTGGTTTGGGTGAAATAGTCCAGTCTGTAGGGGTTTCTGCTTGAGAAAAGGTGACCTTGCCATCTTGAATTGAATGTGCCAAAAATGGGTTCATTTTGAAAAAAATCCTCATCAATTGACTTCAGGACAAAGGTACAAGACAAAATGGTACAGTTTTAATAATCACGCAAATAAAATGTCAATTTCCCATTAGAGTAATATAAATAAATAGATCGAGTTTGGATTCCTTCTGAGCAAGAAGTTTTTACTAGGTGTACTAAGGAGATAGCAATTGAAGCAGAAAATGTATGACCTAGAAGTTTTGTTTCTTTTCTTCCTTCCTTGGTAGAGATGCAAAATTCTACCGGATACAGGTATTTTTTTTCATCTTTTATACATTTGTAAGTTCACATCGCATTCTCCATAGGTTTTTTGCTTCAGGTAATATGGGATTAGTGGTAAGATGGGAATAGGATATGGGACTAATGAAAAATAAAGTAAGAGAGCATTTCAAAAATTTCTATTTATATTTCGTTGTCTGTTGATGACGTAACTTTCAAACACCAAGCAAGATATCGCGCTACACGGCCGCACTTATATAATACAAGTTTATTAGATGAATAAGTTATAAATAAATTACAGTACTTTCTTACAGAAAACAACACTGTATATATAAAATAATTGCAAAAAAAAATGCATTCTTACGCAAAACACTTAAGAAACGTTATTCCAATTTTGTTTACCTAATCCAAATATCTAATATAAATTTGTTTCTATAAAATAAATACTGCCTAAAAAGTTAAATCTCTTTTGTGTAAAATTCATCGCAGTCTAAGTTTTCTTTATCCACGCGCCCTGATTTTTGGTTCGAGATCACAGCCTTTCGTATAGGTACAGGTAGCCCAGGTCCTTCGGGGGGTTTTCTGAGAGAGCCACCTGCAACAGGAGAAACAACAGTAGTTATGTATGTATGTATGTATATAAACTCTTTATTGTACAAACAGAAAATAACAAATCAAAAATAAACAGAAACAAAAAAGGTATGTACAAAGGCGAACTTATCCCTATAAGGGATCTCTTCCAGTTAACCTTTGAGCTATTGAGAGAAGAATAAAAACAATGGATGGCTAGTTATCATATGCCTGGTATAATTGTACAATTTGTTTTTATACCTTAAGTTTATTATGCGTTTCGAACGAAGTAGAACGTATACATACATAGCACGTTAAATAAAAACTTGTGAAATCTGTGACTTGCAGAAGTAATAACGGTAAATTTCACTGTTTTTTTTCATCTTTACCCATTTCAATTGACACCGATTTTAGAGTTCATTTCTCATTATAGACGACTTGTACGGTCACGAGCGTTAATTTGGGACCCATTTCAAGAAAAATATGCTTGAAGTCGTCAATGTCATTAGAGATGACGAGTCATCTGTGACTTTTAGGAATCTCAACCTTATTGTTGTAGAATGTCAGATTGACTTTGGACTTAAGGTGGGTATCAAATTAAATCTCGTGACTGTACCAGGTGGATTGCGTGAGTCCCATGTTCAAATAGTTACCTTATTATCGTTGAATATAACCCAGCGGCCCTCGTGCAGGAGGTGGCACACGTAGTGGCCCACCATGGTCGAGGTGCCCATGTGCGAGATGAAAGCGATCAGCTTGTACTCTGAAACAAAATTACATTTTAAATTGCTGACGATAGCTAAACTTTTAAAATTATTTAAGACTGCGCCACGCAAACGCCGTGTGGCGCCCTCATTACTATTATTGTGCTTTCTAATTAAGACTACGCCGAGTGTACGCCGGATGTACAGTGGCGCCCTCATTACTTTTATTGGGTTTTCTAATTAACTAAAGAATTTCCTTGGAACCAAACATGACTTGGAACCAAACCAGAAATGTGTTTGTAGCGCAAGTAAAAACACAATTTATGGAATACGTAACTAACTTTAATAACAATTACCCTGTGAGTAGTCAGCTTAACGGGAAAAGGAGGGCACTTTTTTCCGTTAAGTTAATAACTCGAAGGTGAATTCTTATTAAACTATATGACATACCCTATAAGTTGTGTTTTTATTTGTAGTACAAAAACATTTCGTCCAATTTCAAGAAAATACTTTAGTTTATTAGAAAACACAATAAAAGTAATGAGGGCGCCACTGTACATCCGGCGTACGCTCGGCGCAGTCTTAACTTGGAAACGCGAAATATACGGTGGTGGTCACATAATTAGGGACGCTTGTGTTTTACCCACACAATTACCTACAAATGACTTTACAACTGTCAAGAACTTTTTAATTGGTGGTCAAGATTGTTCGGTCAATAACTAAAATTTTTGAGCAACCATAGAACCCTGTAATAATGTGAGTGTGTGTAGAGTGTGGGAGTGTGTGTGTATGTGGCGTGGGAGTGAGTGTGAGTGTGTGTGAGTGTGTATGTGTGTGTGGTGAGTGTGTCCCGCACGTACTCTCGGGCCCGTCGCGCGCGGCGGGCGGGAGCGGCGCGGGCGCGGCGTCGAGCTCGGCGGCGTGGCTGAAGATCCAGTCGACGGCGCGCCCCACGTCGCCCTGCGTGGCGCCCAGCGCCGTGCCCGCCTGGGCGCGCGTGAACCCCATGTTCATGATCTGCTCCACGCTGCTCTCGTCCAGGACAACTGATGTTGCTGCTACAAATATTAAAAAAAAATGTTAGTTGGGAGCGCTACCAGTATATCGCTTGTGACGTTCGCTCCTCAGGAGCAATGTAGACAGAAAAAACGTATTTACCACTTTCAGAGACAACGATATAGTCTGGTAGATTTTCGATAAGTAGCGAAAAAAGTGCAGATACGGGCTACAGCGCCTACAGCGTAGCACTCGTAGCATAACTGGTACTGATTGTGTTTCATCGTAAAACAGACCAGACCAGGGATTGTAACCGGTTACAAATAAACCGGTATTTATTTAGATTAAACCGGTTAATTATTTGGGTTACGTTCCAACGGATTACGGTTACGGTTACGCTCACAGGGAGCGAAATGCATTTACCGGTTATAACCGGTTAGAGAGCGCTTCCGTCATTCACCCTTGTCTCGGCTCACACGGAAGGAGCGCTCTCTAACCGGTAAATGCATTTCGCTCCCTGTGAGCGTAACCTTTATTATGGGTTCGGCTCTCATAGTGTGGCTTTAACCGCTACGGAAAATAAACCGGTTTTCAATCCCTGGACCAGACTACACATAGATCGCGACCAATCTTTTTTATAAGCTTTTATTTTTGCGTGTGTATGTGTATGTATGTACAGGTCAAATCTTGCAAGTTAAATTTGACCCACTTCCCAGCAACGGGACCATTTTTTTTTTAATCAAAGGTATCTAAGAGCTGATTTGATAATGAAGTCGGTTGGGACTCAATAATTTGGTCTTGATAAGAAGATAAAGATTTTGCAAAAATAAATATAGTCGGCCAAAAAAAAAATAATAATGTAAAAATATAAAAAATAATAATGCATCAAATATATTAAATATAGTCCATCCATCCTTGCCTACATTATGTTATTGTATCTAATTAACAAGGGGCGGAATTTTCATAGCAAAAATCAAACGTCAAGAGGGATTGACCAATGTGTTTTATCGACTATTCCAGTTATCGATTTTACTAGATAGGATTCCGGAATATTCGAGATAATGCCGAATTTAATACCAAAAAATATGCTCCTGTTTTTATGTTAAATGGATCTATAATGGAAACAGGGCCATTTTAAATGATGATAATGTAGAGAAAATAATGTCATTTTTTTATTACTACAGACAAGATGAAGAAAATATAGTACAGGTATATACACGGTGTTACACGACGAAACCGAATAATTTTAACAGTGTGTTCCTAAGGTCGTAAGAAACAAAAAAGATTATATGAACCCAGGTCGAAATATGATTTGAATTTTTGTTAAGTTTTCATACATAATAAATTAATTATTTTTCCTACACCAGTAAATCAACACCTTAGGATAAGCTGGCAACGTTTCTTATTGTTATCTCTTTTTATTAGAAGAGGCAAGTTTATGTCATACTCATAGAGCAATTCCCTTGTCAGACAAATCGTTTCAAAGCAGGATTTACGTACAAATACAAACGAAACTTCTTACTACGTTTGCAATTGTTATCTCTTTCCATTAGAAGAGTTAAGTAACACTTGGAGTCAAGTGTAGGAAATTTTATTATCTATGACGTAGGTGATAGATAATAAAATTCCCTTGTCAGTTATTATTGTTTTAAAGCAGGGGCTCTACTTTGAAATCCGTAATTCGAACTTCGTCTATTGCTATCCCTTTTGCTCTCTATGCGTTACTGGTTCACAAGAAAGTGACGGGGCGATTCGAAGTTCGAATTGCGGATTTCAAAGTAGTAGGCCAGGATTTACGTAAAAGTACAATCGGGTTTTACGTAAAAATATGAAATGAACAAGTGGCCATGGCCTACGAGCAGTTGCCGATCCAAAAGTAAGCATAATATTACTGTGACTAAATAAATTAAATAGATTTTTTTAAAGCAAAGTCTACAAAAAGTAACCCAGAAACAGTTATTTTGAACTGTCATGGGTACTCCTTACATCAAACTAAAAACTACTGGCCACTTAATTCCAATCATAATGACATTAATGACTTACATTTCGTCATTGACATTGTTGTTATTGATATAAGATTTGTACGACGTACATTTTGATTTTCACAAGGTAACTTTTATTATCTTGTCAGCCTTATCTAGTTCTTAAACTAGGCATAAGACGTTACAAGGTGTCTTCAGAAATAATGAATGTTAAATTGAAGGATTGACTTATGGAACGGAGATGCACAGTGTGAAATCTGCCCTTAAAAACGGACATATATCATTTTGGAACTCAAACGATAGATTTCACCATTTCAAATGCAAGACGATCATACCGGAGTGCCAATTCTACTCAGAACTCGAGTTTTTTTTTAAAATCTTATTTTTCTATGAAACTCAAAATTTTCATAGAATTGCGTGTAACTGCAAAAGTATAGAATAATCACCGATTATCTGTTTAGATATCAATAGCATCTTGTTTCAGGTACGTAATAAAAAAAACTAGGCGTGTTTTTATGGAAGCAGTACAAAGTAATAGTTGATTTTTTCTTTTTTAGTTTTTATTTTATTTTCCCCTAACCCTAGCGTATTAGCATTTGATACTTACCTAAAATATTCGTTGAAACCATTACTATCCACCCCTAAAGTATCAAATCAAAATCTAGCAGGATCTTGGAAATATCCATATTTAAAAATGTTCGTTTAGGGTTGTCAAAAGCATGTTATTAAACGTCTTATTTAAATGTGGGTGTATTAATAAATTGTCCCGATAAATTGAAGTTCTTAAATGTGATTTCCATGTCTTATCTCCGTTCACTGATATTTTCTAAAAATAAAATTCTCTTATGAAAGTGTTTCGACCCAACTACACCATAACTAACTTTTCTTATTGGTGAAATGATATAATATGTTTGCAGAAATGGAGTTGAGTAGACTGAATTAACGTGTCATAGATTTTATCATTTATCATAGATATTTGAGAAAGCGATGTTTGACCTAAATCCTTAAAGCGACCGATCGCCATAAATTAAAATAATTGAATTGAATTGACTTTAGCTTTGGCATTGACAGTTAGCTATCAAAACAACTCGAAAATTGCATGATTGCTTTTAGTTATTATAAAAGTGTGCATTTATTATTAATTCGATGGCAGCAGCCGATACTCTCGAACCTTCAAGAGTATTCGCAAATTCCCAACAAGGTTCCAACAATATCTTTACCAGACTAGACGCTTATAAATTGTTCCTTGCACTTGCAAAGCAAAAGGGCAAGAAATGTCGCCCCCTGGATGTAAGCTTAGAAGATCGAACTTTCGCAGTGCTGAATACTTTGGAAATACATACGGAGTACATAAATAACAAAAGACTCAAAGATCTAATCTCCAAACTTACCAGTAAATGCGAAAACTTATACAAATCATGTAAATACAATATGATTTTCTTCATTAAAAAGCACACAGTTTGGTTAAATGGAGACCTAAAACCGGACCTTTCAAAATGTTTGGATCCGCTTCTCTATCGCCCGCCTGTTTCCGAAACTGAATCTGGTTTAGTAGGCGATTCAATTTTCGAATTTGCTTCAGAACCTACCGTTCCTTACGCTGGTCCAAGTAACAATCGCGATTTCGAATCTGACATAGGTAATCCCAAAACCGATGTTTCTCATATAGATTTTCCGATATCTGAGCAAAGATGTGAATCAAAGTACGACGGACTGAGCGAAAGACAAAAACGAAGAGTTTGCAAAAACCTACAAGAAACCCTAAGTAATGAACCATCTGCTAAACTGATCAAGGTTTTGTCGAGTAGTTTAAAAGCAGAAGGGCAAAACCTCACAAAACCGGCATCAAAAAACTTTGAATTTGTTGTTAATTCCTGCCTAGCTAGTCCGTCAAGAGCAATCAAAATAGCCACAAAAATCAAAAAAGATCCCCAGCCCTATAGCCCAGAGGAAGCTTTAGCTATCTATATAGATCGAAAATTCACTGTAGATACATACAAATTTCTTGAGTATGATTTAAAATCGAGAGGCTATCCAGCATTTCCGTCATATCATCACATTCGAGCCGCAAAGAAAGATTGTTACCCTGATGCCCCAGTTCAAGTATCTGAAAGAGATGCATCGATACCTTTATGCAGCCTTATTTCACACACATTTGAAAGAATAATCAAATCGTGTGACGATACCATTTCAATTTATTGTGCTGAAAAAAATCTCGAATTGTTAAATTGCGTTTTTGAGGGCTCTTGGGGATTTGACGGTAGTTCAGGACAATCGCTTTACAAACAGAACTTTTTTCAAAGCGAAGAAAATGATAGTAGCATATTTGTTACTACTTTCATTCCCTTACGAATTACGACTGAAGGAGGCCGCGTGGTGCTGTGGTTAAACCCAACCCCAACTTCGTATAGGTATTGTCGGCCAGTTCATACTCAATATCGGAAAGAGTCAAAAGATTTAATCCTTTCCGAAAAAAAAATGATAGAAGACCAAATTGAAAGGCTAACCACATTCGAGGTCACTACTTCAAAAGGACAAGTAATATCAGTGAAATCTCAACTCTACTTGACCGTCATAGATGGCAAAGTCCTTAATATCATAACTAATACTAGTTCACAACTTCGATGCCCTTTTTGCAAGGCTACTTCAACACAATTCAACAAATTAGATATTGTTTTTTCACAGCCTACCGATAAAACTCTTTTGCGGCATGGATTAAGTCCACTTCATGCGTGGATTCGCGTGTTTGAATTTCTATTGCATCTGGGATACAAAAATCCTGTTAAGAAATGGAGAATCGGACATAATTCACCAGAAGCAACTAAAGTCACTGAAACAAAAAAACGTATCCAAGAAGAGATCAGAAAAAGATTAGGGCTTTTGGTGGATGTTGTCCGACCTAATTCAGGAACAACAAACGACGGAAACACCGCGAGAACTGCTCTAAACGATAAAAATCGTGCCATTTTCGCTGAAATACTAGATATTCAACAGTGGCTGCTGGACGATCTACATACAATGTTAGTAGTTTTGTCTAGCGGATTGCCTATTGACGCTAATAAATTCGGCGACTTTTGCAAGTTAATTGCATCTAAGTACGTTTCAGCATATGAATGGCATCCGATGACGGTGACATTGCATAAAATTTTAGTCCATGGCAAGGAAATAATTGAAACTTGTGCTTTACCCATAGGGTTACTTTCGGAGCAAGCTGGGGAAGCCCGAAATAAATTCTGGCGTTATGACCGTGAACACCATTGTAGGAAGTTGGATCGGGAAAAAACCATGTTGGATTTGTTTCATAGAGCACTGGAGTCGTCTGATCCTTGTATTTCCAACATACGGCTTAGAGACCGGCAAAATAAATTAAAGCGATTACCTCTGCCACTAGCCGCTATAATGTTACTCAAACCATATGATGTCCAAACGGAAGAACATTTTAATGAGTCACGAAGCGATGATAACCTTTTAAGCAATTTAGAAGGCCATAGTCATGAAAGCACAGAAGTTCTTCAAAACGAAAACAACATAATATTTTACTGAACATAACACCTAGTTTTTAAAATTAAAGATTTATAGTGTATTTATGTATTGTAATGCTAAACAAATAAGCGTCTTTAACGCAGACACAAGACTCGATTCACAGTTAAATCTTGATGTATCACCTTTTATCAGCAGAAATCTTCTGACCACCTTCCAGCTCCATCATCAGGTCAGCACAATGTTATCATGTTTTATGGTTACTTAAAAATTAAACTTTTCTATACAAATATTATGTGGAAAACATGCGACAACCCTATTTCCATAGTTATCAGAAAAAAATTTAGAACGAATTATCTCAGAGATCCTTTGAGATTTAGATCTAATTTTTTTTTAGTGTTTGCTGCACGTGTAAACAATTGTTTTGACTAGTAATAAAATCCTAATGCTTTGAGATTTCTGATAAAAAAAATAAAAAACAAAATTAACAAAAACCTAAATAATTCAAACAAAATAACAACTAGAGCTCTATTTTTTATATAATACACACGCCATGCATTGTTTAATTTATTGTCACTGTGATTTGCGTTTAGTTTTGTCGAAAACTGGAGATTTTCCATGTTTGTGTTTTTTGTAAATAAAATTTAAAAAAAATATTTCTCGAGTTCTGAGCAGAATTGGCACTCCGGTATGATCGTCTCACATTTGAAATGGTTAAATCTATCGTTTGAGTTCCAAAATGATATATGTCCGTTTTTAAGGGCAGATTTCACACTGTGAGATGTGGTCCCTCACAGTGAGCCTTTTAAATAAGCTCAGAGTTACTCAGCGTGCTATGGAGAGAGCTGCTCGGAGTTTCTCTACGGGATAGAATCAGAAATGAAGAAATCCGTAGAAGAACCAAAGTCACCGACATAGTTCTCAGAGTCTGCAAGCTGAAGTGGCAATGGGCTGGACACATTGCTCGTAGAACTGATGGCCGGTGGGGTGTTAAGGTTCTCGAGTGCAGACCACGGACCGGGAGACGCGGTGTCGGTCGGCCCCCTACTAGATGGACCGACGACGACCGTGAAAGTCGCCGGACACCGGTGGATGTAGTAGGCGTGTGACCGTTCGTGGTGGACTTTGGGGGAGACCTATGTCCAGCAGTGGACGTCCCCGGGTTGAAATGATGCAAATAAAAGTACCTATGGTATGCTTTTACTTAATAAATAAAATAAAAGGATTTTGTGTATTATTTCGTATAATTTGTGGATAACATGAATTGCATAAGTAAGATTAATTAGTAATTACAATAATAAAACGAAATGTTTACAAAATTAACTCGCAACAAGACTAGTACTACTCCTGTCGACAGTATTCATTCATAAACAAATAAAAATAAACTGCATATCATAAAAATATTACATCCATTAAGATTCCGTTAAGTACTTACCATCTGAGGCCCGTGGCAAATTCATTGGATGGGGCCCTCTCAGTAAAATCGTCGTGTTACTCCTGAGCTCGCAGCCTCTCGGGCCGGAAGGCTGTCTCGGGCCGAGGGGCCCTCTCGGGCTGGGGGCCCGTGGCATTTTGCCGACTTGCCACCCTGTAGTTAGTTACTGGTATGTACCCAGTGCGTTGCTGTCGGTGTCTTTCTTACACTTTACTACTTGATACTCCAACGAACTAGTAATAGCACGAATACTTTTAATCCGTCGGCTTCATCATTATCACCATTTCTTCAGCCTGTTACCGCCACTGGTGAGCACTCGAGTACGCCATTCATCTCGAATCCCGATCATGTGCTGTTCTAATCTAATCCAAAATTGATCCGGCTTGCCTTCAGTAATTACAATGTTCCAAGATTTGTGAAAGTTTCTTCATATTTGTTTTTTTTGTCATAACATTCAATTTAATATTGGATTATTATTATTAATTTATCGATATTTTTACGTTTTTGGAGAAAAAATATTAACCTGACGTTGACATGTAAACATACTAATGACAGTACTAAATGAAAGTCAATTTACAGTCAACTTATGCCCGGTTTCTGAGGTACTTTTATCGGTGGTTTATCTGTCCATTATAGCTATTGGTCCGTTAACTTTGACAACTGCGTTTCCGAACACCGACTCAAAAGATAAACTCTGTTTAAACTTGGTTTAACTTAACTGACCAAAGTGTGCCGTTTATCGGCTCCATAAATATTTGACCTTTTTTTTATTAGGTACTTAGCATTGTTTTAGGTTAAGTATGAATACATTTTTTTTTAAATGAACACATTTGATTTTTATTTCTATGTGTAGGATAATATTTTGTTTAGTTTTATCATACATAATTATTTATAATTGGAATTGCATTATGAATACAAGCAGTTCATCAGAGTCTGATTTGGAAGTATTGCAGTTCCCGGATTCCATCAATTCCATATTAATTATAATAGTAATAATATGTATTATTACAATTACAAAGACTAGACTAATAACAATCGTTTGTTTACGTACGTAGGTACAGTCAACGTCAAAAGTAAGTGATCAAAATCAACATTTCAAAATATCTATTGTCATGGCATCCCAAATATAACATGTTATATTAAAGTGCTAAATTAATTGATGTTTTAATTAGTCAAAAGAAAGTGATCATAACAGCTGTGCAAAACAGAAGCCTGACATGACATTTCTATCAAAAGCGTCAAACGTGAATTGAATACCAAAATAACGACATTCCAACAATATCGGCAAAAGAAGGATTTATGGCAAATAATTCCAAGATGTAATAAAAACTTATTTTAAATCTTGGCGTAAGGGAGATTGCTATTTTGTCACTTCGCATGTTTTTCGACGAACATAACCGATATTAACCGAAGTACTCCGAGGTTGTCCCAAAACCAAGATTTTATAGTTAAAACTTTAATTTGAAATGTTCAACGATGACTTAAAATGTCATTGAGTTTTCAAAAATCGAAATAATGGTGATCACTTATTATGACACGATATTGAGCTCATTTACTTTTGATCAACTACAATAGTCCGTAGCATTTGACTTAATGTATTGTATAGATAATTTTGGGACCCTATTTCATCAGTTTCTTTTGCTGTTGACTGTACAATTGAAGTTTGAAGTTTTCGTTTAAGAAGTGTTAACCACAGATTATGTGAGGTAATTTATGTTCATACAGCCATATTAATTATGGAGTGGTTAAGTTTCTTTAAGTTAAAATTTTACAATAATAAACCGGAATTAATGTTGAATTAAGGCATTAGAGCAGTTCTACGTATGACAATCTATTAAGATCCATCTAGCGGCAGCGAAAGGAACTATTTATCTGTCAATAGTTATCGAACTGTTCGTAGAGCACTCAGAAACGCACAAAAAGTTAAACGACGTTTAACCTAAACATAACTTTAACGGATCAATAGCTATTAAAGGTTTAACTGATGACTTCAGAAACCGGGCATTAGACGTGGCGGGCTCGCAACGTCGCAATTGTAAGGATGTTTTGTACTGGAGATTTCATTACGACTTTTTTAAACATAAACGCAAATATCTCAAAAACCAAGCTGAATCTAGCAAACATTATACGACAACTTTAACTCCAAATAATGTCTGGAATACGCTGTTAAAATTATTCGGTTTCGTCGTGTAACACCGTGTATAGATCTCGATGCTGTTATTATGATTATGAATGAAGGTTAGTCTATTGTACCAGCAAAGTTACTGCTGCTGAGTTACCGATGCTGTTATTATGATTATGAATGAAGGTTAGCCTACTGTCATACTGTGCAACATTTCCGTTTTAGTTTTATATTTTAATTGTAACAATATAAAACTAGTTACTGTTTTATTACTTTATTATTTTGTTAACCTTTATACACAAATTCATTTTGTTTGGTACTCTATAGTGTCCCACTGCAGAGCAAAGGCCTCTCCACCACAGGGTCTAATTGCATTACCTAAAACATGTCGTGCGTGACAATCAATCATCGATAGTCGATAAAACACAATAGTCAATCCCTCTTGATGTATGATTTTTGCTATGAAAATTCCGCCCCTTGCTAATTAAAATAAAAATGAACATACAACTGGCAGGCGCGCCGGGCAGCTCGAACTTGTTGGCGAAGTCCCAGTCCGTCATGTGCTCCATGAGCCAGTTGGAGGCCGCCTCGATGCCGGAGTTGTTGGTGTAGTAGAGAGCTTTCTTGCACGCTTCGACAGGGAATCCCATGTCCAGCTGAAACAAAATAGTACATTTTGATATTAGTGCGGAAAGTATGTCATTTCAAACGAGTGCCGAGGTGTCTTGACCCGAGCTGCAAGCGAGGGCCAAGACTCGGGACGAGTGAAAATGACAGTTCCGCACGTATATCAAACGACGTTTTTTAATACGAAAAAATTACAATAAATGTATTTCACAATCGTCTAAATCGCTCATTTTTTCAGAACAATATTTAATCGTTAGCTAAAAAGGCGGGATTTTGTTTTACTTTTAATTGATAGATTTTTTTCATAATGGCAATGGTTGTGACCATTCAGCCAAATCAAAGAAAAAAAAAGAAATATAGTAATTTAATTACTTATATTATTTAAAAATCAAGAAGCACAAATACTCTATTAGCCAGTGGTAACGCATAAAGGTGGATTCACATTACACCGTGCTGGACTGGGCCCGGCTTCGGCATGGTGTAACGTGAATCCACCTTAATACTCAACTATCCGATCATTCGTAATATTCATTCAGATTCAGCCATCTTGATGAGAGCTGTTTTGTTTTAATATTACCTAGATAATTTGTGTGTGTATGTATGTTTTTAGGAATTTTTATATTTAAAATTATATTACCTATATTTATAGTTTCAATGCTAAATGACGTAATCAAAAAGTGATTGAACATGCAAACTCTTTGGTTGAATGTATAGGTTGGAAGAGTAGAGAAATTAAAAAAGATGGAAAAGTAAAAAGCACTAGTGCGGAATATCGAACTTTCCGCACGATATACGGCTACGGAATGTACCCATTTTTGAGCAACTGTATTAAAAAAAACATTTCAGTACAGCTTGTGTTGAATGATTTCCAAAATGGTAAAATCCAGTTTAATTTTGGATGAACCAAAAAATATATCTTTATCTCGGGTCTCTATTGACTGCCATAATTATTTTAAGTCATAATTTTTGCAAGTCATAATGCATTTTTCTCAGGACACGGTTATTTTTCAGGATTTTAATACAAAACTAACCTTACCTAACCTAACTAATCTACACGATAAACGTTTATTAAAAACTGTAACTTCAGCGTGAAAGAAGTTATGACAAAAAAAAGTATGACTAACAATACCGCTTAGTTCTTGCCAAATACGCAAAAGAAAAGAGGAAATTTCATGTATAATAAAATAATTTCTAGTTTATTTACGGATGTCACAGAACACTCGCATAGACCTAAGTGAAGCGAGGGCGCATCGCTAGTTTTTTTATTAGATAAAAGTAATTTAAATAAGAGGTATTTGTCTATTAAACGTTTATTCTGCCTGTTGCGGCTTCGGAGAATTGCTTAATCAAGAAAATTTATTATAAAGTGGTCAAAGTGTGCAACCCCTAAATACCAACCAATTTTATTATAATTTTGATTACTGGTCTTTTAGATAAATAGGAGTAAGAATTCGAGCGAAGTCATAAAAATAGCAAAGTGTGGAAATTGAAACACCCTAGTGTGTGTGTGTGTGGTACTCACGAGCTGTGAGAGCAGCGCCTGGTCGAAGGCGGGCGCCGGCGCGTCGGGCGCCGCCTCGGGCAGCGGCGTCTCGTCCGGCTGCTGGCCGCGCCCGCGCAGGCAGCTCAGGTCTACCTGCACCACAAACGTTAATACTGCATAACAAGGAGATTTCTAATATAGCATAATGCTGAGTGGGTGAGGAGGGCTATTGGACACAATTTGGAATTTTATTTATCATTTCATTTCTTTAACATGTAGGTAAGATGAAATTTGTACTGTGATGTAAATAAACTATATTTCTTTCTTTCTTTGATGACAGATTCCCAAAACACAATTTGGGACTGTAAATGTCTTACGAAATCACTTTTTTTCGAGTAATCTCGAAATCAATTACTCATATATACATATATTTTTAATTAAAATGTGAACGCTGTGATAAGCTGTTAAGCGAGGGTGGGACGCTAGTATTGAAACAGAGAAAATAGATTGTCGGGTAAGATCGTTCTGACGGACCACGCGTAAGGCGCACCCGCAAAATTATTTTCACTTCTCATGCTCGTAAAGTCCTTCTTTATGCTGGGTATAGGCTGCATAAAATCGCATTTTATGCACTAGTGCATAAATGGTTGTCGTCATCTAGACTAAGACAATTAAGCCCTACAGCCAGACAGACGAGGTGACTACATTAAATTAATAAACATGTTATTTGAATAAATTTACTTTAATTTTATTTATATTTGCATCGTAGTTGAATCTAACAAAAAAGCAATTTAAAACTATTAAAAACAAGCATTATTAACAAGAACATTAAAAAATCAACGTAGGTATAAACTTGGCAGTATTGCGTTCGACCTAAGTCAAAAATCGCAAACAGAAAATAATAAAAAAATTAGACAGAAATACAGTGGCGGGAAAGAGGTTTTGGACTATTAATTAGTTATTTTCTTTGCGAAACTTGTTGTGTTATGGAATTTAGTTAAAATGTCGTCTAGTGAAGAGGAAATAATGCTCACACCTAATACACTCATGAAAAAAAATGCAAAAGAACTTATTGAACAGACATTTTAATTAAAGTTTTTTTACATTATCAGTTATCACTGTTTTATTTCCTCGTAATCGAAGTGAAAAGCAGAGTTTGTAACTCGGTCTTAAAACCCATTTTATCCTCGACTTAATTATACCATAAGTCTCGGGAAAAAATGCTTTGTTTTATGCCCTTGTTGTACAATTTACTATACATTTGTAGAGAATAATCCTTTTCCATCGTTTTTGGTCGGATAACTTCGTATTTATCTTGCTTTCTCAGTTGGCTTATTGATGGGTACTGAAGCTAATGGAGAAAGCTAGATAAATACGAACTAATCCGACAAAAAACGATGGGAAAGGATTATTCACTACATCTGTACATTTCTACGGCATTGGCAGGCTACCCGGTAGTAATGGGCTGTTAGGTTAATTTGACATTTGGTATGAATAATGACTCATCTCTATGCTATGTTGATGATTGTTGTCATATTGTACATTATATGTATTATACTTGGCTGTGTTTTTATCTGATTGCCGAAGGTTAATATTTCTGACTTGGATTTACTATCAGCCCATTGGAACCCTGACCTACCATAGAACGGTGTCACATTGACATTATAAAACAATAGGTTTGACACTTCTGACTTGAATCATAACAACACTGTGACAGTTGTATGGTGGGTCAGGGTTCCATTGGTCTGATAGTATGTGAAGTTATATTAGAGACTGAACTGATGGCCCAATTTCGACAACCGAGGTGTCGATCTCCGATCTCTGGCCTTAGGTAATAAAAAAAAGCATATAAACATAATTATACTTGTTCGGAACCGATTTGAAAGTAATTTTTAATCTGTGACAGACGTCACCGAGTCTGTGCTATTAACTTGACGTTTGACAGATTGTGAGGTTAACTTGACTTGTCTAATTTGTTGCTTGCTAACGAGGTGTAAAAAGCCGGCCGGCGTTTTGGATTATTAACTTGATTGCATTGTATTTGTGTTAATCACCCCGGATTAAGAGGGTTTTTGAATTTAGAAGCTTCGCCGAGTGTTGCTGGCCCCTTAGGCCCTTGGCGCAGGGATTATTTTGATTATTGTGAACGGTGTGGAGTGCTAGCTTTGGCCGCGTGTAGTGACCGTGAAGATTGGGTGCTGCCTGGACCAGTAACAGGAGGTGAACCACACATACACTCACACACACATCACAGTTACACAAATCGCACCCCTGGACGAAGCCGAGAAACCAAGGAAACCAGTGAGTACTTACAAATAGGTTACCTACCTCTAATACATAGATACCGCCAGTATATAGATTTGGGGCTGCCGCGTATCGCGGTTTCGCCCGTCACGATATTTCGGGACAAATCCCTCGCAAATTACTCTATGGGCCCAGCGTTTGTAGGGATTTTGTTTTGACCCCGGTCTATTGTGATCACGTTTTGGTATCAGAGCGCGGTTTTAATAACCACATTTTTGGTTGAATTTATGTATAAGCAGTCAAACTGACTAAATACCTAACTTTGTCTTGGGTTTTGTTATAACCAATTGTTGAATTGTTTACTTTGGTTAGGTATTAGTTCCCCGACTGTGCTGGTAGGTTTTATTTGTTTGACCCACAGTGGAACTAGGTTTAACTTGATAAGGGTTGTTGAGGAGATATAATCTCACCTTGTAATTCATTGTAATTATTTAATTTGTAAAAGACTAGTTACCGCTGATAAAAAGGTATATAATAGGTCAGCTATTTTGTTTATTGAAAGTGTTGTACTTAGTTTTATAAATTGTTGTGGAGATAATTATCTCACCTTTTTATTGTGCTCAATCTAATGACAATAGGGAACAACATAGTTTGAATTATTATTAGGGTTCTGTATTGAACAATATAATTTGAATTACTTTTAGGGTTCTGTATTGAACAATATAATTAAAATTATATTTCAAAATAAATCATATATATTCTTCATAGAATATTATTTGGATTAGGGATCTGCAAACAACCTTTTGCAGGGTTCAGTAGTGAATATTAAATTAAATTATATTATTTTGTGGTTTGTATTCTCAAACAATATAGTTTAAAGTTAATTATTTACCTGGGTCTTATTGTGTTGTTTCTTTGTTTGTTACCCTGTAAACATGGCAAGGTTGGCAGCCAAGATCAGGGCGGAATTGAGATGGTTGTCCTCAGTGGTTCAACTGATTGACCGACCTGACCGAATCGATGCCCTTCTGGCAAGATCAGCTGAGTTACCAGCCCGGGGTGAAGTAGTCCAAAACTGCTATATGGAGCTTTTGGCTTTAGGTGAAAAGGTAGATGATATGATTGAGACAGACATCACACAATTTTATGAGTTGTCGCATAGTGTTGTTCAGGCTGCTAGCAAGGTACAGCAGGGTGCTTTGACTGTGGAGACACGATCCCCTCCACCACTCGCGCTCCTTGGGCGTTTGCCCACTTTGGACTTGCCCCATTTTGATGGGGATTTGAAATGTTGGACCGCCTACCATGATCTGTTCACCAGTCTGGTAGATGCTCGGAATGACTTGGCACCTAGTCAAAAGTTGGCCTACTTGTTCTCCACACTAAAGGGAGAGGCCCTAGGTATTGTCTCCCATTTGGAGGTCACAGACCAAAATTATCCCACGGCAAGGGAACTTTTGGTTAAACGATATGCCAACATTCGACGTTTGGCGGATACCCATGTGGCTCAGATTTTGGGGCTTCCTCATATACATAGGGTTGCCACCTTGAGAAGGGATCTGGTAAATCCAATGGTGATCGCCTTGAATGCGTTGAGGCGCCTTGGTCTGCCTGTGGACGAGTGGTCATTTATGTTGTTGCATATCGTTTTGTCGCGCTTGCCTACGGACTTAAAAGTCCGTTTTGAACAAAAGCATGGTGGTGACAGTGCCACACAATTACCGCTGTTTGGGGACCTGCTGACATTCTTGGATGAGGAGTGCCGCCTGTTGGACAACGCTGGTGTTGACGGCTCCCCGCGGGCCCCAGAGGGGCCTCCTCCGGTGCAGCGACGTGTTGTTGCTCGCCCCCCTACCCGAGGGGTGGTGGAGCCACGCCGCCCGGCACCTAGATTTGCGACGGCTCAAGTTTCTCGCAGCTGTGCCTATTGCAATGCTGATGATCATTTTGTTTCAGCGTGCCCTCGATTCCTCCACAGAAAGGTCAAGGATCGGCGCGGAATTGCGAATGATCGCCGGTGGTGCTATTCATGTTTGGGGCAACATTTGCAGCGGGACTGTTCTAGGCCGGAGCCTTGCCCGTACTGCCGTGGGAAGCACCACCCGCTGTTGTGTGCCAACCGAAACGGGGTTGATCGGGATGATGGTGCTGGACGCGCCCCCACGGGCGGGGGTTCTCACCCCCACCAACCCCAAGAGGAGGATTGTCAGGTCTCGCCGCCCACGGGCGGGGGAACCCCTCCCCCCTCTCCTCGACGGCAGGAGAGGTTTGCAGCGGTTCGGCGCCGCACCACGCCTCCCAGGTTTTCCCCACCACTTTGCGAGCGACCACGTTTGGAGCGCCGCCCGCCCCAGTTCGGCCGCACGATAGGCTACTACCCGGGGAGTCGCCCGGTTGTACCGGTGGAACACTATCTGCGGTCGAATTGGGCTTTGCCTGCTCGTCAAGACGACTCCTATGAGGGTTGTCGGCAACCCGATGAGGGTTGCCCCCAATAGGTAGTTGCCACTCTCTCTTCCACTACAGCCGCCCGCCCTGAGACAGTTCTTCTCCCAACTGTTTGTGTCAGGGTCTGGGGCCCGAAGGGTCACTCTTTGTTGGTTCGTGCCCTTTTGGATTCGGGTGCCCAGGGCTGTCTTGCGTCGTCCTTTTTGGTGAAGAGATTGGGCATCCCATGCGGACCCTACCCTGTCGTCATCCACGGTGTCGGTGGCGTTCAGGTAGAGGGTCCAAGGGGAGAAATTGAAGTTTGTTTTACGCCTGTCAATAGTGGGCCAACTATTGTGACCAAGGCCGTTGTATTGAATGATATTTTGGGCACAAACCCGCAGGTGGCTATCTCCCCTGCCGTGGTGAAATTGGTGTCAGAATTGACTCCCGCTGACCCTCAGTGGTTTGTACCTGGACCCATCGACCTGCTCCTGGGTGTTGATGTGTTGGGTTTGATCTTGTCCGGGGAAAAGCGGGTTTTGCAACCATACGGTCTAATTGCTTTGCAAACTATTTTTGGTTTCAGTTTTCTCGGTCCCGTTTTGAGGGGTTCGGTCCCACGGGTTGAAGACCAAATTGTTGCAGTAGGGCTCTCACTCTCTGACGCTGTCCAGCGTTTCTGGGAGGTCGAGGAGCCCCCCAAGGCTCCCAGAGTCGATCCAGCGGAAGAGGAGTGCGAATTGTCCTACCAGAATAATACTGGTCGCCTCGCTGATGGTCGTTTTGTTACTCGGTTGCCTTTTAGGGCCGCACGCCCCCCTCTCGGTCAGTCTCATGCCTTAGCGGAAAAAAGGTTGTTGTCCATGGAGCGCCGAATGAAGAGGGATTCGGATTTTCGTAGTAAGTACATTGAATTTATGCGCGAGTACGAGGCTTTAAGACATATGTCACCCTCAGCTATTGATTGGCGTTCGCTCGAGCACTACTTCTTGCCTCATCATGCGGTTTTGAAGACTCCCGGTGGCAAGATTAGAGTAGTTTTTGACGGTTCGGCCCCTACGTCAAATGGGGTTTCTTTGAACCAGTGTTTGCACTCCGGTCCCAAACTGCACAGGGACATTTCGGATATCCTCACCAACTTCCGCCGTCATCAAATTGTTTTTGTGGCTGACATCCGAATGATGTTCAGACAATCGGTGGTGCACCGAGATGACCGGCGTTATCAGTTGATTTTGTGGCGTGAGCGACCTTGTGATCCGATGCGAGTGTACGAGTTGAACACTACCACGTACGGACTTAAATCCAGTCCATATATTGCAATCCGGACTTTGTTGGAGTTGGCTCATCGTGAACGATTGAACTATCCTCGTGCGGCGGCCATCTTGCAGGATTCAGTGTATGTCGATGATGTGTGCACTGGGGCATCCACCGTTACAGAGGCTTTGATTTTACGGGATGAGTTGATTGCTATCCTGAAGTCAGGAGGTTACGAATTGCGTAAGTGGTTGTCAAACTGCCCCGACGTGTTGACTGACCTCCCGGTGGAACATCAACAAGATCCTCTCCTGTTTGAAGATGCTGACAACCCCAATTTGATTGCGGTCCTTGGCATACAGTACCAGCCCGTCCAGGATGTCTTCACTTATCGGGTTAAGTTGGATTCCCCTAAGACCTGGACGAAGCGCTCGGTCTTATCGACTGTTGCTCGGACCTTCGATCCTAATGGATGGATCACACCTGTAATTTTTCTGGCTAAGTGTTTTCTGCAGAAGTTGTGGATTGCGGAAGCTACTTGGGACGACCCCCTCCAGGGAGAATTGTTGAGGGAATGGCGTTCGATTGTTTCTGCACTTCCGGACGTGAACCGGATTTCTTTGCCCAGACTTTTTCTGCCGTTCGGCAAATGTAGAGCTAGTCTCCACGGGTTTTGTGACGCGTCCGAACGAGGCTACGCGGCCGTGGTATTCTTGCGGACTATTAGTCAATCCGGGCACGTAGGGCTTCATTTGGTGATGGCTAAGAGTAAGGTGGCTCCTATCAGGACTAGGTTAACTATTCCTAAATTGGAATTGTCCGGAGCAACCCTCCTTACTAGACTCCTCAATCATGTTTGTGATACATTGGGTCGTACAGTTGAGATCTCAGATGCTTTTGCGTGGACTGATAGTGAGATTGTTCTTTGTTGGCTCCGCACCTCCATACATAACTTAGAGGTTTTCGTTGCGAATCGAGTCTCACAGATCCAGAGCTCTGTGACCCCGCTGATCTGGAGACATGTCCCAGGGGAATTGAACCCCGCTGACTGCGCTTCGCGAGGCTGCGAGGCTCCTGCACTTGTAAACCATTCTCTTTGGTGGGGACCAGATTGGTTGACGCACCCTGAGGCGTCCTGGCCCCAGAATCGGTTCTCCTCTCCAGAGGCGTTGCCAGGTTTACGTGTTGGCGTTGTGGAAACGCAACCTGGTTATGATTTGAATCTTCTTTTGGACAGGTACAGTTCGCTGTCAAAATTGATCGGTGTGACCGGTTGGATCCGGCGTCTCATACGCAACGGACGGAACCCAACTAATAAAGATTTGACATCGGTTTTGTCGCCTTCGGAACGCCAAGAGGCCTTGATGTATTGGGTTCGTGTAGTACAAGCCGAACATTTCGAATCGACTATTAAAGGTCTTGAAAAAGGATTGACGGTTAAGGGTCCCATTGCTCGTTTGAATCCATTTCTAGACGGATCGGGTCTGCTTCGAGTCGGCGGACGACTGCGAAACTCGAACTTGCCTTATGGGGCTCGCCATCCTTTGTTGCTCCCTAAAGGAGGATCTTTGGTGAATTTGTTGGTGTCGGATCGACACATTACTAACGCGCACGCGGGCTGCAATGCCCTTGTAGCCATCTTGCAGCGTGAATTTTGGATTCTGTCTGCCAGACGCACTATTCGTAGCATTATTTTCAAATGTATGCCGTGTTATCGTTTGACGGCCACACCCACGCAGCCGATGATGGGCGACTTGCCCTCCGACAGAGTTTCGGAGAACCGGCCATTTGCTTGTGTGGGCACGGATTTCGCCGGCCCTTTTTTGGTAAAGTCCTCTCAGCTTCGTAACGCTCGGTCTGTCAAGGCATATTTGTGTGTGTTTGTCTGTCTGGCCTCCAAAGCAGTTCATTTGGAACTGGTAAGTGCCCTCAGCACGGAAGCGTTTCTTGCGACGCTAAGTAGATTCGTGTCCCGCCGTGGACTGCCATCTTTGATCCGCTCTGATAATGGCACTAACTATAAGGGCACTGATCGTTATTTAAACGAAGTTTGTCAATACTTGAATAGTGATAAAAATATTTTAAGATTTGCAATGTCCCGAATGGGCATTAAGTGGCAATTTGACCCCCCAGTTTGTCCACATTGGGGTGGTATTTTTGAAGCTGTTGTTAAAATTACAAAAACGCATCTCCGCCGTGTTATTGGTGAAACGATATTAACGTTTGAGGAACTTGCAACGGTATTTTGTAAAATTGAGGCCGTCCTCAACTCGCGTCCCCTCTGTCCTATCTCGTCTGACCCAAATGATCTAGAAGCATTGACTCCTGGTCATTTCTTGATTGGTCAGCCCCTTAACGCCCTGCCTGAATACCCCTTCAGGGAAGTAAAATCGTCCCGCTTAACTCGTTTTGAATTGCTACAGCAAATGACCCAGAGCTTCTGGCATCGCTGGTCGCTAGAATACTTGCATATTTTGCAGCAGCGCGTTAAGTGGACTGACAAAACTGATCCTCCCAAAGTTGGAGATCTTGTATTGGTTAAGGAATCTAATTTGTTACCTTTGTATTGGCGTCGTGGACGCATTGTAAATTTGTTTTATGGGTCTGACGGGGTTCCCAGAGTTGCTGAGGTTATGGTCGGAGATTCGGTTTTGAAACGAGCTGTAGCGAGCTTGGCCCGCCTGCCCATTTATTAACAGGCAGACGAGATCTGCCTGGAGCGGGGGGTTGTTCGGAACCGATTTGAAAGTAATTTTTAATCTGTGACAGACGTCACCGAGTCTGTGCTATTAACTTGACGTTTGACAGATTGTGAGGTTAACTTGACTTGTCTAATTTGTTGCTTGCTAACGAGGTGTAAAAAGCCGGCCGGCGTTTTGGATTATTAACTTGATTGCATTGTATTTGTGTTAATCACCCCGGATTAAGAGGGTTTTTGAATTTAGAAGCTTCGCCGAGTGTTGCTGGCCCCTTAGGCCCTTGGCGCAGGGATTATTTTGATTATTGTGAACGGTGTGGAGTGCTAGCTTTGGCCGCGTGTAGTGACCGTGAAGATTGGGTGCTGCCTGGACCAGTAACAGGAGGTGAACCACACATACACTCACACACACATCACAGTTACACAAATCGCACCCCTGGACGAAGCCGAGAAACCAAGGAAACCAGTGAGTACTTACAAATAGGTTACCTACCTCTAATACATAGATACCGCCAGTATATAGATTTGGGGCTGCCGCGTATCGCGGTTTCGCCCGTCACGATATTTCGGGACAAATCCCTCGCAAATTACTCTATGGGCCCAGCGTTTGTAGGGATTTTGTTTTGACCCCGGTCTATTGTGATCAATACTTAAGTATTTAACATATAGTCAACAATATCCGAACATGCAGTGCATGTCATGAACTCAGTCTCGAAGATTTCTTTTTGTTACTTATTTTGAGATGACCCTTGGACTTACCTCCAAGGGCATGTCGATGGCCACGTCGAGTTTGGCGGGCGTCCAGTCCTCCTTGATGGTGAACTTCTTCAGCTGCATCATCAGGTAGTCAGGGAACGACGACAACCGCGTTATTCTGGAATAACAAGACAAATAGCACTACACTTGGCTGATAATTGTCAAATATTTTTGTTGCTTTTTCTTACCATGTAGGCTAAGTTCATCTTTGGGCCAGCAAGAGTTGAAATTGCTGAAAGATTTTCTATTTGTAAGTGTAGTTTTTCCAAAATCGCTGAAAGATATATTTTTCATTTGATTATGAGTTTCTCCGGGGTATACGGGGTATCTCCATTTCAAACATCATTCAAATCCATCCAGCCGTTGCAGCGTGAAGAAGCAACAAACTAACAAACAAACTTTCGCATTTATTACTATGCATTTATTAGTAGGATACTTGTTTTAGTAGGATTAGTGGATAATAGCTTCTTCCCGCGACTTCGTCCGTGTTGATTTTGATCATCGATAACGTCCAGCCGTTGTAGCGTGAAGGAGTAACAAACTAACACACACACTGCTCTGCAATGCGGCTGCTTAATTATGGTTCAGATCTCTTTAAACTTAGGACAGATGGACGGAATACTTATTTAATCTAGTAAAAGTTTATACGCACTTGTGAGCCGTGACTTTCTTGTTGACAGCGCTACTGAAGAACTGCTCGACGGCCTCTTCCTTCATAAAACTCTCCAGACACGCCGCGAAAGGGATTTGCGGCCGGACTACCGTCGACGCGTCCCTGACGAGAAACAACACAATTTAATTATACTTAAACAATACACATAAAGGTTTAGTGACTCGTTCCTTCCTTCCAAACACTTTACATTGCCTTTAAATGCTCCTGAAATGGGCTAATCGTCCGGTCTTTAGAAGGTTTGCTGTTTGTACTGTGCTATTTTCCTGGACTTAGCTAAGGCGTTAGATACAGTCTCTGTCCTTACTCAGTTAGAAAAAATGGAGAACGTTGCTACAATATATAGAAACTGTACTCTTGTTGTTTAGAGACTAGAAACTACTCGCAAAAACTCAAGATGGAAAATTAGTATAGCACTGTCGTCGTGGTATCTTTTAGAGTGCCACAAGGTAGTGTTCTGGGACCTTGCCTTTTTCTTACTTACATAATAAGCGATTGTTTAAAATTTATAAATTCATAATCTACGCATTCATAGTTTGCGCCTCGTATTGCCTCACGGCGGCCATGTTGCTAGCGGTTTACAACGACGCCGGTAAGGCAGGTGGTCCTGTCAGTCCTCGTATTGAGTACGGTTGACTCACAGTCTCTGGTTGGCGAGCTCGGCGGCCGCCCGGCGCGCCTCGTGCTGGCGCACGGCGGCCAGGTTGGTGGCGGCGTGCAGCGGCACCGGCAGTGGCAGGTGGTGCTCGGAGCGCGAGCTGTACCGGACGCAGCCGGACTCGCCGCACTTGACGCGCTCTTCCACCGTGAACTGCAGGCAGTCTGCTGGGTTGGGCTTGTGACGGCTGTTACGCTGTAAATAAATAAATAATAATAAATAAATATCAGGGGACAATGTCACACCAATTGACCTAGTCCCAAACTAAGCTCAAGGCTTGTATAATGGGTACTAGACAACGATATAAATACTTATATAGAGAAATATATACTTAAATATATAGAAAACATCCATGACTCAGGACCAAATATTCGCGCTCATCACACTAATAACTGCCCTTACCGGGATTTGAACCCAGGACCGCTAGCTTCGTAGGCAGGGTCACTACCAATTAGCTTCACTTAGATTAAATTTAAAACTTCGAATACTTATGCAATTCTTGTAAAAATACAATGATACCGTATCAATGATACGGTACCACCGAGCCAGCGGTGCCTTGGTGCTCGGTTCAATCATCCAAAGTCTTTTCCCTCGCTTGCAACTCGGGCCAGACACATCGACATAAACAGTAATTAAAAGAGACCATTTTACTTAATATTCCGCACGATATACAGCTGCATAAACCGTCTCGCCATCTTGCCTCACCTGCAGCAGCGTGAGCAGATGCAGGTAGAACTCGTGCGCGTCCTGCTGTCTCTTGCCCTGGAACTCGGGGTGGTCTCGTCCGACGAGGTTGCGGAACATGTGGCACGCCACGCCGGGCTGTGTGCCGTCTGTCTCACCAGGAGTTGAATAGCGACCAGACAACAGACCGACGCCTAACTTAGCGCTGAAACAATATGAGATAATTTGAAACTATAATTTACATGACCGTGAGGCATTATACGAACAAAGTAAAGACTACGGCTTACTTAATGTCGGAAAACTGTCCGAGATGATAGAAGGAAGGAATGTTATCACGGGAGACGAGTGAGAACTCCTAACGAGTCGGATCTTATCCTGGCAATGATACGTGAGTAAGTGTTTATTTTGGTCGTTAGGTATTTATAATAGTGATATTTGTCATGAGAACAAGTGCATCAAAAAAAAATGTATATAGAATTTATATACCTACTGGAAATTACCTTGCGCCTGGATTAGCATATGTCCCTTTTCCAAAGTATTTCACAAGACTGTCGATAAAGGTAGCTGTAAAACGCTCATACGTATTTATTTATTTATTTAATCCTAAAAGGCGTAGCGTTTAAGGCATTGGATGAAAGTCAGGAAAAGTTTATGCGTTGGCGGCAGAGAATGCGATATGAATATGTTGATAACAACCATGACTTACGTCTGTACATTAAAATCGTTTACAGGGTCTTCGGGGAACGTGGCAAAGATCTCGGGAGCCCCTTCCACAAACCGCCTCACGAATTCTGGCATCCGGAAGATCACCTGATAACATGGATACATTTTTATGGCATGAAGTCAACAAGAGCACCATACGATCTGACCCGTATTTCACCCTTGCCATGTTATAGACTTGTAAGTTACCTGCACGACGCTGTTGATGTAGCAGGTGTTGCCCAGGTTGATGAGCCCGGTGAGCCCGGGCCCGTGCAGCGGCTGCAGCGAGCTGCCCGACTCCTGCAGCGTGTTCCACTCGCCCGTGCGCTGGTTCAGCTCCAACTCCAGCTCCGCCATCGATTTATCCGTCTAAACAATTACAAATACTTATTGTATTTTTTTGAGTATGACCCAGTTAACAAAATAAGTTCATTTAAAAAAAAGATTTTAGTGACCAGCTTTTGTTGGTAACTGTACTTTTTTTGCACACTCCCCGTCTACTCGTTAAGACGATTCAAACAACACCACGACACGACGGGTTTATCATGTGTAATTTCGTTCATCAGATCAGCTCGATGGTACCATATTATTGTATTGTCATCAGAACTAAAGGCGTATGTAAATTTTCAGCTTCATCAGAAACCGGAAAGTGGGTTAAATTTAACTTGCAAGATTTGACCCTTACATGGGTCCATATTGACTCACATAAAATTCTTATTCCTATTTTTAGATTTCCTACCGATTTGTATTCATAATAATCACTCTTCATAAATTTTTTCGTCATACTTTTTTATTCATAATTTTTAAGTCATAATTATCGCAATTCATAATGCATTTTTTTTAAGAAACTGTTACTTTTTGTTTTTTTTTATAAATCTAACCTAACCTAACCTAACCTTATTACACGTAAGATATTTAAGAAATTGTGAAAAATGTACGGCTTCATTAATATTGGCGTTATGAATTCTGATGATTATGAGTTCCGATCGTTAGTACTAAATTTATTTATGAAGAGTATGAAGAGTGATCATTATGATGTAAAATGGTATGAGAAACATTTTCGGACTTCCAATAATAGGACTTAAAAAGTTATGTGAGTAGATACGCACCCCCCTTACATACATACATTGCAAGTTAAATAAAAGCTTGTAAAAAAGTTGCAGGCTCAAATGTAGTCTTTAAATCGTAGTTATCATATGCCTGGTATAATTATACAATTCGTTTTTATACCTTAAGTTTATTATGCTTTTCGAACGTAGTTAAATTAAATAATTCTAAACGTTTTTATAATATACGTGGTACCAGGTGAAATGTCAACGAACCTTCTGCAGCTGTTGCACATTGATACCGAAGTGCTTGAGATGGTCGG
This sequence comes from Acleris laterana, assembly GCA_963966035.1. NCBI lineage: Eukaryota > Metazoa > Arthropoda > Insecta > Lepidoptera > Tortricidae > Acleris > Acleris laterana. Next base: position 15,257,044 of record OZ014443.1, read on the forward strand.
CCAGGTACGGATCTTCGACCATGTCGTCCTCGGCATACGAGAACACGTCTCCCTTGCCTTCCGCTGTGATCGTGCCCAGTTTCACCGCTAGAGGGTAATTCGTCTCGCGGTAATGTTCCACCTAGAATATTGAATTAGAAAATATACATTCGATAGAACTTGGCAATCAGTAAATCCAGATAGAACCGGTAGCAACCGAATGCAAAAACAACTCATATTTATATTGGAAGGAGCGGTCAATAGATTACTGAATGCAATGCATCCCACTTAGATAAAACGATCTTTGGTAAACTCGACATAAGTGACATCGTTTAAAATATTTCTTCTCTAAGTACATTATTTCACATATTAATAGGAGCTTGATCCTCATCTTAGAATCATCTCCTTGTGGATAAAATAAAAACTTTAACATTCTATGATCAACTCTTCAAAGAGTTTCTGTTACCTATTGCCACTCAGGCGCTAAGGTTACGTCGATGCGCATCGCTCGATACTTGATACGCACGCAACCAAACGCAGCTCCGACTAAAACGACTCGGTCCGACCTGTTGAGTTTGCTTGTGTTGGCTCACGGCGCGAACGATCGAGGCACGCACACATACAAGCCGGGCGACATACCTTTGTTTGAAGACGAACTACTTATATTGTGGCGTTAGTCAGTCAAAGCACTTACCGCATGGTCGTTTCCCCCGGAGCCGTCGAAGAACCTTCGGCCGCAGAGCACCGTCCCGTCCACCAGGTTGAGCCACAGGTTGGTGGTCAGATCGCACTTCGCGCACTTCCATCCCGAGGGCGGGATCTTCACCCCGTTGTCCAGCTGCTTTAAGCTTACTGCGTGACTGAATGGGAATAAAGTTGACTTTTACCACATGTTTAAGCTGACCCCTATCCCACAAAACTTTACAAGCCTACAATTTAACAAATTTGTCAACTTTTTGTATGGAGATCCGTACAAATTTGTCAAATTGTACGCTTGTAAAGTTTTGTGGGATAGGGGCCTGGAGTCAGCACGATCAGTTAATCGAGTCAGTGGGCTTGACGTCCTGCGAAATTTTATCGCGACGCACAGAATATGCTGGTCTGCCCTTCGTCGTTCCACCATTTGATCGTGAGTGCGAAAACTTTGCGCCGTGGACCGTGGCATCGTTAAGCCCCGTCCATTGAATTAATTGCAAATCGAATCTGTCTGATTTCGAGTTCGATTTTAGAGCAAAAATATACTTGCTTGTGTGCAATATACAAAAAAAAAGTGGCAATTTATTTATTATAAATACTATAGTAACAGTAGCAAAGGAACCGAGTGGCAAAACATTGACAATAGTATAACCTGTTACATTTCATCTAACGCTTTACTTAAACTCTTGTAACTTCATACAACCAATGACTGCCTTATTAAATGACCTTGGGTATTGATGAATGATCTTCATTGGGCAATGGTATCCACACTACATGCCTGCTACAAAAAGCTAAGACACATTAAAATCTTCAAAACCTGTATTTTAAGTCTAGGCAAGAAGGCGAAGTCAAAAGAGTTTGCGTTAGTGCTGTGCTGCAGGGTATGGTACTTACACAGAGACCTCCCGCGCCTCCCCATCCCAGGTGCCGGAGAGCGCGGCCATTTCGGCGATTTTGAATGGCGACTCTGCTTCAAGTACCGCTTGCACAGATTTATTTAGCTGAAATATACGTTAAACAGTGTTACATTTAAATTTCGAACGCACTCGAGTATCTCGAACTGCATAAAATTGACTATACCACAGATAATGTAAAGATGAATAATGATAGCTCAAATCAGCTACGAGCCTTTCTAGTTTTGTAGACATACTCAAAAACATGATTACGTTTTAGCAAATGAGTGATTTGTTCCTTAGTCTCGAATGTTCTATTTTTTTGTGTATGTTAAGTTTATTGTTGCCTTAGTATGTATGTACAAGTATAGAGCTTAGTTTGGGACTAGGTTAATTGGTGTGACACTGTCCCCTGATATTTATATCACATTTTTTTTTATAAAACGTTTCGATAAGAACGTGACGACAGATAATTCAGATAATCCTGTGGGAACGGCTAGACATAACTGTCGTTCATAAACGACACAAGTCACGACAGTCCAGATACGGAGACAGCTAGAAACGACAGTTGTCTAACGGCAAAAAACGTTACCACAGAAAAGTAAGAAACTAAATTGAATTTGAATGAATTATTTTCTAGATCTGTGGACTCGATTAATTACATTACATTAAATCACGCCTGTTTCTCAGAGGGGTAGGCAGAGACCACTTCTTTCCACTTGCTACGATCTTTCGCTTCTTCCACATTCATACATCGAGTCATACACGCACGTCGGTTTCGGGTACTTAAAATTCGGCCCTTTTCCAGTATTTCTCCGATTTGACTCGAAAAAGTACGCCTAGTACTACTTCCAACCCGTCCACTCACTTTCGATCTGTATATCTCTTTCGTCAATCTTCTTTCATCCATCCTTTCCAAATGACCGAACCATCGAAGCATGCCCTTTTCAATTTTAGTCACTACATCTTCTTTTATTCCACATTTCTCTTTGACTTTTTCATTCCTTACTCTATCAATCAGTTTCACACCACACATACTACGCAAAGAGCGCATTTCAACTGCATTTACACGACTTTTATGCTTGTCCTGCCAAATTCAAATCATAAATTTCTATATATTGTTACTTACCAGTTCAGGCAAGCTGGGGTGAGGCCACGGATATGTGTGGAACCCGGGCAGCACCACCACATTGAAGTGGTCCGTGTAAGTGAACTGCGGTTGCCCGCAGCTGGGGTCGAACCCGCCCTCCACGCCGATGGCCAGCCGCGTGATCTTCTTCTCCGGACCATCCCCAGTCTGTTCCGGCTCTGGCAACTATCACAAATAAGTGGTTTAAAAAAAGTATGACTATAGTTACCGTTTTTTAATATTAGTCGTAACTAAGTATACTCCATTTGTGTAGGTATGTACTTAAGCAAATGTAAACAAAAAACACAGAAAATAAAATTAGCTGTTTAACAGAGTCATGTGGTTTGGTTTGTTTACATTTATTTAAGTACCTAAACAGATGGAGTATAGGTACACTTTTTTTGAAAACCACCCTGAACATGTATAGCGAATATAATTAAACTATGTAATATAACTATCTAATAGATTAGATTACAGGCATTCCACCTTTGTCCTCAGGGTTGACAACGTATTTGCCAGTTCCCCGTTACCATCAGGTGGCCTGTGTGCACGTTTGCCTTCTCTATGCCATGAAAAAAAGGTTAGAACCTCAATATACAAGAAACCTAGCTAAGAAGTAAGAACCAGCCTGAATAAACTTGATTTGTATTTTTTTAATTCGAGTCCGAATCAGTTCATCCCTTTGAGAGCTCCGATGCCACAGATAGACACACAGGTAGGTACCAATATTAAACTTGTACCACCCCTCTTTCGGCGTCAGGTGTTAAAATAGGTAAGAGGGTGTGAAGACAATTTCTTGAAAGGAACTGGCATGAACTGGAGGACATTGAAGGACTACCTAATGCTATGCTGACGTACGAGGGCGGGACGATAAGTAACTGGCCTTAGCTATTTAAAAAGGTTGTATTTAAAAATAAACTAGCGGAATTTAAAATGTGTGTCTCTGGCTATCTGTGTTCGAAATTTGAAATTCATGGCTTAAAAAAAATATTGATTTTTCTGTCATTTGAAAATTTGTTGCGACGATTGTTTTAAAAATGGATAAAATTGAACAAAGAGCGGTGATAAAGTTTCTTTACATGAAGGGTATGAAGGGAAAAGATATTTATGATGAGTTAAAGAATGTTTTGGGGGAATGTGCTCTATCATACGCCACGGTAAAAAACTGGGTGGCTGAATTTAAACGAGGCCGTACAAGTGCCCAAGACGAAGCTCGCCCTGGACGTCCAAAAAGCGTCACGACTCCAGAAATGGTCTGCAAAGTCCACGATATGGTTTTGGCTGATCGACGATTGAAGTTATCAGAAATAGCTGAGACTACAGGGATCTCAAAAGAACGGGTATCATATTCTAGATGAAGAATTAAATATGAAAAAGTTATCCGCCCGTTGGGTGCCGCGATTGCTTACGCCCGATCAAAAAAGAATCCGCGTGCAAAACTCGAAGGAATGCACACTGGTTTCTATCATATGACAAAAATTAAAAATAAATATGTCAAATTTATTGACATTACTAATTATTCTGACGTCTACTATGTCCAAACAATCAGAAAATATTAAAAGATCCATTTTGCTAATTACCCTCATTCCGATATTGTTATCGAAAGGTGGGCTATTTCTTCTCGCGACTCGTGCTACCAGTGACTCACGCAATTACCGCTCGTTGTTTTGCCCTATATTACCGGAAAATTTCTTTGTTGTGATTTGTTTTTGTAATGGATATTCAGAAACAAGGTATGTATGATTATTTAACGTATTAATTTATTTTAAATATTGAGTTTTAATGTGTTAAATTCGCTGCTACATTATTAAGATATTTTCATAAATATATTTAGTTTATTTGAAATGCTAGTCGACTTTTAGTACTTTGTCGACAGTTGTCGAACCTTAAATCTATCTTGATTAGTTAGATATAAGACTTCTTTTACTAAATCAAGTCTAATCTAATCCAGAGCCTTCCATTATTTTAAGTAATCACGGTGCTACGCCAAGGTGTACGTTTTGTAGCGTAATGCTACAAACTTTATACTTTATGTTGTTGTTGAATTTTGCACAAGATTATTTTATTTTTGTGTTAATTAATTATATTCCTATGTTTATTAAAGGGGGGAGCCATCAATGTGTGTTTGCACGCATGTTTGTCTTCAATATTTGGGATAAATATGGTGGCAAGAAGTTGAACCTAACTGACCGAATCCTACATGTATTTAAGGAAATACGTGACTCTCAGTCATTGGAAGACAGCGAAAACATTAATATTGATAAGTTGTTTATACGAATAAAATATATCTGCACAAGGATTTCCGAGTTGTGGCGGCAAAGTCATTACATGAAGAAAACATTTTTAGCGAAACAGCTTGACTGGCTCAACACTACGGAAAATGTAACTTTGGAAGGCGAAGGCTTCGGCCGAGAAGCAGCAGAGGCAGCACCTGATACGCCAATCAAGAAACGAGGACGGCCAAGGAAAGACTATGGAGAGTGCTCCAAACGCACTCAGCAAAGAAGGCGAATGGAGCTCTCACAAATTGACGAATCCATGGCGTCTGCGTTGAGTAACCAGTCACAGTTTTCCTCAGTATCAGTTGCTGATCATGTTGGTAAGGCGGCTTTGGCGAGTGAAGTTCTTTCCCTCATTGTGGAAGCAAAATTAACAAAACATCAGTATATGATAATCAAGGAGTTTGTTAATTCTAAATTAACTTTAAATTTATTACCATGGAAACTGCCAGGCAAATTATCCAAACTTACCCGTGGTATTACCTGCCAGCTTCTGTCCACAAGGTTTTAGTGCATGGCTCCGCCGTCATAGAGTATGCACTATTATCTATCGGTGAGCTATCGGAAGAAGCAGCGGAAGCCAGAAACAAAAATATTAAAATGTTCCGATTACGACACACCCGGAAGATGTCCAGGAATGTAACTAATGTAGACCTCTTGAACAGGCTTCTTCTGAGCTCTGATCCATTAATAACGGGGCTCAGAAAGTTGCCTAAAAAGAAGAAATGTCTTCTATCAAAAGCTACTTTGGAGCTACTTAGTTTTTAAGATATTTTTTATGTTATTTATTATCAATGTAAATGATGTAAATCATCTAATTATCATTTTTTTAATAAAATGTGTTATTTAAACTAAAATACTTACTTTTACTTTTAAATCTTAGGTACACTGAGCATTTAGTATTTTTGACGCACCTTAGTATGAACGAGAAACCAGTGTGGAATGTTTGGATCGTTTTCAGAAAAATAAAGCTGATTTTTTGCGTCGTTTTGTAACAACAGATGAAACATGGGTTCACCACTACACGCCAGAATCAAAAATTCAATCAAAGCAGTGGACTGAATCTGGATGTTCGGGCCCCAAAAAAGCTATGGCTGTAAAGTCGGCTGGAAAAGTTATGGCTTCCGTCTTTTGGGATGCTAGTGGAATTTTAATGATCGATTACCTTCCTAAGGTGAAACCATTAATGGAGAATACTATGCTAACCTTTTAGATAAGCTACATCAATGTATTCAGCAAAAACGACCAGGCTTAGCAAAAAAAAAAAATCATATTCCATCAAGACAATGCCAGGGTTCACACATGTGTTAAAGCCATGGCGAAAATCGGCGAATTGAAGTACGATTTGCTGCCCCACCCACCTTATTCGCCTGATCTGGCACCATCCGACTTCCATCTGTTCCCGAAGCTTAAAACTTTTTTGGGTGGACAGAAATTTGCCACTAATGATGCCGTCATAGCCGCTGTAGAGGACTATTTTGGAGGCCTCGAAAGGAATCATTTTATGGAAGGCATCACAGCTTTAGAGCGAAGATGGAATAAGTGCATAGACCTAGACGGAGATTATGTCGAAAAATAAAATTAGTTTTAAAACCAAAATTCTTTTTTTTTTACTTAGGCTAGGTACTTATCATCCCACCCTCGTAATAGTAACATTAGATGTCATCGATATTTTTCAATACCAAATATATTAAGTTAATTGATAAAGGCTATTTTATAAGCTTTTATTTAACTTGCAATGTATGTATGGTATGAATTGTATGTATGTACAGGTCAAATCTTGAAAGTTAAATTTGACCTACTTCCTGGTTCCGGATGAAGTTGAAAATTTGCATAAACCTTTAGTTCTGATGATAACACAAAAATTAGTGCAGTCATTGAAGCGAAAAATACGGTCTTACCTCCGATTTTTTTTACTGTGAACCGATTTGCATGAAATTTTGGAATTAGGCTCATCTTACCCTTAACTTCAAAAGTGAAAATGATCTGAACTCCGCCTATTATTTTTAAGGGGTGTAAACAACCCCTTAATGGAAAAATGTACATTGAGCCATTTTATCGCTAGAAAACATGTCTAATAGTAAGTGGTGAAATTGTAAAGTGTTTTCTAACACAATTACCTCATATTAAAATCATTTTCAACCCCTTGAAAATCTTACAACCCTTGCAAACAACCCCTAAATTGAAAAAATCACAAAAAAATACTTTGGTATGACATAAAAAGATGTAAGTATAGAGTAAGTAATATTTTATATTCTCTATAATAATTATAAATTTTTTAACCCCCTTTCAACCCTTGAAAAGTACCCCTTGATAAAAAATTGTTTTTTTTTTTTTGATAAAATGAAAAGGATTTAAATATTATTCTACACTCTCGAAAATGATTATCATATTCTTAAGCTTAAAACTACCCCTAAATTAAAACAGTAAATATAATGATTACTGCTACCATTTTACGTATATAAGTTAGTAACATAAGTTTTTGGACCATAACTCCTTCAATTTTCATGCTATCACAATTTATAAAAAACCATTGTAAAGGTAATTAAGAGAGCTACAACATCCTTTATTGCAATATATAGTAAAAAACCTTTTTCTAAAACGGTGAAGGGTTAAAGGGCTTAAGAGAGGCTGTGATTGCGCTGCCACGCGCTCTTTAAACAATCATATCTCCGTCATTTTTTGTTTGACAGAAAAAACAAAAAAACCAAATTGTTTGTCAGAAAAACACCTAAATTTTTTATCCCTACACTTTTATACGTATCTGTCGTCATTTTTGAGATATTATGAAAAAAAGGTGGGTGTTTTAAGAATTTGAAATTTTTTGTTTTTTTTTAATCGTGACTTTTTTGAAAAATATGTGTCCTGAAGCAGCCAAACTGATACAATCTATCAAACTCTTCATAATAAAGTTAATTCTAGGCGGAATACGATTAATTTTAATTGTGGTGGAAATGGCACTTATGAAACCCATTGATTTTAAAGGATAAACATTAGATGCTCCTCTTATTTGCAATACAGCTCACTTATTTTACGTGCAAAAGACTTTTAATAGTGCTCATTTTAAAGCTTATTTCAAGCACTAAAAAAGCCTTTTTTATTAGATTGCATAAAATGCGTCTGCTCGCCGCTAGATGGCATTGACCACATCGATTAAATTTCAGACAATATAAAAACGGCTTTGATCTTTAATATCTAGCTTAATATTGCACTTAGAATACTTTATAAAAAACCAAATTGTTAATTTTTTTACCTGCTACAATTTGGTTTCTTATAAAATTTTCGATAAAACGTATATTTTTGGAGATATTTGCAAAAAACCGATGAAAAACGTGAAAAAATTGCGAATTTTCTATTGCCAATTACTTGAAAAGTATTGGATTTTTCGAAAAACTTTATAGATGATTTTTTGCTTAAAACTAGGCCTTCTATCGATATCCGAGGTTATTTTGAAGAAAAAAACAAACACCCCGAGAAGTGGTGGCAACCACCCCCAGGGTGGTTGCGGAGTTCAAATCATTTTCACTTTTGAAGTTAAGGGTAAGATGAACCTAATTCCAAAATTGTATGCAATTCGGTTCACAGTAAAAAAATTCGGAGCAATAATGCTTCAATGACTGCACTAAATATGGCACCATCGATCTGCGTCGCTATTGCCTAACGCACTCGCAATGTCAACTGGCTTCAAAGAAGAAAAATTGTTTTCATTTTGTATGCAGACAAACCTTTGATTTTCAAAATGAAAACAATTGCGATTGCGAGTGCGTTAAGCAATAGTCCCTCAGTTCTGATTAATGAGATGTAGGGTGGCCATAAGAACTCCTAAATTACACAATTAACCCATCGTGTTAGAAGAGCTTGTTAGAATGGTCTTGACGAGTAGATGACGACTGTGCAAAAAAAGTACAGTCGGCAGCAAAAGCTTGTCCCAATTATTTTTTTTACAAAAACTATTTATTATGAAAAAGTTGAACAGTGAAATTATTTATTCGTACTGCGACAAATAAATAATAGGCGTTAAGCGCAAAACGATAAATAAGGGTATGGGTATCAGACAATTTGCCAGTAAGTGTGCTGTCGTGTTGGCACATAATATGCGGGTCCAGTGCGTTCTGCTCGCGGAAACGAGGACTTCTAATTTTTAACGCGGTTTCTCTATTGATTAAATTCACTTATGTTTCATTTTGTTATGGTATTCTAACAGAGTTATGGAGAATGTGGTTGCACAAATATAAGATCAAGGTTGTTACGAGGGCTGCTACTTAAGTAACCGGAATCCGGGATTCCAACATTTTTAAACGCTATATCTGACCTCCATGGTAAAATTTTCACTTTTTTGAATACTGGCCGCTATATTTTTTTTTCTTATCTTACGTAGTCTTTTGTTTTTGGCGGGTTTAAATTTTAATCTCGCTGCAAGTATGGAACTCACTCGTGAAAATATTCGTGCTATGATTTATTACGATTTTCAGCGTGGTTTAACGCAACAACAGTGCATAGATCAACTAACTTCGACTTTTGGTGATGAAGCTCCATCCAAAACTACTGTGTATCGCTGGTTTAGTGAGTTCAATCGTGGACGTAGTATGCTCAGGGACGAAGTTAAGGATGGTCGCCCGAAATCGGTCGTTGTACCACAAAATATTGAAGCTGTGCGAAAACTTATCATGCATGTCCGTCATGTTACGTATCGCGAGATAGAGGCGACTATAGGCATATGTATGACGAGCATTAATAAGATATTACATGAGCATTTAGCTGTGAAAAAAATTTGTTCGCGTTGGATCCCGCACAACTTAACTAAGGATCAAAAAGAGGCTCGCGTCGAATGGTGCAAGGAAATGTTGAAAAAATATAACCGTGGTGACTCAAAAGCTGTTTATAATATCTACACAGGTGACGAATCCTGGATCTATGCGTATGATCCCGAAACTAAACAATAATCAACGGTGTGGGTGTTTCAAAATGAGCCGAACCCTACGAAAGTAACTCGTGCAAAAAGCACCTTGAAGCAAATGGTGGCCTGCTTTTTTGGTATTAATGGCCATGTGGCTACAGTGCCCCTGGAGAATCGTAAAACGGTTAGTTCGGAGTGGTACACGACCATTTGTTTGCCGGAAGTATTTGAAGAAATACGGAAAAACAACCAGCGACGGAGAATCATTCTGCACCATGATAACGCCAGCTGTCATACATCACGTGAAACGACTCGATTTTTGGAAGGTCAAAATATAGAATTAACGGGTCATCCACCTTACAGCCCTGATTTGGCACCCAATGATTTCTATTTATTTCCAAATGTAAAGAATAAATTACGTGGTCAACGATTTTCGACCCGTGAAGATGCCGTCGACGCGTTCGGACAGCACGTTTTGGAGATACCTCAGTCAGAGTGGAAAAAGTGCTTTATAAATTGGTTTCAACGTATGCAAAAGTGCATCGATTATCACGGAGAATACTTCGAAAAACAATAAAACCATATTTAGCCATGTACGTTTGTTTATTTTTTCTATTCCGGTTACATAAGTAGCAGCCCTCGTAATGTTATAATAAATACAGCTTGAGCCCTGCCCCGCTGCAGGCGGCACTCGTAGGTTAGGTTTTTTATGTTTCTTTTTTGTATTGTTATTTTACTTTTATACATAAAAACTTTCCTCTTGAATCACTCTCCCTATTGATGAAAACCGCATTAAAATCCGTTGCGTAGTTTAGAAGACTTAAGCGAACAGACGGCGGAAGCGACTTTGTTTTATACTACCTATGTAAAGAAGAAGATTGATATATTTTTTTCAATACTGTCATATACACAATAATTATGAAGGTACAGTGGGGTTATTATGACCTATCTGTGCCATTCATTTTACGCTGAGAGAAAAGGACAGAGTTATGTCACTGCTATAGCTCCGTCCTTTACGCTCACCGTAAAATGAACTGCATAGCTATGTCATAATAACCCCCCAGGTCGATTCACAAGAGTTGGCACGAATGGATTGAACGAAAGTAATGTCACCTATCATAGTGTGAGTGCCGTCCTTTGAACCGATGTTCCAATTTCAAACCGAAATCCTCTAACTATTTTACACACTAGTATACTTTCATTCACTCATTCAATCCATTTGTGCCAGCTCTTGTGAATCAACCTGTAGACTCCTTTGCTTTTTATAATAAAAAAAACCGACCAATTCGCGCACGATGGGTTCCGTGCCATTATCTATACCAGGTGCAACACTAGCCACTATACCAGTTGGCGTTATTAATATCGAGCAAAAAACGGCAAACAATCACTATTGTTGTATTGGAGCAGCACTTAAATATTGGTTTAATTCCGTTTTTAATATTTTTTGCTAGGTATAGCAGCAACTGAAATACATCATCTGTGAAAATTTCAACGGTCTAGTTATCACGCTTCATGAGTTACATTCAGCCTGGAAACAGACAGGCAGACGGACAGTGGAGTCTTAAGAATAGGGTCCCGTTTCCCTTTGGGTACGGAACCCTAAAAAGTGTTTGAGTAGGGTACACTAATATTCTCATGTAACTTAGATCATGTGTTGCTCCTTAGCTCAATAAGTTAATATTTAACGATTTAACATTGTTTTCGTAGATATAATAAATACTTACTGGTGTTTTCTCCTGACGAATATGCAAGAAGACTGCATTGCCTGTCTTCTGGAAGTACTGCTCCACGTAGTTCCGCCCAAAACCCAGGAATGAAACGAGGGACACATACAGCCCTGTCTCGGACTCCTACAAATAGACAAGTGTCATTACAAACTGTGGCCAGGTCTTACCCCGTTTCGTTGTCAAGATTGGATACTGTAAAAATGAATATTCACATTCAAGGATCTGGAAAAATGAAAAACTCAACCTCAATTTTTCCCAAAAATCGACACGGAAAATAGGTGTGCATTAGAAGAAGAAGAAATACATTAGGGCACAAGATACTTTCAAAAATAGGATTAATGTCTTGTCCTGAATCTTTGGAGTGTAAAGTATCAGGCTAGGTTGAAAAACCTTATATAAAAAAAAACAATGTTATATTAAGTCCACACGCTTGCCATTTGCTGCAAACTACAAAAGTATAGTATGTGATCCAATCCGCAGTCTCCATACGCTTGCGAATGTATTAGTGTGTTTTGAAGAAGCAAACATCATGGATGTCAAGATATTGTCTTTATGGACCTCATTTTTCAGGTTCCAAGTGACGGGTTCTGCTTGGTAGCACTCGAAGAGTAAAGTTTCTTCAATAGTAGACCAGGAACAATTTTTTTTTACTCTCTCAGTAACGTGGTACATAACACGTCTATATGCCTCGAGTCACAATGAGTAACAACACACAAACATGTAGATAAACCGCAAATACTTGCAACAAGTTCCTTTGATTTGTGCATCAAAAACCGAAACTATATCGGATCGGTTGCAAATGCTTGCAAGTCTGCACAAGCCAAACGGTCTATCCAGACATTTGAATTTGTGACGATTTGCCGAGGTTTGGCAAGCGTGTGGAGCCAGCATTAAGATGGCAATTTAAATAAAATTTTACACACACATTAATTTATCCTTACATGGAATAATTATTTTCTATGACACCAATTTCTCAAAAAGGAAATGCAAGTCTGACATATACAATATCGCCGGCAAGTCTAGTTAAAAGTTATATTGTAAAAAAGTTTTAATTTTTAGTAAAATCATTTTTGAGCACACATCCAGCAAATTACACACATTCAAAAATTTACAAAACAGTACAGTAATGTTTGTAACCTGATTAAGTTTTATGTTTCGTTTTGAGCCCCTATAACTTGCACATAGATATGTTATCATATCGGCCCCACACCAGACAGCAAAACCATGGGGGCCACTCAACTCCAAGCCACCAACCAGGCAGCAATGTTTCAATCAACTGACTTGTATTTAGGTACATTTCTAATACTAAGTGGCTTCTCATTAAGTTTACTAAACCTTACAAGAGTAGTGAAGGGGAACAATAAATTTTCATCAATGCTGCTCTCAGAAAATGTTATTTTGATGTGTATTGGAATAAGTTTTGTAGCTAGAGCAGTGTACAAGTTAAGTCCTTTAAACGTAATGATGTCAGAAATAGAAGAGAGGGCAGCAGACTTGATTTCAATGGGTGATGAAGATATGCATTGTGATTTCAAGAGAGTTATTATGAGTTACGGCCCATTGATTGTGTCCTTGGTTAACAGTTTTGTGAGCCTCATCATTGACAACTACATGCATTATAAAATGATATCAGAGATGAAAAAAAAGGACGAGGAGAATGATGTGCAAGAAATTGCTACAGAATCCAGATCATTCAGTGGAGCTAAAGTAAAACTTTTCAGTTTTTGGAAGAAGTACTTTACTTATATTGTTATTGGAGTTCAGTGGGCTGTTCCAGTCTTGCTCACTCTCTTTATGTACCCAATGGGGGTAAAAGTGATGGAAGTGAGCAGGAATATTCAAAGCATAAGCGACTCCTGTATGACTTTGATGGACATGAGCAACAGTACATGCACAGAATCATCCAGTTATTTGGGTAACTTGGAGCTAAGGAAATACATTCCTAAAAATTATATACAAGTCTATGAAAATAATGAAACAAAACACAACATAACAGAAGTCAACTCTATATTAGAAAATATTTATAGAATTGTTAATAATTTTACAATTTATAATATGAATGTGACAAGCTCTCCTTTGAATAGGAAACCCAAATTAAGTGATAGTTGTATGAAAATTTGTTACTTGGAAACTAAAGGCATGCTTTTGTACATGTTTATCTTGGCTGTAGTGTGTTTCTTTGTGCCAATAACAATTTCCACCATAATCATAACCAAGATACATACTATGGATGTTAAACGGGCTAATGTTAAGACGTACGTGAGTAGAGAGTTGCTCTATAATGTCTTATTCTGGAGCCCTGTTGTGTTTGACACATTCGTGTCGCTTTTATTTTGTTCATTTTCAATGAACAGCATGAAAACATCTCTGTTCAACGTCATCGCGAACGTTTACCAAGCCGTGAAGAACTTTATGAACACGAAATACTTTAAAGAAAACACGATATTGCCCGTCTAGCTCGAAGTTTTGTGTTGTACGTTTTTTATAAATAAATAAATACGATGACTTGTTAAATATATTTATACGTATCCCCGAAAACCGTAGATTAAGTTAACATCGTAAATGTAATTAAAAACATTGATAAAGGCACAAGCAGACGAAAACAAAGGTAAGGTTATAAAAAAAGTGCAACTCACTGGATTGTCGAAGGAATACACGCATTCATCTTTGTAGATTAATTGTTGAGGGCCCGGTATTCTTATCTTAGAAACATGAGGCATTAACAAATCTAATGACGCCATGCTTTCTTATTCTTTGGATAAGAATTTTGAAACAATTTTTTACAATCGAAATGTCTCCCGGCGTCTGTCGCACCAAAAATAATGATCTAGTGCGGCAGATATCAATCAGCTTTTCACGAAAGAAACTATCGATAAAATGAGTGATAAAGGGTATGTTCTTGAATCGTACTTTATTACAAGCTAATAAAATAATATTTAAATTGCGACAACATTCACCGTATTTGTTTTATAAAATAATTATATTGTTACGTTAGTGACAAATAATATCTAAGAAGAGGTTACGGCTTAAACTTTTTGTAGTTCTATATCGACTTTAACAAAAGAAAACAATTTGCATCACTAGAAAAGTGACACTTGGTACATGTGTTGCTATGTGATAGAAAACGTTTGGTTTCTAAAACCTAAAATAACGTTTATGTTTCCATTTTTATGTTTTTTTTTATTATTTAATATACAATATTATTATGATATCACAACAACGTAACAAAATACTAAAGACGTAAAATTATTATAAGGCAATGAACAAAAAGTTATTTTGGTGGTTTTTATGATTTTTGAGTTGATGAAAATCAACTTAGGTACCACACACACGCCAACAGCAATGCAAAGCAAAACAGTAACCAGTAACGCAATTAATTTTATCAGCAAAGCAAACCATAAATCGCCTAACTTAAACTTTGTTATAGCGTTTAAAAACCAAGGGCAAAGTTCAATTCAATTTCTAGTTCTGTACTTTACTTACTTTAGTTTAAAAAGTTTTCAAGTTGTGGCAGTGCATTGTAGATATAATAATTTAATTTATGTTGTAGCTAAATATACGGTTTAGCAATGCCTTTAAAGTTATATTTCGATCTGATGTCTCAGCCGTCTAGGGCTTTGTACATTTTATTAAAAAGTGTTAAATGCGATTTTACTCCAGTGCGTATGGACTTGCGAAAAGGTATTTGTAAAATGTGTTTTTTATCGAATGTCGTATTTGTAAATATATCTTTAATGAAATCTAAGGTTTCGATCACTCAGTTACTTATGTACCTATTGTATGTTTGTTTGTAACTTTCTTACAGGTGAGCACTATACAGAAGAATTTTCCAAAATTAACAGACTTCAGAAAGTGCCTGTGATAGAACACAATGGATTTGTTCTTACTGAAAGGTAATTAGTTCTTTATAAATGCACTATGCTGTTCTTATTATTTTATCTCCTAAAACATTTATTCAATAACTTACAACTTGTTATATATTTGCAGTGTTGCAATCCTGAAGTACTTATCGAGGGAAGGAATAATTCCAGAGAGTCTGTATCCACGGGATTCAAATAAGGCTGCCCGTGTGGAGGAGTTCCTGGAGTGGCAGCATGCAGGGCTGAGGCTTCATTGTGCCATGTACTTTAGGGTCAAGGTTGGAGTTCTTTAAAAATAATTACTTCATAGAATTAATACCGAACAGCTCCAATCAGAGTTAATAAATATGATAGCCCCTTGGTGGCTAATAAGCTGGTTTTGGTTATAGTTATAATAAAAAACAATCTTTATTTCAGGCAAAAAACTCCTATAAACCTAACAACTTATACCTACCTTACAACTTGTATTTACAAAATCGCAGAAATAACAAAAAAAAGTTTCTTCCAGTACCTGTCATGATAAATGGTTAGCCAGGATTTAAAAAAGTGTTTTTCTAAGCCATTGTATATTGTCTTAAGGAGTTCATTATTAGAGTTAGGATAAGTTGGGTTGATCTGTTGCCAAAATGCAGCTACCCTGGTCCTTAAGATAGTAATGAATGGCCGGTACTCAGGCCGGTGCAAATATATTCAAGGCACTGCAGTATCTCGGATAGTTCATCAGGATATGATATGCATCATTATTTTGCACCCTGATGCTCTTGTATGCACGCCTCATGTACTGTGTCTAGAGGTGCCACATATAAACATTTTGGCAACAGGCTCTAAATAGTCAAATATAGATTAACACCTCATATGTCTGCCTTCTTGTGCCTAATTACAACTGAACATCTTTTGTATTTTTTAAACTTATTATGTTACTTTGACCATTATCTGAATTGATGGGAGGACGGGACTCCTAAAAGGGATGCATGTGTGGGTTTGACCTTTTGACCATATGCCATTGGATTTCCCATACATTCCCAAGAGTACACAAGTAAATATATAATCATGGCATTGGCAGCATGACCTGCGTAGAATTGATCACAATCATGGAACGAGATTGGTGTTTCCCGGTAAATTTGATGTGCCTAGAGTTAGCAACTATTACGGAGACAGAACTTTAAAAAAGCGCCTGCCATATATTCTCAACAGTTTACCTGAGGACATCCGTCTCGAGCAAAATAAACGTATATTTAAGAGAAAACTAAAGAAATATCTTTTAGACACACTGCCTTAGAATTATATTATTGGTACCCATTGTGTCGAACTAAACATTGTATAATAGTACTTACTGTTATTTTGAAGTCTTCCTGCAGTCAAACTGTACTAATACAGTTTTGCAGGGCTTTTGTATTATTTGTAATTTTTGTTGCTGGTTTAATAAATAAATAATAATAATAAATAATAATTTCAGCACTTAGATCCCATCATCTCTGGCAATCCAGTGAACCTGAAACAAGTGGAAGGCTACGAGCGTCGCATGGAGAATGCTCTGGAGACTTTTGACAGCCTGTGGCTTGGCCAGGGGCACAAGTTCGTGGCCGGAGACAACATCAGCGTGGCCGATTTGCTGGCAGCTTGTGAGGTTGAGCAGCCTAGTAAGTAAAAGTGCATTTTATTTTCTTTTCTACGTTTGTATTCTCGTTATAAAGTCTGAAGCTACAGCCATGAAGTTTAAAGCTCCAGTGAGTTATTCATTAATCTATGATAGTGATCAGATCATACTGTTCTCTAGTAGTCTATTTTTTCAGGAATGGCTGGTTACGACCCCCTTGCTAAATATGCCAATGTAGCAGAATGGATGAAGAGAGTCCGGGGTCATTTTAACCCATATTATGAAGAAGGACATGTTATTCTTAACAAGATTGTCGCAAAACAAAACCAAATCGCCTCCAAACTGTAGTTTGATTACGTAATATTATTCTTTATCGCATTGTTATAGCCGCTAAGTTAATATTTTTATCTTTATGAGATTTTTCTGATTGAACATTTTACGGGCCAAGGTGCATTAAAACTGTTTAACACAATAAATGAATATTTTCAAGTAGTGTTCTAGTCTGGTTTCACAAGTACCACAACCACACCACATCAACCACCGGCGATGTGGTCGGACGGTAATTTAATTTCTATGAAAATAAATAATTCTATTCACACGGGCCACAATTTGACGTCAGATATATTTTTTGTCGCAACCTCTTTTTGGCGCTGCGTAGTGGTGTGGTTGTGGTACGTGTGAAACAAACCTTAGAAATTATTGTTTTTATGTATCTGAAATTCCAATTAAAATAATTTGGTAAGGCGAAAAGTCATATTATTTTGTGCGACATCTGGTGACTAGTTCACCAACTATGCTGTGGTTCTATGTAGGTAATGGTTTCGGGTCGCTACTACTCACCGCTAGATGGCATAAGTACCAATCTACTTAGAACTTACCCTCTTAAGTAAACGTCAGTAAAATTAAAATAAACTTATGATAAGATCAAAATAAATAGCCTGCCTTACGGCATTAAGTTCGCCTTCTGTTTTTTTTTTCAATAATGCCTCTATTCCAAACGCTAAAAACAATATCGTTTTTGATCTGTTATTGTATTCTCAACGTTTTGATAGCTCTTATTAACTTGATAGTATTGGCGGCCGAGTTAAAACAATACTATATCAGGTCAAATACGATATTGTTTACCGTACTGAATAGAGGCCTTTTTGATAGCTTTTATTTACTTGTTAGTAAAAATAAGAGCTATCAAAAAGATGACAAAACTATAAAAGGTTAAAGACGATATATGGTTTTTGTTTTTATCCTCTGGAACCTTGGCCCTGACGAGACTTGATAAATTTTGGAACCACTAAAATATTAAGTCCTATGTAACTCACGGTTTCGTCGCTAGTGTCGCTACTACTCATCGCTAGATGGCGTTACCAGTTACATAGCTCCAATCCGGAGAATCTACACACATGTACAGAAAGCAGGTAAAAAGTTCAAGTATTTAAGTGTTGTTACAGCAGATTCAATATTCAGGTATTTTAAATAGTAAATTTTGAGCTGTAAACAAATCTTATCGCAACAATTCGTCAGTATATTGCATGATGATAAAGTAATATTTTTGTTTTATTGTCAAAAACGCTACGGTCAAATCTGAAACCCGTTCAGAGAAATAAAACTTTACATACACACTAACTTCTAATCATTCGAATAAATTTCATGACGAAAAAGTCTTTAAATTAAAAAGTGGCAACACTGTAGTGTCATCCCTTTCATATCAATCTAAGAAAAAAGGGACGACACTACAGTAATTTAATTTCAAGACTTTTGCCAGACTATACCTACACACCTTCACGCCTGTCTCTTAATGGGAAAGGTAGACTTGGGACGCCAGGGGCACGTTTTAAAAAGCTACAAGTAACCATTTTACAGGTCTAAACTGGCAACACAGCTCAAATGGCAGTAGATTAAAATTAGGGTATCTGGATACAGATCTGAGTTATCCAGATCCCCTAATTTCAACTATTCAAAAACTGAATTCTTCTATTTAAGATGTCGATCAGGGTGTACCGATCTATTTAAAAATCGTAATTTATCTATTAAAAAGTCGTTGTTTAAACTATACCTAAACCTTTTCGAAAGTGACTTAATGTATTCGAAGTTGAATTCATCTATTCAAAAAGTCTTAATTCATCTATTCAAAAGTCGATGTTTTAAACGTCAAAGTTAATTAATCTACTTAAAGTTATAAATGATTTTAATTTTATAGTACCTACTAATAGTCTCCGGATCTCATCGCATCTGGATCAGAGAAGATCCAGACGCTACAATTATACATCGTTCAAGAAGTAATCTGAATCAATTCAAACTGAATTATTGATCTATTCGAGAACTATCTTGAATCGATTCAGCTGAATTATCTGTCTATTCGAAAAGTAATTTGAATCGAATCAACTGAATTATCTACCTATTCATGAGCTAACCGAAAAGAAGTAATCTGAATCAAATTTCAACTGAATTATTGATCTATTCGAGAACTATCTTGAATCAATTCAACTGAATTATTGATCTATTCGAGAACTATTTTGAATCGATTCAGCTGAATTATCTGTCTATAAGAAAAGTAATTTGAATCGAATCAACTGAATTATCTACCTATTCATGAGCTAACCGAAAAGAAGTAATCTGAAAGGAAAATCCAGAACAACCAATTATACACTTGAATAGATCGAATGTTGTATATTTATCTATTCAAGAAGTAAACCTTTATCTATTCTATAACTGATTTTGAATCGTCAACTATTCAAAAAGTAAAATCTAGAACAACCAATTCTACATTTGAAAAGATAGAGTGTTGCATATTTATCTATTCAAGAAATAAAACTATGTAATATGATTCAATTCAACTGAATTATTGAGCTATTCGAGAACTATCTTGAATTGATTCAGCTGAATTATCGGTCTAGTCAAAAAGTAACTTTAATTGAATCAACTGAATTATCTACCATTTGCGAGCTAATCGAAAGAAGTAATCTGAATCAATTCAACTGAAGGTTTTTAGATTCGTAGTATAATGAAAAGTAATAAAAAACCGTTTACATTTGTAGAGTAGTTTTATTTATTTTTTCTACTCCTGTACCTACTTTTATTAGTCTTTTACATAGTCACGAACACTATTATAAGAACATAGATAATATGACTTCAGAAAAGTCTATAACTCTATTCCCCATAACAGCTCTCGGTGTCGTAAAGTCGCCCTAACGATACGCTACAGATTACTAAGTGTAGCCTGTTAATCATATTTTAACGATTGTGAAATAGGGACTATAAAACACCTAATGTTTTGAGAAATGATTTCAGTTATCTGATTGGTCGATTTTAAAATAGCTGTATTCTGATTGGTTGATACGAATTACAAAGTTTTTTTAAAAGATTTAAATTAGTTAAAGAGAAACACGTACCTAAAAGAACCTATCGTTCCGTTTGACAGTCGATGTGTATTGTGATTGGTGGATTTAATTTAGTGAAGTATTCTGATTGGTCAAATTAAAATGTTTTGGAATTGTAAATAATTCTTTTTTCCATTCCGTCAATTTAAAAACAAAGTAAACCATAGACACATATTTTGTCATTTTCTTGTTTCCCGCTCGTTTGTTGTTCTTTACTTCGTTCGTTCGTTTGTAAGTTTTTTCGCTTAATTTTGCATTTCATTTGAAACCTAGTCGTAGAAAAAGTATTGTATGCAACGGTGTATAACTAAGTCAAAAAACACTCGTGGCGCTTTCCTTTACGATGTTCGCCTTCGGCTCACATCGTAACTCACGCCACTCATATATTTTGACCTCTCTTATACAACTATTGCATAAACTACTATAACGAGAGTACACATTAAAAATTATAATTATGTGTATGTATAATTGAGAGTAATAAATATTATTTGAGATCACTTGATCTAGAATAATCAATTATACATTTGAATATATATTAGTATTATACATTTGAATAGATATAATTTTATCTTAGGTTATATTTCAATGTATTCAAGAAGTAAAAACGCTATCTATTCTATAGTTGATTGAATCATCAACTTTCTAGAAGTGTAATACATAGCTCTAGGTTAAAGTTATTGGAATACATTAATGAAAACAAAGAAATATTTAGTTTTTAAATTTATTTTTACATCACTTTATTGAAACAAATTAAATTTCATAAGAATAAGAACACTTAAAATTATTTCAATTGTGTCGTTATAGCAACGGTGCTCTAACCTCCAACTGCAGCGCCTCGACGCGTCCAGTACAGCCTCATGCCGCCATATGTTACTAGCCTTGCGATGATTAACTTAATTTCATCGTCATGACTGCCCCTGCAGTCGTTTCTGGATGCACATAATAATCGCAATGTCTCAAGCAACTCATGTTTTATGCTTTCATCCATTCTTGTAATGTTTAATACAACATTGGTTTATAAATAATCATGCAATACTGAAACAATTCGTATGCAATAAGCTAATATATGTATCAGTATGCCTCAATTATAAATAAGTACTCAGCTTACTATAACGAATCATAATAGGACATGTAAGTATATATTTGTCCCTTTCGCTGACTGGAACTTGTGTGTTCGTAATACGAGCAGATTAGATTAGGCAATTTTTTATTTTTCAATGGTTGAGTAGTCAAGAATTATTCTTAGAAGTATAGAAAAGTCAACACACATATTTATACATTATATTCCGTTTATTTTATAAAAAATATTTTCCAAGTACCACTTATTCAAACAAGCTGCATTTTTGAATGCACATGTATTAGAATGATAAATACAATTTGAATATCGGATGATGTTGCATATTTTTCATGAAGTGTTTCTAATTAGGACAGTCAATAAATTCTTCAAAATTATGAACATTATCATTTTCTAATATCTCCTTCATCCATCTCACTTTTTCACAACCTTTTGTATAAATATGTTTATTTTTACAAAAATTCACTATCTATCTATTATAAATTTAAAATACGGACCATAACCCTCATTCCATAAAATTCCTCTATTTGTTTCTACCCATGCAACCTGTAATTTTTCTGTCTTTGTTAATTCATAATATGGATATGGTGGTTTAATCAACATTAGAAGAAAACTATTCTTTTACACACTTTCACTGGCTCGCTATTCACTACCGCCTCCTCGGGCCTGTCTCCCAGTTGCTCTAAGAAAAAAATCAGTGTTCACTTTCTCCACGTAGTCTCTACCCTTCACCAGTTTGACGTACGCACATCGCTCAAACCAGCGTGCGTGCTGTTCCCATGGCACATCTCCCTCCTTCCAATCCTTTAGTCCGCCATCACAATAATAACATTTTGTTTGATCACCGCAACCCGTATAATAGAAACCAGCTTCCGCTAACTCTTCTGGTCTTTGTGCCATACTACAAGGCCAATTTATAAAAGTTTCCAACCGTGCCGCTTCCGCTGCATACGAGTATTTTGGGTGTGCAGGACCCTGTAGACTCATGGTGACGGTAATGGTGGAAGGAGACATGTCCGTGCGATCGTTTTCTCCTGTCATTAAGTTACTATGTGCTTGGGGCGAAATAAATCTTATTTTATCGTCTAAATCGCATAAATTTGAACTGATCCCTAACAGCGGAATAAAGCTGTTCAAATCTCACCCGCATAATAAGCACTAAGTTGAACAGATCTCGCTAAACAGCGGTACAAAGCTGTTTAAATTTCATTGAGAAATCAATATCGGGTGTAAAAGTCCGTACTGTTTTAATATTAACTTTCAAATGAGCACAACGTAAGAAATAAATCTTTTAAATACTTTCGTGCCATTAAATATATCTATAAACTATTTGTCTTTTCTATCCAGCTGTTGAAACCACTGAAGGAATTGATGGATTTTCTATTGCATAAAATTTAACATTTTTTATCTGAGATGGCCGCAGACAAACGTAGTGGAAAATACGATGCCTTCTTATAGAGATAACAATGAATGGGAATTACGGCTTTGGCTGGGCAGGAAGTTAAATTGATGCTCTGAAGCATCCTGGTGGAGAAATAAATAAATGAAATAAATTAAAAAATACTTTAAAATATGATTATAAAGTTTTCGTTACATGCATTTAAATATTCATTGCAAACTAAATACAACAGTTAACGTCTTCAAGAAATATTTACCATTATCGGCTTAATAAAAAGTTGAATATTTTCTGAATTTATATCCGAGAATAATTTGCGTTATTACAGTTCAAAATCAGCCGTTTTTATTATACTGACTTGAATAATCCTATATGGAAAGTAATATGGTGCGTTCGCCGCCGGAGTAAGATGACTCCGTCTGTGTTGATCACCATGTACGAGGCGCGCTTGCTCTAGTCGGATTAAACTCAGTTGAGCTGACGTGAAAGATTTAACCTTAACATGTATGTGTTTTGATTTAATTTAGACTTTGGTTCGACTAACTTTACTACATATCGGCATTTACAATGCGAAAAATAATATTACTAGTTATCGTCCCCGGTTTTGCTGAACACAAAGTATACTTTTACAAGCTATTATTTAACTGCAATGTTTGTATAGACATATGTATGTATGTATGTTTGTTCACGTCAAATCTTATTCTTCGTATATCATTTGGATAAACGCACATTTCTGTTTATTGTTACTATTTTGTTCGAGGACATATATAATTTTATGTACAGCACTAAATAAAATATTATAAAAGTAAAACCACGGTATAAACTAAGTGGAAATATTGCTCTTCTTTTAGGCTTTGAGATGATTTGCTAGATCTTCTCGGAAACGATCTATTTAGGCTTTCTGCTGATACGTTAATACTTCATATATGGGATAGAGTCCACGCGGATTTCTACTACTTAAGTCGAAAGCGAGGCCCTGTAACACGTAAATGAATTATTAAGCGAAGACAGAGGAAAGCATTAGTTTTACTCTAAACACTCCGTCATATATGGCTAAACAATGTGGTTAAAAGCAATTATGTTGTGTGTTACATCAGAGCAAACAAGGGGGTGATATACGCAAATAAATCCGGTAGATAGATGTAATCAAGACGTATTGTATGAGTTGTGATAAATTTGATCAAACCTAGTGACAGTTGCAACTAAGTCCGATGATAGATACAAGCAAGGCAAATCACCATTATAGGTTTAATCAAGTTTGAATTAACTTTATTGAAGAAATCAACAATGAGTGATTGAAGAAATCAACAATGAGTGATTGAAGCAAATATCTGCTGTGATCGAACTAAACACTTTTTTCATTTGTTTGCTTTTACAATGCGACCAGCGTCGCTATTGCCTAACGCACTCGCAATTGCAATCGGCTTCAAGGTGGAACTATTGTTTACATTTTGCATGAAGACTCGCCTTCGGACTGTCAAAAATGAAAACGGTTGCGATTGCGTGTGCGTTAGGCAATAAGCCCTCTGGTTAAGTTCATTCACGAAACATTTTCAAATGTTCAATCATTTAAACTTTATTGCTGCCATCGTTTGTTTTATTCATGTTGTGATTGATTCTAACAAGAAAATTAAGCAAAAAGCCACTTGATTGAAATCCATTTTTTTTTTCAACTAGCGACCCGCCCTCGCTTCGCTTTGGTTTATTTGAGTTTTCTATAACACACGTACATAAAACAAAATTTATTATACATAAAAACCTTCCTCTTGAATCACTCTATCTACTAAAAAAAACCGCATCAAAATCCGTTGCGTAGTTTTAAAGATCTAAGCATACATAGGGACAGACAGCGGGAAGCGACTTTGTTTTATACTATGTAGTGATGATAGTGATGATGGCAGCCTTGCTGTATTTCATATCAGTTAGCAAACAACCCGTTCAACTTGCCTTTTAACTTGAGAAAGAATATACACAAGAAATTGTTTGATAAAGATTGAGTTCAGAAATGTCGATATTATTGCTAACGCATTTAAAAACAGAATTGCGACATATCGCATCAATCCCACAAATAAAGTCGAGCACCTCACCCCCCGAGGCGGCGCGTTCCTGTGCGTCCGACAAAATTATGTTTTAAAAGTTATACATTTATCACTGCTTTAACACGATGCAATAAGTTAAATTTGAACTGTTTGCCTCCCTCGTGTTACCTCACTCGGGCACGAAACAGTTGAAAGTGTTTTCTGTGTAGTGAATAAATATATTTCTTCTTCTTCTTCTTCATTGTGTCACGCAAAGAGTAATGTATGTAAAACAACTTCATATCCACATTATTCAACTGTTCTTAAAACGGCCGGAATGTCTTCCCTCCATCGTGTAAATTATTTGAAGACATTAACAATGTCAGTATTAACATCTATGGAATAAGTGAAAAGAGCGCTTCAATATCAGAATTCGAGCAATGCGAATCAGGCTGGACTTATTCATCTATGAGTCATCTGGAAATTAATGTCAACAAATAAATAGTCCTATGAGAGGCGGCGTATTTAGAGCTACCACCTACAACTAAACAATCGAGAAGCTGCATTAATTATAAAACATAGTGTGATAAACGGTGCTTTCTACGGAATATCGTCACGGTATTATTTCCTGCGGAATCTAAATGTTTGCAGAGTAAAGTCATGTCCACACTATTCTTGTGTTTTGAATACGAAGGGTTGTCGTTTCCGCCTGCATTAGATGATATAAAACTATTTGAAGCAAATAATCCTGATATTAGTAATAATATTTATGGTATATTTATGCACGACCACGAGTGACGGGGGCATTTGTATATGGCCACAAACTACAGATGGATCATATTAATTTACTTTATATTGAACGATGTGATGTAGGGCCTATAAATTTAATTTGTATTGAACGACTATAGTCCTTACATTCAATGTATTTAGTAATTGACAAGTATATTTCTTTCGTTTTTGGTATAATTGTAATTGCTCCATTGTGTTTAGCTAATTCCCTGATAAACAAGTGTAAGTCATAGTTACTTAAATTATGAAAGACAACTGGTATAAATGGACACACTTTAAGCATTAAGTTGCAATGTGAATGAGCTGGACCTCTATATTTACCTGTAACATGATCGTGGTCGCGAACCTTATCATCGAATAATAAATTATTACAAATGTGACATATTGTAGCGTTCCGATATTATTTTTTTCTTGTTCTTCCGATAATTGTAACATAAGATTTTTAACATTTAAAATTTTATATAAGCGTCTAACATCTTCGATCAATCTTTCAATAAATACCTCCACGCAATCCGACCCCCCTGTAAGTTACGAATTTGTTTAAGTGTGGATCATGCGAACAACAAATATAATATGCAAAACATGAAGGTTGATGAATTTTAAAATTTCGGGTATTTCCAGTATTATGATCTTTACAATTAACTAATAAGCTTTCGAAATCGGCATATATAACAAAATTGTTTTTTTGCTGTCTATCAAAATTTTTGAATTGGAGTGTACTATTCTTTCTAGGTAATTCAGTTAAAACTTGTGAACAATTATGTGATATATATCTATTTTCAGAACAGAAAAACCGTAAACATGCTTCACACATAAGTATATATTTTACCTTTATATTTACTAAACTGTCGTCGTACTAATTTTATAAGATCTTTAATAAGGCAGTAGTGACCTTCGGTTCCTTGTTCAAAATATAATAAATTAACATGGTTTTTCTTTCGGTTTTTACTTAAATATAGAGGCCCAGTTACTGAGTTCTTTTTACTTAATCCATAAATATTAATAGTGATATCGTTAATGTCTTCAAATAATTTAACATCTTTACACGATGCATGGAGGGAAAGACATTCCGTCTGTTTTAAGAACAGTTGAATGTGGATATGAACTTGTTTTGCATACATTACTCTTGGCGGGATACAATGCAGCGACAATGCTCCATAAGAAACAGTGTTCATCTTTGTTCTGTATATTCAAACAACTTTTATTATTTTTTACAACTGCAGGCAACTATAAATGTACCGCCTCGCATTGGACAGTATTTATTAACGTTTAATTCTAAATGACTCACTGAAACAAGAGACCAACCAGATTCGCAATGCTCAAATTCTGTAACCTTCTCTTTAAATGTTTCTAAAGCATTCAAATACAACTCATTAGTATCACTGTTATTAAATACGCAATCATATTTTGTAATAAACGATTTCAACTGTTTCGTGCCCGAGTGAGGTAACTCGAAGATAGCAAACAGTTCAAAATTTAACTTAATGCATATGTGTTTAACCAGTGATAAATTTATAACTTTTAATACACTCGGCGTCAAAAATATCGCACCTCGTTGAAAATCAGATTCAAGCAAATCTAGCCCTTAGTAAAATTATCCCACCTCGTAAATATTTGTATCAATCGAAAGCACGTTTAATGTGTTTTAAATTAACAATATTTGATTTAAAGAAAAAAAAAGTGTTTTCGCAAACTGAGAGTTTCGAAAAAAAAGTGCCAAATTACGCGTTTTAATGGTCGCGAGTTGTGCCGTGTTCCAGGTGTATAAAAAGTCTGGTAAAGGTCAAATGTCAATAATTCGCTATCCAGATATTAAAGAGAACATATCTAAGGAGCTGAAGCAAAAAAACTACTCTCAAAAATGGAAACCACTGCTGCTGAATCAACCCAGGTGGTCGCACTGCTCCAAGCAATGTGATGTCGCTCGGCAACTGAATTTAAGCCGGTTTGCTGTCCGCCGAGTATACCTGCGGTTCCAGGAGACTGGAAACTTCATTAGGAGGCATGGAGCTGGCCGCTGACGCTGCACATCTGAAAGAGACGACCGCTTTATTGTGTCGTCGTCTCTACGCAATCGCTTCTCCAATGCTGTTGAGGTGCAACAGCGTGTCCGAGAAGCTCGGACGACCTCTTTTAGCACCTCCACCATTAGGAGAAGGTTGCGGGAGAAGAAGATTGTGGCCCGCAGGGCTGCTACAGGTCCCCAACTGACCGCACAGCATCGCAGAGACTGCCTGCAGTTTGCTCGTGCTCACGTCGATTGGACATTCGACCAGTGGAGGCAGGTTCTCTTCTCCGATGAAACGAGGGTCTGCCTCTACTGCAACGACAGGCGTAGAAGAGTCTACAGAAGGTCGGGAGAACGATTTGCTCAAGCCTGCATTGAAGAAACGGTGGCCTACGGAGGTGGTTCGTGCATGTTCTGGGGCGGTATGTTCACAGATGGCAAGACCGACCTTCTGTGCGTCTCCCGGACGGGGGGTACTCGCGGGCAGGGGTCTCTGACTGCTCACCGGGACGCCACGGAGATCCTGGAAGAGCATGTGGTCCCATATGCGGGTTTTGTCGGCACTGGATTCACTTTAATGCACGACAACGCCCGCAACCACACTGCATTGCTCGTTCGTGATTACCTGGGAGAGGTTGGGATCCCTGTTATGCAGTGGCCAGCGAGAAGTCCCGACTTGAGCCCAATCGAACACCTTTGGGATGAGCTGAAGCGACGTGTTCGGTCACGTGATGCCATCCCTACCACTCTCCAAGACCTCCAGGACGCCGTGACTGAAGAATGGAACCTCATTCCTCAGTCGGACGTAGTGAAGTTGGTTCGGTCAATGAAAGACCGCATGGAAGCAGTAATTAGGGCAAGGGGGGGTAACACTAGGTTTTAGGTTACTTTTAAGTGTCTTTTTTGTTTGTTTGTTAACCATTTCATTGATGTTAATTTACAATTTAATAAACATTTTTCTTGTCCTCGCATTAAACTTCTTTTTTTTTAAACCTGGTTACAATAATTATATTTTCTTTAGCTTTTTTAAAAAGAATATTTTATTACCTATCAAATAATACCTAACAGTCATACCTTTACCCTTGATTAAATAGGGTATAATGTCGGTTGAACATATTTTTCCCGAAGGTGCGATATTTTTGACGCCGAGTGTACATCATTTTGACGGTCGCACAGGAACGCCTCGGGGGTGAGGTGCTCGACTTCATTTGCGGGATTGATGCGATATGTTACGATTCTGTTTTTAAATGCGCTAGCAATAATGTCGATATTTCTGAACTCGGACTTTATCAAACAATTTTTCTTGTGTATATTCGTTCTCATATGATATTTATATTTATCTTTCGAAATTGCGACATTACATTTATCACATTTCATAAATAGATTTCGTCTCGACTCAGGGGATGATAGTTTAGCTGTAAAGATACAATTTCAATTTTAAAGACTTTATTATTTTAAACATAATTGAATAAATGAAGTAGGTATAGTAATATAAGTAAGTATATTGTTTAATTACACGTCAATTTAACTTTCTAATAATAAGTATTGTTAAAAGTTGCGGGACAATGTTTGAACTCTTTTCGAGTGGCAGCAACAAATTCCGTGAGGCGGGACCAAGCCTCAGTGTCAGTATCTGTTCTATTTTTTATAGTTAGGACACTATGCCGCCACCGATTCATAGGCTGTATATGCTCGATATCATTACATGAGTACACTTTTAACTCTATGTAATGAGATCCAGTTTTACTTTCACTAATTTGCCGTGAAATACCGTTAGCTAGCCTTCTGGTTAAATAAGAATAAATCGGCGTACCCTTCTTTGGCTCAGATGGAACCTTGACACTGTCCTCGTCACTGTCACTGCCGAACAAATCTGACATCGTTGGCTTCATGGGAGCAGTGATAGGGTTGATAACCGTCTTCTTTTTCTTTGAAGCAGTGGACTCGTTGCTCTTCTTACTCGAAGTCGAAGCCGATGGGATAGAACGCCCAGTACTTTCGCACCGAGAACGCTTGCTGTGTTTTTTGTTTTTTGTATTGAGCTCTGTTTCACGCTCGTCGTCAGAAAAGAATAAATCTTGGGCTAGAGACCTGAAATAGAAAAAAATATACACGAATAAATAGGTGCATAAAAAACACCAAAACCTGTTATTGTGTTCAAAATAACATCTAATAAAATATTGTTAAGCTATATTAAAAAAAAAAAAAAAAAAATAGTGACATGAATGAAAAGTACTTGCATTCTAATTATGTGATATTTTCGAATAGATGACTTTACAGGATAAAATAAATAGTATTAATATTGCAATACAAATGTCATGAATAGACATACATAAAACATACATGTCATGAATAGATGTACATTCTGTTTGAAAGTGATAAGTATACAGTAATAAACAAGACAATCTATTATTAAATGATGAATAGCAGATCTATTAGGTATTTATAATTTACAGCTGCTTTCGAATAGATAACTGCATAATTTGATGATTCTAAGAGTATATTAAACTACTTAACCCATGAAATGATATAAATGTATTCTATTTAAAATATATACCTAACAGATTTAAGTAAAATAATAAATATGAATATCAAGGGACAAATGTTACACCAATTGACCTAGTCCCAAACTGAGCTCGAGGCTTGTACTATGGGTACTTAATTACATAGACAACATCCATGACTCAGAAACAAATATTCGCGCTCATCACACAAATATCTGCCCTTACCGGGATTTCAACCCAGGACCGCTAGCTTCGTAGGCAGGATCACTACCAACTAGGCCAACGCATCGTCAAACGTAATACACATACATGTACTTACATTTTGACAGTTGTTGGGTGCTTCACGGGGTTCTTGATGATCTTGAGCGAGCAGCAGAGCTTGTCCTGAAGGATAGAGATCTGAGCAATGATCTTGGATGCTCGAAGTAAGGTTTATATACGCCTTGATTTTGCGTCATCCATGCCCATAATACAATAATTTTATTTCAAATTATAGACAAAATGCACTGTCAATATATATCCCATAACGAGAAATGCAGCATAATGGGGAATCACTTGATTAGTTTAATCTAAAATTGATTTTATTTGCGTGTCTTTAAGGTAGGTTCAACAAAACATTCATAAGAACCTGGAATTAAAATACTAATATTGTTCAGTGTCTTTGCTTGTATACATTTAAAAAACCAATTAGAAATAGCAACTACTGATATGTATCTCAATCTGGATTCGAAATACTAATATTGTTCTGTGTCTTTGCTTGTGTACATTTAAAACCCCAAAAAACTACTTCTAGACGTTACTAAGGGGTTCAGATTCAACTTTTAAAATTTTGGTTAGAGTTACTATGTTACACTTATAATTAAATAATGTGTCGTACAAGCAGACAAAAGTAATCATGTTATATATGATGTCAACACAGACGGAATCATCTTACTCTTGGCGCCGATCGCACCTTATATGAAATGTGTACTAATTGTCAGATTTTCAACTCTATTCTAACTCTAACACTTTGGTATTCTAATATAAATCGCGTAAATTACATAATCAAATCTATTCAAAAAATATTTTAACTAGTGCACGGTCCTATTAGCAGTATGTCGGTAAGTTAATAATTTGTAAAATATATTTTATTTGTGATTTTTATATTCATTTAAATTTCTTAAATATCTTATCATTGATTTATTTTTTCTCATTGACAAATCTCGTTGATTGCATAACGCAAATCCTATTTTATAAATGAGTGATAGGTAGTTACCTAATTAAAATAAATGGCAACTAACTAATATTCAATTATTCGATATAGACTAACTAAATACAATAAATATTTCATCTTTATAAAAACTAAAAAGAGCAATTTGTACAATGTACCTACATATTATAATCTTTTGAGATATATACGAAATGAATACCAATTAAAAAAAGTATTTCTCCATATACAATAATCTACTTATCATTTCAGGATACCTCAGAACATCTTTTCAACTTTATACCGGACACTCCGGTACAAAAAAAGTCTGCGAGCGAACGACGGCTGGGACTGGGCCTTAAAAGAAAATCAGAACCTACTGTTTACTCCTATGTTAAAAAACCACATCGCAGCGGTGCAATGAAAGTAATCAAAATTGAAATAATTGATAGTGACAAAATAGACCAGAATAACCAAATATGTACGGTCAGCCGCAAAATTGCATGGACACCTCAACGTCTATAATCCCGTGAACACGTGAGGTCACGTTCGTAACAAACAACCTAGATGGCGTTGTTAACTGAGCTAGTGAAATTGTTGTTTACTTCAACTTTATGAAGTTATAGTATTAGAATCGATAATTTCGCCAGTTAACTAAAAGAGCCACTGGCTTAGTTAGTTGACACCTTGTTTTTACGCGGGGTCAGTCTGTGGGTCGGGAGATCGTAACTGCGTTTTGCATTTTTTTTAATAAATATTGTGTCACACTAAATAAATGTATTATGTTTTTAAATAATTATCGTTTTTAAGAAATGATACAACTTTTGTTATTTAAAATGAAAAAAACTTTATTTCTTGTATAACATCTTAATTTAGTAAACTGTTTACATAGATTGTTTATAATATTACCTACCTTTGTAACAATAATATGACTATCTAATACTTAACATATTATTGCGGTAATAACTTAAGTATTCGTTTCCGAAATCGGAAAGAGGCTTGAAGTTGAACCACAATAACATAGTAATTACTAACAAATATTTGGAGACCGGGCTACCTTCAGTCAAACGCATTATGGTTAACTATGTTTTGATCACTTATCTATGCATAAAAACTGAAAGTTCGTTTGTAAATGGTGTGATTTGTCTTATTTAAAATAAGATAATTATTTATTGTTGCAAAATAGTATAGAAACGTTAAAAAAGCGAAAATAATGTTCACTTTTGTATTAATTACTTACGTTAACCCGATCTCCACTTGTCCCCTCGTATAACCCCCACTTATATAATAAACTTTAATATCTAGTATAACCCCCACTCTGTTCGATCACAGCTTGCATTCGGGAAGGCATTGAATCGATAAGATTCTGACATAGATTGGATCCACGAATACTATCCCATATTTTTGAACAATGGTCTTCCAAGGCATTCGGAGTTCGCTCATTCTGGTGATCCCAACGTTGGACAATGATACCCCATAAATTTTCGATTGGATTTAAATCCGGTGACCTTGAAGGCCAGGGAATAGCCCTAATATTATTGTGCTGACCAAACCACTCCCGCACACTACGTGAACGGTGTATGGGACAGTTATCTTGCACAAACGTTATCACCGGCAACTCCTCCTCTGGATACACATTGCGAACGGTGGGCAACATGGTGTCCTCCAACATTTCCATATAATTAACACTGTTCGCTCTACTGGGAAGTCTAACCAGTTCTCCTGGGTCAGCCGCACTCATCCATCCCCACATATTTACGGTTATACGACCAGATTCCATGTTGGGCACTACATGATTGTCACTATACCGTGTATTATTTCGGCGCCACAAGCTTAGTCGTCCGTGTTGGCTGGATTTAAAAGTCTTTTCATCTGTAAAGATGACATTACTCCAGTCGAAATGTAAATACTCCAAAGCGAACTCTAACCTTGCTCTTTTATGGCTTTCTGTTAGCAAGGGTTTGACAGCATGCCTACGATGATGCAGACCCTCACTATGTAGAACACGACGAATAGTATCTGCACTTGTATTAAATAATCCAGCGTAGTGGGTTGTTCTTTTAAATCCATCTTCCTTATAATCCCTCACCAGGGCTTGACGCTGGGGTGTGCTTATGAGTGCTGGTCTTCCCGTTCTTTGCCGGGATAGCAAAGATCCGTCCTCTTCAAACCGCCGTATCCATAAAACAACAGTTTTCCTCTGTAAAACAAAACAGAAATTTATAATAACAATTAAAGATATAAAATGCTATAAATAAAAACGAAATATAAATTAATTTTATAAAAACATGAGTGACTACTTACGTTTACACCGGTTTCTCTAGCAATTTCTGACAAATTTCTGCCTTGACCGTGCAAAGCAATTATTTGCGATCTTTTGACCAGGTCAATATTGCAACGAGAAGTCATTATTTAAAGAAAATTCAACGAAAGTAAAATTAACACAAAAAAGGCAATCGATTAAGCAGCTAACGAACGAACGAGCGTAAGTCTTTGTAATAATCATTCTGGTATTTATAAATCTTAAGTCTACCCTCTTTAGCAGTTACATTAAGCGGTTTCATGCGAAAATAAGCAAATCATTATAAACTAGTAATTAATTTCGACGCCACAATAAAAGGTTTGATGGTCCAATGGCATGTAAGGCCGCCCTCCTTTACGACCCCGAGTGTCCCGGGTTCGATCCCACGTCGAGGAAGAATGTTTTTGATAATTTAACCTCTTAGTTTGGAATTGACTAACATTTCATAATATAACTACTACTATACTAAAATATTGAAACTATAAAATAAAGAAAATAATGTTTGATTAGGTTGCGTATGAGCAAATAAATATTTTTTTAATATTTTAAGATCATTACCTATAGCAACGCCATCTAGGAAGATCTTCTTGAACCACTACGAGCAGATAGATGGTCAGTTTGCACCTCAGAGCATTATCTTTATGAACTGTCCATGCACTTTTGCGGCCCACTGTACGTGTGATGCTGAGTTGTGCGCGCAATACGTGGTGAAAAACATTCACCTTGACGATGTTTACGCGTCGACACGAAGAATCATTGAAAAGATGGAGGAGTCCATAACATCGGACACGTGTAATAATTACACATTATTATAAACGTACCTAAATTGTTGAGCTTTACGCTTAAGTGTTATAGTACTTAAATTAGGCTCGTGTGTGTGTGTGTTCATAGATATAGATAGTATGTAAGTAAAGTATATTTTATATAGTTACGTTAAATAAATTACATTTGGAGTAACATGTTGTTAATTTATTTATGTTCGTTTGACGCCTTTGGTATGTTAACACTTTAGTATAGTGTTTATTTAACATCATGTTTAAACTGACACATTTTAAATTAAAGTTCCTCTCGCCTTTGAATGTTCACACAAATCTTAAAAAACTAATTCAATACAGAAAGACTAAAGTCAAAATCGAAGAATAAAATCTATCCAAGAATAAAACCAGGCCAAATGACTAGTTAGAATATAATTGTCAGAGCTCGCTGGAATGCAGCTCGCGTTACGCTTAAGTTGCATTATATGCCTTTATAATTATAATCCTTAGTGACAACCGGTGCATTAGACTTTGAAACGTTATGAGATTACTTCCTATATCCGGAGACTATTAGTAGGTACTATAAAATTAAAATCATTTATAACTTAAGTAGATTAATTAAATTTGACGTTTAAAACATCGACTTTTGAATAGATGAATTAAGACTTTTTGAATAGATGAATTCAACTTCGAATACATTAAGTCACTTTCGAAAAGGTTTAGGTATAGTTTAAACAACGATTTTTTAATAGATAAATTACGATTTTTAAATAGATCGGTACACCCTGATCGACATCTTAAATAGAAGAATTCAGTTTTTGAATAGTTGAAATTAGGGGATCTGGATAACTCAGATCTGTATCCAGATACCCTAATTTTAATCTACTAATGGCTGGTCGTCATTGGTCGAGGTTGTGTCAAATGGAAACTTGTAACCTGTAAATTGCAATTTGTAACTTTATAATTATAAAACAGGCCCGCACCGCTCCAAACGTACCTCTTTCGCTTACAATACATTCACCAGCCTGTTCATGCACGTACGTCGCACAGTGAACAAAATTATTGATTAAGCTGGACAAAAAAGCGAGTCAAGGTTCTTATAATACACTACCAATTTGTTTTAACGATTTTCACTCCTTGCTATTTTGGCAAGGTGTATTATGTCTCACTACCAATAATGAAATCTGAAATCCTTTTTTTTAACTATCGTCAGTTTTTAACATTATTTTTCTAAATGTCAGTAATTCGGTAAACGCAATCAACATCTCACATTTGTATATACAAAGGTTATAGTTTTAGACATAAGCAACAATCAACAACAAATCAACAAACGAACAATCGTGTTACAAATCATAAGGTGTCCATGGAAGGCGGTGACCACTTTACATCAGATGACTACAGCTTGTTTGCCCCATCTAAACTTAGCTTTTTCTTTTCTTAACATTAACGTGCAGCACATATTTCGACAGTTCTTTTTAAAACAATATAACGTTTCTAAGCATTTTTTTTGATCAAGTGAATATTTTCGGAAATAATCGCTTCGAAAGTAGTATAATTTGTATCTCCCCTCTTTACCTATGAAATCGTTAGACCAAAAATATAAAAAAATGAGAATTGGGTAAGTAAAGTTTTTGGAAGAGATGTAAATTATATTTTTTTTCGATAGTCGTCATCCTTAAGATCATAGAACTGCGGCTCTTTTACTTTTATTTCCTCTAATATTTTAGAAATCTTTTTTTTAGTTATGAAGTTGACATTTGTACACTTCAATGACCGACAAGCTTGTTGCCTTCGTATTTAATGAAATAGAAAAAAAAACTGTCACTTCTATATCTGTCAACGTCAAATCAAATCAAAGTAAACAAACGGTTTAATTCAAATAAGTAAATTCAAGTAAATCTTTGTAATACTCCATTTCCACAGTCCGTGTGGGATTGCCTGAATTCATTGCGTGGATTGTACAATTCAAAAGTGCTCTCGTGGCTATCAAAAAGCAGAGCAAGAGTCGTCGAAAAAGGAAGAAATCGGTGTCCAAGAAGAAGTGCCAAAGGGTTCGAAAATAAATCTTAGACCAAATATCGTGCAAAGCTCTTAAAGCAAAGCGGCAAAACGAAAGTCCAGAGTTCGTTCTGAGATCGTTAAAAATATTTCTAAAAACACTGATCACATGAAACACAAGCAAACAGAAAATAGCCGTTGTATTGAATTGTTTGTTTACTTTGATTTGATTTGACAATGACAGATATAGAAGTGTTTTTTTTCTTTTTCATTAAGTACGAAGGCAACAAGCTAGTCAGTCATTGAAGTGTACAAATGTCAACTTCATAAGTAAAAAAAATATTTCTAAAATATTAGAGGAAATAAAAATAAAAGAGCCGCAATTTCTTGATCTTTAGGATGACGACTATCGATAAAAAATATAATATACATATCTTCCAAAAACTTTACTTAGCCAATTATTTTTAACATCTTCGGTCTTCCGTTTTTGAGTTATTGCCGAAAAACTGCGCTTCTCAACAAAAGGATGTAGTTAAGTGCGATGAAGATACGTTCTTTTGCTGGTGCACTTTTCCACATCGTATTTTTGAGATAGCATGATGTGGTTGTAATAACCTCTTCGAAACCCTACACTGTGTATGATACGACATGCTCTTGCCCGGTTTTTTTACAAGCTTTCATTAGTTTCACCCTGTAAAACGTTGTCTGTAATGAAATCTTGCAAGTTAAATTTGACCCACTTCCTGGTTTCCGATTGAGCTGAAATTTAGCATACCTACGTAACTTCGATGTCAATACAATAATATGCATCGAGCTGGACTGATGATGGAATCTGATGGTGGCGGTAGGATCTCCGCTATACTTAGCGTAGGTAGACCCACAGTGTTGGGACTCATTGGGTCGGTCTTGATAAGCACATAATTACTTAGTAAAAAAAAATACAGTCGGTAGTAAAAGCCGGTAAAAGTCGGTAATAAATACTTTTTTTTAATGATTTTTGACTTATTTAACCCTTCGTCTGTGTTAAGACTCATAAGTTTGTTCCCCTCGTCTGTGTTGGTATGACGTCATCAGTGTCACGTGACCGAGGTTAAACGCTCTCTTGCATTTGGTTTCGACCAACTGAATATTATCTATGGAAGTTTGAATTTTTACGATTTTCTACAAGAAATTTAGGACCCTATCTTCAAACCACGAAAGCCCATATTTAAATAAAACAATTAAGGGTCAGGACCAAAAAGTTGTCCACGCTAACTCAATCAATTAAATTTTCTATGAAACTTTCGTTGTGACACGAAAATTAGCCATACAATTGTATACTTTTCGTCGCACAACGGAACTTTTTTCGTCTTTGTCGTTTGTATGGTTAACTGCGCTTAACTGTGGTCCAACTTTTTGGTCCTCACCCTTAAATCACGTTTTTACGGATCCTTATGACACACATACGACGGTACAGTCAGGCTCAGGATCCTAAACCAACTCAGACGAAGGGTTAAGTTTTACTTAACTCCAGCTGTTCCGGTGTCTGAGTAATCAAATCTCGCAAGTTAGGTACGTTTGAGTAACTTCCCGGTGTTCGATTGAGCTGAAATTTGGCATACTCAAGTAAGTTTGGTATCAATGTAATATTATGGTACCATTGAGTTGATCTGATGGGGTCAGAAGGTGGCAACAGGATCTCTGCTGTACTTAACGTGGGCCCAAGAAGTTGGGGCTCGCAATTGTTATCAATTGTGTATAATTACACTGTAAATATAGGTACATATTCAATGTTAGAACAGGAGTAATGGACACACAAAGGAAGTAAATTTAATAAAAGGCTGCATAAAGTGGTGGGAATATCTTTTGATCGTCCCACGCTATTATACGTTTGGTATAATTTGATTTTATTGGAAGCTTATTTAAGTGGCTTTCAATAATTAGCATTCACAATTTACAATACATTTTGCGTTTCCGTCAAAGCCAATTTAATGAGACCGCAGGCAGAGGGGCCCATTTTAATTAGAGCTTTGTGAACTGTCCGGTGCAAACAAATACCATACATACATACATACATACATAAACTCACGCCTTTATTCCCAGAGTGGGGTAGGCAGAGCTACAGAATTTCAAACAACTCTAAAAACTTGTTGATAATTCTGTAACCACATTTTGCACACTTGCAAACAAATACCGTTTGGATATATTGCACGTCATGGCATTCAATCTACATACCTATACCTACATAAATATTTAACGGTCGGCTAAATGATAGTTTGGAGAGACCGGAAACGGTAATTTTGTTTGATTATGTACCGCTTAACCCTTAAATGCATAGCGTTTCGAAAATCGAACGCATCTTTAAAGTTCATTTCCAAATTTGAATTTTGATAAAACTACAAATCTTACTCCATAAATTCTAAGTTTGAAATTTACTTAAAATGTATGTTTGAAATTGAACTTTAAAATATACGATGTAAATCTACATCATTATGCATTTAAGGGTTAAATTGTAGTGTTTTACCAAAAAGTATTTTGCACTGTGCTAAAAAGTTACCTTACTAAAAAAACAGAGCAGATTTTTCAACATCTCTTATTATCTTGAGTATAGGTATTAATTGTGTACAGTACGATAGCTCTTAGAAGATGCTTAGAGCTTGTACTTGTCTCTCACTCACTCTCATACGCTCTTATTACTAGGGAGTGGGAGAGAAGTACAAACCCGAAGCACTTTCTAAGTAGGTACTCATAGATTGTACCGGTATTTCTATACAGATTATTTATCGATATTGGATAAAGCCTGTTGTACAGTAGGTATAGGTTAAAAACTTAAGTAAAGGACCTCTTTCATGTAGTTCACACATTCGACCATTGGACATTCTATATTTGAAAGTTGACGTAAATTCCATATTAGTTTGTGTACAAACTACATGCATACTTAAGATT
This sequence comes from Acleris laterana, assembly GCA_963966035.1. Lineage (NCBI taxonomy): Eukaryota > Metazoa > Arthropoda > Insecta > Lepidoptera > Tortricidae > Acleris > Acleris laterana. The sequence continues at coordinate 15,296,431 of OZ014443.1, forward strand.
TTTACCTTTACTTGGTTTAAAGCAGTCTTTTCGAATGTGTTATTAAATTCACGACCCCTTTATAGTAAAAAAACAATCTGGCAACCCCCTAGGTCCGTAATAAGACTCGTGTCGGACCTACAACCCTTGCTTTTTAATTTTACCTGGTTAGCAACCGCCACCCTCCGAGCGAGACTGGCGCCTGCGGGGCCGCCGACGGGTTGAAAAAACTGATTGAAAGAACTTTTTAAAAGCATTCGTGAATCCTTAAAAAAATAAGTATTTATTCTTCATCTCGATTTGTAAACATGTCGTTTTTGGTAGAGGGTTCCTTAGTTTCTGAAGGGGAATAATTTGTTAAACGAAGCAAAGGGTTATGGCTAAGGGTGTCAATTTAATTGAGTAAAGATGTAAACAAATTACCTAGTAGGTACCTACCGTTTGACAAATAACGACATTGTTTATCAAGTGTGTTTTAATTTTAATACCTAGTTATTTAATCTTAAACTTAAATATATAAGTATCAGGGGACAATGGGACATCAATTGACCTAATCCCAAACTAAGCTCTATGCTTGTACAGTCAACAGCATTAATAAGTGATCATTTATGTACCTTGTCACTTTAACGTCGTGTTTAAAATGTTATACAAAATTGTGAAAACGGTACAGAAATGGTCACTTATTTATGCTCTTGACTGTACTATGGGTACTAGACAACGATATAAATACTTATATAAAAAAAAATATTTAAACACCTATACATATACACCGTGTTTTTATTGATTTACGATAACTTCGGCATATTGTTAGGTACACGTATAGAAACTACGTGGTACATTAGATTTTCCAATATTGCAAAAAAAAAAAATTTTTTTGTTTAGAACAAAGTAATTAAATGTTTTGTCTTCAATCATTCTAAAAGGGTCTTTAGAGTTAACTCATAGTTAGTGTCAAATACGTCAAGTCAGCGTGACATACACACACACAAGTAAAGATAACACTTGACAGGTGCACGATCGCTTGACTTGGCGGGAAGTATCTTGCTTACTGTGTAAGAGGTCACCGGTTCGATTCCCAGGTGGGTCTCTTTTATTTATTAGAGATTTTTTTATAAGTTCATATTTTAATTACCCAGTATTTAACAATAACGTGCGTATCATAATTACATTTTAGGATAGTTACATTTTTATCGTCGGTTGAGTGCAAACAAGCACCCTAAAATAACAAAACAAAGTGAAAATGTCTTTATTTCTTAAATGGATTTAGCAGATTGCTCTAATTTTTAATATTCTCATTCATCATAACTAATTACTTAATGGTTTATAAAATGAAAAAATTCGTTGCGTTGTTTAAAATAATTTTATTTAAAATTTAGAATAAATGGCCGCACAAACATCAACAGTCATTTTATTTATTAGGCACTTTATGATTTATTACAATAAAAAACCTAGCATTACTTAAAACTGTAAAAAAACATATCAACGGTATCAAACAATGAGTATAAAAACAAATAGGTATCGTGCGTATTTACAACGGATTTCACAAAACTGTTTAGAAATCCTTCAAGCGGCATGGTCTGCAGATCATAAGTTATCACAAAGAACGAAATCACCTTCTGTTGAGTAACAACTTTTCAAGTATTTAATTCTAGGTGTACAAATAAACATACGGGCACTTTTAACACAGGATTAGCCAAGCAAAGAACGATACTGTGGGTGACCGAGGCAGAAAAAACAAGAGCTTTGAATAGTCAATTATGTACGTGTCTCGAACAATTTTTTTTCTAAAAGAGCACGAAATTTGGTCAGAACATCTTCGTCCGCGTGGAGCTCGTTTAAACTGTTCCCGAGGGATCAGTGTAGCCTTTATTCATCCTGAAAGTCCGTTCTAACTATTGGTGACACAATGTTTGAAATCGGCACAGTAGTTTTTGAGTTTATCCATTACAAACATACACACATACAAAAATACAAACCTCTCCTCTTTATAATAATATGTTTATCCTGAAAGTCCCTTCTAACTATTGGTGAAAGAATTTTTTAAAATTGGCACAGTAGTTTTTGAATTTATTCATTACAAACGTACACGCACATAATCATTGGATAGCTACATTATTAATACGTTAACCAAAGAACCTTTTATGATAGCTAAGTACCTAATGTGAATGTTTGAACCATCAAGAAGCCTAAGCTATTCAACCTAAACAACCAAATTAAATTTAATGAAACTAATGTGAATGATTTTCAAAATGACCACCTTCATGCTCTAAACAAAGGTGTAATCGTGTGCGTATCTGACGATTTAAATTAACTTCAGTAGCACGCATGTCATCAGCTACTTCCCGAATCCTTATGAGTAAATCTTCTCGTGTTGAAATTGGTTTTGAATATACACGCTCTTTAAGAGTTCCCCAGACGTAAAAGTCCAGGGGCGTTAGATCGGAAGACCGAGGACACCAAGCAAGGGTTGGACTACCGCGTCCAATCCACCGGCCGGCGAAATTTGTATTTAAATATTCGCGTACGCGAAGAGCAAAATGTGCAGGTGCCCCATCATGCTGTATCCAATGTGTACGTAGCGTTTGTAATGGTAATTCTTCAAAGTAATCCATAGAATGGAGAGATTGTAAAAATTCCAAGTAATTTTCACCGTTCAGTCTGCTTGGAATTTCTATGGGACCTATCAGTTGGTTATTTAAAATTCCTGCCCACATATTGACCGAGAACTCATGCTGAAAAGAAGACTCTCTGGCTAGTTTAGGGTTGTGCTCTGACCAATGATGGAAGTTTTTTGTATTCATAATACCTGCTCTTGTAAATTGTGCCTCGTCCATCCACAATATTTTCCCGATGAGTTGTGGATCTTCTGTCAAAAGTGCGTTCATTCGTTGGCAGAATGCAATTCGTGAAAAGTTATCGTGCGACAAAAGGCCTTGCACTTTGCGATAATGATATGGATGTAGACCGTACCGCTTCCAAACTCTCCAAACCTTATCGTGATTTACATTGTAAATTTGCCCCACACGTCTTGTTGACAAGGTCGGATCTTCAATTATTGCGTTCACGATCCCGTCTTCGTCCTGTACTGTCAAATTAATATCCCTTTCGTGAGGAGTCTGTTTTAAACCCTGTTCTCTAAATCGTCGGTGTAACTGTAAGGCCGCCTTTAGGCCGCCTTTACACCTGTAAGTTTTACTTACGTAAGTGACTTACGTAAGCAACTTACGATAAATTTTCAAGTGTAAACACTCGTTGTAAGTGACTTACTGTAAGTTCTTACAACTTACGTAAATTGGAAAATTGCAAGTCTAAACGCGTTCGAGTTTGTTTACGGAAGCGACTTACAACTTATCGAACTAAATTGATAAGTTGAGAACTTACAAAAAAAAAATCCTCCTCTAAACAAAAACAAAATAAAGACTGGTCTCCAGACGAGGTAGAAACTTTAATTACTGCTTTTGAGGCACGTCCCATACTATGGGACTACAAAAATAAGGAGTATAAAAACCGCGTAAAAACAAATTGGTTGCATTTTGAACTTAGTGAAATATTTAGTACCACTCCAGAGGAAACTGCTAGAAAATTGCATAATTGTGACAAAATTAAATAAAAAGAAGAGCGGCAGCGGTACTAATGAAATTTATGTGTCAAATTGGCGGTATTTTAATGCCCTATCGTAAATCGAAGAGTGACCATAAGTTTCTCAGGTGGTGAAATTGCTGGTCGAAAATATGTATCTTTTTTTAATGATTGTTGCAACTTTTTCCAAAAGATATTCAATACTTGTCGAATTAATTCTTATAAAATTAAAATATTGGTCTCGGTCTTCCATTCTCCTCCTCCTCCTCCTCTCCTTTAAAAGATTTTCAAACGCACCTCGTGCTATTCTTTTTTCTAGCCAAGATTTTACCCAGCATTGTCTTTTCTTTCGTTTAGTTTGGATAAAATTATATACATATGCAGCAGCTGCTTGAACGTGGCGACTTTGAGAAGGCATTTTATTTACTGATTTAGTAAGCAATGTAAATGGGCGTGTAATAACTTACGTAAGTTTAATTTCACAAAATTTACATAAGCATTATTTACTGTAAGTTTATATCAAGTGTAAATGCAACCGTAAGTAAATTATGTAAATATTACGTAAGTAACTCACAGGTGTAAAGGCGGCCTTACACCTGTAAGTTTTACTTACGTAAGTGACTTACGTAAGCAACTTACGATAAATTTTCAAGTGTAAACACTCGTTGTAAGTGACTTACTGTAAGTTCTTACAACTTACGTAAATTGGAAAATTGCAAGTCTAAACGCGTTCGAGTTTGTTTACGGAAGCGACTTACAACTTATCGAACTAAATTGATAAGTTGAGAACTTACAAAAAAAAAATGTCCTCCTCTAAACAAAAACAAAATAAAGCGTAGTTTCCAGACGAGGTAGAAACTTTAATTACTGCTTTTGAGGCACGTCCCATACTATGGGACTACAAAAATAAGGAGTATAAAAACCGCGTAAAAACAAATTTGTTGCATGTTGAACTTAGTGAAATATTTAGTACCACTCCAGAGGAAATTGCTAGAAAATTGCATAATTTAAAAGGACAATTTAGCCAAGAAGTGACAAAATTAAAGAAAAAGAAGAGCGGCAGCGGTACAAAAGAAATTTATGTGTCAAATGCGACTTTGAGAAGGCATTTTATTTACTGATTTAGTAAGCAATGTAAATGGGCGTGTAATAACTTATGCAAGTTTAAATTCACAAAATTTACATAAGCATTATTTACTGTAAGTTTATATCAAGTGTAAATGCAACCGTAAGTAAATTATGTAAATATTACGTAAGTAACTTACAGGTGTAAAGGCGGCCTAACAATAATAATTGGGTAAGGACCAAAAAGTTGTCCACGCTAACTCAATCAATTAAATTTTCTATTAAACTTTTCCGTTGTGACACGAAAATTAGCCATACAAATTGTAGGGATACTTTTCGTCGCACAACGGAACTTTTTTCGTCTTCGTCGTTTGTATGGTTAACTGCGCTTAACTGTGGTCCAACTTTTTGGTCCTCACCCAATTACGGTTTGTTTAACATAAAATAATCTTAACATAGTATAAATTAAAGTCGCTTCCGGTGTCTGTCTGTCTGTCCCTATGTATGCTTATATCTTGCAAACTACGCAACAGATTTTGATGCGGTTTTTTTTAGATACTTAGAGTGATTCAAGAGGAAGGTAAAAAAATAATAAAGGAAGGTAATATTCCCTCGGGAACCGCGTAAACGAGCTCCACGCGGACGAAGTCGCGGGCAACAGCTAGTTACTAATAAATGAAGGAATAAAGTACACATTAGAAATACTTACATTTATGAACGTATGAGGGTTAGGCGTCCGTCGGTCGGGATAACGCCGCCTATATTCTCGTGCCGCTTCAGAAGCATTGCCGTCACATAAGCCGTAAATGAAGTGCATTTCAGCTTCTTCCTCAGGACGATAATTAAAACGAGGCATTTTTTATTTACATTTCCATTTCCTTGACATTGTCAGTTTACATTGACACGTAGGTATTCAATATCATAGACATAATCATTAGTGTGTTTATGATTATTCGTAAATAGGTTTTACTAGCCCTCCTAAGACTTCGCGAATTAACGTAAAGCAAGATAGAAGATAGGGCGTCGTTATAGGCGGTTTAACCCTCTTTGATGAAAAGAGACAGCTTTCAAAATACAGCAGTTACTGAGGACTAGGAAAACCAACTTGAATTTCATTCAATTTAATGTCATGTGAATACTCGTATACGTAACATAAGATACCTATTTTCTTTAACCTTCGTGTTGTACCTATAAACCTAACAATTGAAAACTCTTTACTCATAATAGGTAATTAAAAGAAAATTGTTAGGTATCAATTAAGAGCCTTTTACATTAGTTTAACGTGATTAACTGATTAATTTTAATAATTGAATATCTTTATAACCGTACGAGTTATCATATGTCTGTCTTCGGGAAATTAACTTTGTTTAACCTAAAGAACGTCCCCTTAAAGTTATCGTAAATCAATAAAAACACGGTGTAGAATCACATACATGACTATGGAACAAATATTCGCGCTTACCTCACAAATTTTTGCCCTTACCGGGTTTTGAACCCAAGACCGCGAGTTTCGCAGGCAGGCTCACTTCAAACGAGGCCTGTGCGTCGACTTCATATAAAAGTAAAGTTCATGTTCAAGGTGTTGTAATCATTAAGAAGACCTCACTTTATCTTTAAAAGTACATAAAAAAATAATTCCTTTTGACCTTTTTATATTTTTTCTCATTTTAATATATACTAACGCTAATATTCTCTATTATCAACTATTTATAAGTAGGAATCCCCTTTACCCTTTGTCTGTCGGACAAGACAACAGTTTCCATTAGTGCCCTTAACGAAAGCGGTATCAGGTATCTCGTGTTGATATCAGATGACCTTTATAAGTGTTAGCAACTGCATAATTAATTAATGTGTGTTTTTGTGGTTAGTTAAATGAAACCGTGATAGACTTAAGTAAAATGTTAATTTGTTGTCTTCACCACCAAACATGAACTTCCGTTTGGCGCCATGACTTTGACAGTTACGAGGCGTTGAAAAAGGAGGGAGTTTTATGGCGCCAACCCAGTTAGTTCGTTTTTGATCGTCGATAGGTAGAAGTGAAAAAGTGTGTAAGTGTAAGGGTTTGTCTGATTAAAAGTGAGTACCAACTATTCGTTTACTGTTTACTTTATGTATACCTCCCGCCTTTCTTAAACCTGGTGTGAGTGAGCCTTACCTCAACCTGCTTAATATCGTGCGGCAATTTTAGGTTAATACGATTCTAAGTTATCATGGCAAACAACTACAATTCCTATTCTGTTGGGAAAGGCTTGCCTCTCGCAGGTTTAAACCCCTTGCCTGCTAAACCTAACACAATCAGCCAAGCCCTATACCTTTACAGTCGAGGTTGATTTACCCGATAAAGTTTAAATATATTATTTATAATCTTATAACCATTTTAGTCAAGTTTGATTGAGAAGGTTTGGGGCTTCTAACATAACGTCGGTGCACTTGCAATACCGCGTAAGTAAAAAAATTAGTAGTTGCAAAATGTACCTTACTAACTTAGGTGCTAAGGTGTACTTTGCAACTTATTTAATTTGTTAGTTACGCGGTATTGCAGGAGCTCTGACGATAAGTCTTAGATGAATGAAGTCTGGGCGTCTGAGCTTCACATCGAATTAAATATCATATTACAGTGTGTCAATCCTAAGAGATGAATAAACGGGGCAGTTGAATGAATGAATAAGTTTATTTGTCAAGTGTGCGTAAATAACTCACCATAATCTGCCAATAGACTGGCGTACAAATATTAATCATATAAAGTACAATATCTAGAATAGTTTGAACGTTTTTATAAATAAAATGGAGATGTTTCGAGATTTAAAGTTTTATTACAAGACAAACATAGACAGACAATGTTAACAGTGCGGAGGCCAAAAGGTAAGAGAGCCACAGATTCTGATGGTTTCCTAATGACAGCTGACAGCTGTCACAAACATTACGTTTCGTTTATAGAGCTACCTATGTTCCTGTCTAAACATAGTTTCTATTGAACCTCACAAGAAACACAGTTCAATTTACTCAATTAGGAACTCATTGATGCTATAAAACGAGTTTCTTGTGATGGTATAGTGAAGGTCATCATACATCTACATAATATTTCTAATCCTCAGCAAATAAGTGTTATAAGTTTATCGTGTGTTGGGGCAAGCTTTTAACATCCAATGTACTCGACACGTCAACTTATAAGTGTGGAGGAAGCGAGGGTAGTTTGTCTGGATCGTTGCCAGTGAAAGGGAGTGGTCTCTGCCTACACCTACGGGAAAGAGGCGTGATTATATGTATGTATGAATGTGTCAAACTCAAACTAAAAATATCTAATGTATAAAAACACTTGCCTATAGAGATGAAACTAACATCTCTATTTTTACTTCAGCGGATATCCTGTTTCCCCCATCTGACCGGAACCAGATCAGTTTTTGACAAAATAATGCTTTTACATATATTTATTAGCAAAATCTTGTGTAAGGCGAAAAAGCCCACGACCGTTCCAAAATCAAAATCAAGTTATAAACTAAACATACTAACTAACAAACGTGTAAACAACTATTGAAAAGAGATAAATCCTATTAGGTATAAACCTACTTCCAGAGATAATTCTTAAACGGTCCACCTGATTTTTATCAAAACTACCTAAGAACCGCCCCAAATGTTTAACTCGATAATTAATCCGTATGAGAGAGACGATGCCATCAACAGAAATAGATAGACAAGCTACAACACCCATCAGAAAAAAAAACATATCAGGTAAAGAATATCTTCGTTATCCTTGTAATGTAACTCGTTATTGTAAAAAAAGACTCTTCTAGTACGATTAACTGTTTATATACCCCTTAACCCTTAACTAAACAATAGAAAACAAATACGATTAACAGAACATGGGAGACACCAAAAGTTAAGGGACGCTAGTAGTAGTAGTTTTTAGTTTATGGCATCCGTCACGTAGACAATTTTGCCAGTGTCAAGTGAATTAGGGCACGATGTACGGTATGTATGAGGCCAAAAATGTATCACCAACAGATGATCGGTTGAATTACCTAGGACAACACAAATGAAAATATGATAATTATATACAAATGAACCCAAATACCAAAACACAGAAGCACACATTAACTTTCTGTAGCTATTTACAAAAAGCTGGACGAGGGATGGGTGAAGGGAGTTTACTGGAATAGGAATGGACTGACTAAAGTTTGATTCTATATTTCTCAATGTACTCAGATAGGATATTGATGAAGGGGGTATAAATCAGTGAAAGAAGAAAAGCGAGATTAGAGGGGCGGGGAATATAATTTGGAAGAAGATTGTAAAGGGAAACAGGATTTTTACTGCAGTTAAAGAAAATATGGTCCACCGTTCCTTCATCTAAACCGCACTCGCATAAGGAGTGATCCCTTACCCGGATCTTGGCCAGGAAATGAGGAGAACAGACGTGACCCAGTCGTAACCGGATAATGGTAGAAGTAACACGTTTACTGGCAGTACGGTGACTAAAGAACCAGGGTTTAGCTGGGATGTCAGGTTGAATTGCTGCATAGTATTTACCCTTAATTCTCTGCGATAACTTCCACTGCTCACTCCAGCATACAACAAGGTCAGCTCTGGCCATGGAACGAAGGTCATGAGAGTAGCATTGTGAGTGAGTAGTCAACCCACCCACTATGGCTTCTTTGGCACAAGCGTCCGCTCTCTCATTCCCCGTAATGCCACAATGCCCTGGAATCCAGGCCACTACAACTTCTATGCCCGTCGAATGACATTTAAACAAGGCCTCTCTAATTTTTAAAGTTATATGGAAGACTTCTCTCGACCGAAACGGAAATTTAGAAATGTCTTCTAAACAGCTAAGGGAGTCCGTAAATATAATGGACTTGTTCAACTTATGTGACTCCACATAAGTCACCGCCTCTAGAAGAGCTATTGCTTCACCTGTATAAGGGACGCTAACTTGACAGCGCAAAGCGGGGGAAAATTAATCTGTCAAATTATTGTCCTAAATGCTAGGACTTTTAGCACAGTTTACATTGCTAAGCAACAAATTGCTTAAAAACAACACTCGTACTAAAAATATACTCGCAAATTTGTGACGATTTAATGATGTTTTTTTTTAGGGTTCTGAAACAAATTTGTGCCAACTTGACCCTATTACTAAGCTTCCGCTGTCCATCCAATGAATCGTAATAGTTAAACAGTGTGTTTCTATGCCGTTATGAAAACAAATAATAAAATAAAAACAAAGGTATAGAACCTTTCGCGTGCGGCTCCGACTCGCACTTGGCCGGTTTTTCTAATCTTGCTTATCCAAACGGTTTATATAACAAAATCTGGATTTAAATATACTCCACATTTTTTTTTATATACAGAAAAAGTATCTTAAAGAAGTGGAATTAAAGTTAAACGAGTTCTGCGCGGTATAGCGTGCAACAGATAACTGTTTATAGCTATTGACAAATACTTGTTCCTTTATGAATAGTGGAGTAACTGCGTCCCCGGCTCGCGGCGGAATCGATAGGAGTTCGACGACGTTACACAGGTATGGACGGCGCCGTGATAAACTTATTTCGACTGTATAAAAGACCTTTTTACGCCGCAATAATGTTACATTTTGCATGTTTTATTCGAAAATTATCAAAAAGGTCTCGTCGTTTTTACTCAAACCAATATGTTTATAAAGTAAGAGTCGTCCTTGAGAATAGGAAAAGTAAGATAGGTGTAAATAAGTAAATATGATTAGGTTTTTTTCGGTTTTTTGAGTAATACTCTTTGGATATAATAATTCCAGGCAGTATTTTTATTATATATTTTTAACTTTTTTCAAATCATGGATAACGAAAACGATTCCATTTCAAATCCAGAAAATAAATTGAAGTCAGATCAAAGCCATTACTAAACGAACTTTGTTTACAATACCAATAAAATGCTCCAAACAAAAACCCTCCCAACAAATAAATTACATTATAAAAACTTTTTAAAATGTTCTTAATTATTTGGCCACCCACTGTACACACGCACAATGTCGCGTGTGTGTGCGTCAGCCTGCTTCAATCAATAGGGTGTCTCCACTGCCCACTTGCCTGCCGCCACCCCGTACAATTATACTTTACAAAGTAAGTTTCACAGGTTTCACTTTAAAACTCAGCGCATGGGCTCTACGCCGTAGCAAACCCCCTTCGTAGCACGTGTAGCGCTTTTGTTTAATTAATGATTTCTTTCGTAACTTCTGGAAAAATGTTCCAAAAAAGGTTGAAAACGTCGTAGGTTCTCGTTTTTCTTTGTTAGCGAAATGAAATTAAGTGAATGTTTCAAATGTTAGCGAGTTGTGAATAATGTTTTTTTTTTCCTTCTGTATTTAATTAATTACGCATTAATTTAACATACGTGACGGCCACCTGATCGTAAGTTGGGGTCTGAGACATAGATATTTGCTTTCTTACGACTGCCAATGCAGTACCAAGCCTGAGGACTAAGATGGAATGCGTCTATGCTAGTAATTTCACCGGTCGTCTTATCCCCACACCGGAACACAACAATGCGAACACTGCTGCTCGGATTATAGGCAAAGTAACAAATAACTGCTTTAACTTTGCTCCTAACAACAAAATACCAATACCTAACTTCAGAAAATGTAAATGACTAAATCAATACCAATTTAGCTACTATTTTTTTTAACGAGCAGTCATCAAACATCAAGGAGCGTAACGAAATACCTATTTCGAAAATCGCTGGGAGAAATGTGAAACGAAATTGTTGACAGGAAAATAAGAAAATAACAAGATACTTTTAAAGGATGCGAGTGATAAAATTAAATTTATACGGTAATGGCGTACTTGTTCGCCCTTGTAGGTAGTCAATCTAGGTAGTCTATGTTAGGTTCAACGGTCTTTGGCGGAGGCCATCTTGAATTGCTTCATCCATTATGCGGCGCCGTATATTCTATTTTGTTTTTATTGTATCAGGAAATACTGGGTGTATGAAGCCCTCTTTGTACTTGACTGCCGAAGGAGGAGAGTAACGTATTTATTGGTCTTTATACGTTTGTATGTTTTTTCCTTTGTGGTGCGATAGAAACTAAACGCGTGGACGGATTTTGATGATTTTGTCAATCGATTTGCCTTAATCTTGTGAATGTCATATGACAGTCAAAATTCAATATGGCGGCTATCAGAGGCCATATTGTAAAAAGTTTTTTTTAGTTTTCTTTTATCATTTTTCATTTTGAATGATCATTTAGGAATGATTTGAAGATTCTTAGCCACATTCGGATTTTTTAAAGCTTGCTTTTTGTTATTCAAATTTATGTTATTAAGTAGGACGAGTACGCGTAAAATTTGTTTCCCGCTACACCCTGTATTTTTGCCCATTACTGGTAGTTTTAAAAATACTTTCTTAGCGCAAGGAATATTCTAACTAACTTTCAGGCTCCAAGGTAAAGTGGCTTAGACTGTGCGTTGTCGGAGAGTCAAATGAGAATTTAATATTAGATAGAAGAGATTATATCAGAATTTATTAAATGTTCAAGTAAGATTTTTTTTATTGGTGAGATGTTTCTGTCTAAAAATTTGGTTTACTTTCCGAGATTGTAAAACTTGATAAGGCTGGGTTAAGACCAAGCGAACGAACAAGAATTCTATGGCATTATCTCTTACGTTTTCTTTGTAACAATAAAGACAAAACATGTTCTAGAGCATTTGCTCGATTGGTCTAAACCCACCGTAATATGTCATCGTCAATGTTATTTTAAAATATCAACGTTTTTTATTTACATTCATACTTCCAATGCCAATGAAGCATAAGTACTTTAACTCTTCAAAATAATTATGTACTTAGATTCGCCCCCCCCGACCCTTCACACAAATCTGACAAAGACACGGCGTCAAATGAAAATTCGATGTACATTGCGTAGTTTGTAGGAAGCTTAGTCAATAAGGTAGTGTAGACATGGCAATGCTACAGTCCCGTTATTCGTATCTGTAGGGAGTATAATGAACTAGTAACTGTCACCCTTGACCTTGATGTCTTTAAGTTAATCTTTGGGACCGTTCAAGTATTACGTAAGCACTATAGGGGGCAGGGGGATCTATGTCTCGCTTAATTTTGATGACATGAGGGGTGGGGGGTCTAGATGGTGATTACGTTAGCAGTAGGTATTTACGTTTTTTACATTTTGTTTAAATGAATATTATGTTCGTTGAAGTCCTCTACACAAAGCCTATTTTCTTATTTCTAGAATTATAACGGCTGCGCATGAATCAAAAAAAAAAGAACAATAAGCCTTGCTTACTTTTGCTGAAAAGGGGGAGGGGGGGGGGGAATAATTGTAATAAATCTGCTTACGTAATACTTGAACGGCCCCTTTTATATATTTAAAAGGTTTGTTCATTCGATTGTAAAGAACGCTTCTAGTTTTTACGATACAGTACGGGTACGGGTACGGGTTTTAACGGTTTTTTTTTTATTTTGGGGCGTAGTAGCACTTTATCGTTTCATACTGTTTTAAATCATTCATTCATTCACTTCAAAAAGGTACACTCGAGCAATTTGATTGGTAGGCCACTATAGAACTATGTCAATGTAACGTTATAATGAAATTATTAAGAAATCTCCTACGATTTGAATCGCTACGTCACTTAGACAGAGTTCCATAGTGGCCTATAATTTAAATTAAGTAACTACACCGTGAGTCCTGTCACTCGTCAGTCTGAGTTACGAATGTCGGGTTAGACTGAATTAATCCGTTGGCTGCCGGCGGCACGTGTCAGAGGGCGTACCTACTACCCGTCCCGTTCATTCAAGGCTCATTCCACGCTGTTGCTATCGAAACTCTGATTAGTTCAACGGAAAAAATACGAGAGATGTTATTGATGACAGTATTAAGGAGTTCGATGAATCAATCAATCTTTTTTGTTTATGGCAAGGAGTTCGATGACTTATTATATTATCAATACAAATAACAATTAAAATGCATTTGGGGTAGACAAGAAAAAACCATAGGGTGGCCTTTTGGTGCTACCTACATGTTTATTACATAGTATAAAACAAAAACGGTACTCGCCGTCAGTCCCTATGTACGCGCAGATCTTTCAAACTAAGCAACGGATTTTAATACAGTTTTCATCAATAGGTAGGTTTATATATATGGACATGTATCTGCATTATGGATGCGTGTTACAGAAAACTAAAGCGAAGCAAGGGCGGGCCACTAGTTTCACGTATATTTTCATTCTAATACCTTTATTTAATAACCAAACATTTCACGGATTCACCATTTTAGACTTTGGTAATAATGTTAATTAATTAATTGAAACATTATAAGTAGGTATGAGCCATTAAGTATATTACTTCAAATGTTTTATGTAAAAGAAACACCTACGAGGGCACACCGAAAATAAACAAATCATAGATCACGGTCACCAACCGGCTTACGAAACGAAACGTTTTGGCGTCGACCGAGAAACCTTTTGTTGGGTATCTGAGTAGACGAGTACATGGATTCAAACGTATAATTGCTGTGTTTATTATTGACAATTTACTGTCATGTCACGTCATGTTCTCCTATTCCTAATATTTGATGGCTATCTTTTTTTTTCAACTGTAACGACACTTATGACAATCCTTATTGCGTGAAATGATTTAAATTTTACTTATTTGTTTTTGCCGATCGATCGAGGAATGTCAACAAACTATTGTCTTAGTATCCGTGCCTTCAAAGCGCAATAGTTACATGGAAATGCTTTAAAACCTTAATCATTTTTGAATATTCAAATATTTGAATATTTATTTTTCATATTTCCAAAGCAGTATGCGTTAAATCAAAGATCAATAAAGGTAACAATGTAAATTTTGAGCTGTTAGACCGTTTTCTTAAATTAAGTTCATTTTATAAGTCACTAACTGTTCCAGTGCCCACTTCGTTGGGCAACAAAAATCTTTTGGGTTAATATATAGCCTATGAAACTCACAAATAACGTGGCTTTCTATTGGTAAAAGAATTTTCAAAATCGGTTCAGTTGATCCAGAGGTTACAAAACAACGTCACAAACTTTACCTCTTTATAACATTAGTATGGATATGTATAGTCAAGGTAAAAAAGGTACGTCACTTTTTTACTCTATTTTAATGCTATTAAGGTCCAAAAGTGACGAACCTTTTTTTGCCCTGAATGTAGGTACTTATAGGTATAAAATGGATCTTAACTTTAGAAATTAAACGGTCTATCGTAATATCGTATCGTAAAGCGGTTACATACATATACATGTGTTTGTCCACATACATACATAAAAATAAAGTTTCTCACTAGGCAAAAAGCTGGTTTCAAAAATGAAACATTGTCAATTAGCAATGTTGCTCTGATCGAATGACGGATTAACATTCTACTTACCCATCCAGTCTACATCCCTCCCCCTCAACGAAGGGTCCGCGCCAGCAATACCATGTTAAACATACCCGGCTTGTATGTGTTGGGTGGATGCATTATTATTATTTTTTCGCCATATTCCGCGTGAAGCCCACGTCATATGCACACAATAACTTTTGTACTTTGACGAGTTTAACTTGTTTGTTAAAATGTTGAGCGTTTTTGCTTTGTCATGTAATAAGTTTCCCTTATAATTGGCGTGTAATTTTTTTGGTATGTAATTAGTTTTTCTTTGGTCCTCATGCGCTTTTAATTGTTCATAAACAGGAGTATTTTAACACACTTTAGCGTCACCGAATAACCA
Source organism: Acleris laterana (assembly GCA_963966035.1). Classification (NCBI taxonomy): domain Eukaryota; kingdom Metazoa; phylum Arthropoda; class Insecta; order Lepidoptera; family Tortricidae; genus Acleris; species Acleris laterana. Next base: position 15,311,754 of record OZ014443.1, read on the forward strand.
ACTAACAATATAATAAAATGTTGGACGTCGACTTTAACCTATTTGTGACTTAACTTGAAATTTTGCATGGTTATATACTGGCGACTAACTACATAGTAATAGAACAGGCATTATGAATTTTATGTGGTTTCCAAAAGAGTTAAAACTGCTTCCTGTACCGAGCAAACGTCGAGCGTCCAGTGGCGCCCTCATTACTATTATTGTGTAATAATTAACTAAAGAATTTCCTTACAATCAGACGATACGTTTTTGTAGCGCAAGTAAAAACACAATTTATAGGATACGTAACAAACTTTAATAACAATTACCCACCTTTTCCCGTTAAGCTGATAACTCGAAGGTGACTTGTTTTTTAAGCTATGTGATATACCTTATACGTTGTGTTTTTATTTGTAGTACAAAAAAACACCGTCCAATTTCAAGAAAATACTTTAGTTTATTAGAAAACACAATAATAATAGTGAGGGCGCCACTGTACATCCGGCGTAAGCTCGGTGCAGTCTTAAGTACCTACTACGACAGTGTAATTCGGTTGTCGGGATGTAAGGGAGCAAAATGCCATCTTCTCGCTCCCAGCCAACCTCACCTGCCCGCGGTGCATCCTGCCGACCAACAAACGAGGCTCTGGCGACCGACTTATGGCGGTATAACCATCGAAATAGGGTAGCGAAATACCACAGACTGGGGACGGGCAGCAGCGTCACCGGTGCGAAGAGCTATACCCTGCGATCGCCAACCCGCCTGCCCAGCGTGGCGATTAGGGCACACCCTCCAATGTCTGCACACCACGAACCACGGCCCCCAGTTCCCGGCCACCCTGCTATTCCTGATCACGGCGGCGGTCAAGGTAACGGCAGGGTAGGCCGTAGGGGATGCGAAGAATCCCCGGGTTACGGATGGCCGCCAAAAACAATTGACCTTGGCGACGTATAACGGACGGACGTTACGGCTCGCGAACACCTGGCACAACTCGAGGAAGAACTCGGAAGGATAAGGTGGCACATTCTTGGGCTATCCGAAGTCCGAAGAGAGGGAGAGGACCCCGTAACCCTTGAATCAGGCCACCTTATGTACTTTCGAGAGGGAGACCAGCTATCCTAGGGTGGCGTAGGGTTCTTGGTCAATAAAACCCTTTCTGACAACGTTTTGGAAATTTCGAGTGTGTCGAGCAGGGTTGCATACCTCATGATAAAGCTCACCAAGAGGTATAGCCTCAAGGTGGTACAGGTTTATGCACCAAACTCGGCACACTCGGACGAGGTGGTGGAGGATATGTTTGAGGACATATCAAAGGCCTTACACTCCACCACCAAAGCCCATTACAACGTTGTCATGGGGGACTTCAACGCTAAAGTGGGAGTACAGAATCGCAGTGAATCGATAGTAGGATCCCACGGTTTTGGTTGCAGAAACCATAGGGGGCAAATGCTTGTCAACTTCCTGGAAAAAGAGGGGCTTTTCCTAATGAACTCTTTCTTTAAGAAGAAGCCCCAGAGGAGGTGGACATGGCAGAGCCCCGATACTACAACGAAAAATGAGATTGACTTCATCATAGCGGACAAGAGGCATATATTCAGAGACGTCTCAGTGATCAACAGGTTTAATACCGGAAGTGATCACCGACTTGTCCGAGGCTCTCTGAATATCAACTTTAAGCTTGAACGTGTCCGTTTGATGAAGTCTAGGCTCCGACCAAACATGCTCCAAACTATAGTGGGATCTGAAACATTCCAGTCAAATCTGGAGAATCGATTTACTGCCGTGGAAACCACAAATGTCGTTGACGTTGATCAGGCCCTCGAAAATGTGGTGGGAGTCCTCAGGGAGGAAGGTGTTAAATTTTGCACGATGCAGCGTATGGGCAGGAAGTCCAAATTTTCGACTGAAACTCTCGAACTTATGAGGGAACGACGAGAAATCCCACCCGTCACTCCGTCAGAACGTCGAGCTCTAAACAAGAAGATTGGCAAACTGGTGCGACACGACCTCCGATCCATCAATACACGTTCTATTGAACGAGCGATTGAGCAGAATCGGGGGTCGAAAGTTTTTGTCCAGTCTCTTGGGAGGAGTCATCTGATGAAGTTGACCACAGCCAGTGGAGTAATTGTTACTTCTAAGCCGGGGGTTCTTTCGGGAGTTGAGGACTTCTACAGCCGTTTATACGCCTCGCACGCATCCCCACCTGATCCCGAAAATGAGGACACCAGAGCCCCATTAACCCGTCAATATACTGAGGACTTGCCAGAGATAAGCCTACACGAAATCGAGATGGCTCTTAAACAGCTTAAAAATGGGAAAGCTCCCGGGGAGGACGGTATTACAACTGAGCTCCTTAAAGCAGGAGGCACACCTGTATTAAGGGAGTTCCAGAAAATCTTTAACACCGTTCTCTTCGATGGGAGAACTCCAGAGGCGTGGAGTAGGAGCATTGTCGTGTTGTTCTTTAAGAAAGGTAATAAAACCCTTATAAAGAACTACCGACCCATTTCACTCCTAAGCCACGTCTACAAGCTGTTTTCAAGAGTCATCACGAACCGCCTTGCACGAAGACTTGACGAATTTCAACCAGAGCAGGCCGGGTTTCGAGGAGGATTCGGCACCATAGACCACATTCATACAGTGCGGCAAATTATACAAAAGACCGAGGAGTATAATCAGCCCCTGTGCATAGCATTTGTGGACTATGAGAAGGCCTTTGACTCTATCGAAACCTGGTCAGTTCTGAAGTCCATGCAACGATGCCAAGTAGACTGGCGATATATCCAAGTGTTGAGATGTCTGTATAACGCCGCAACTATGGCCGTCCAAGTACAGAACCAGTGGACTAGACCTATCCGCCTGCATCGAGGTGTGAAACAAGGGGATGTAATCACTGGAGGATATGTTTAAGACGCTGGTCTGGAAAGGACGTGGCATTAACATAAACGGCGAGTACATCTCACACTTGCGATTTGCAGACGACATCGTCATTATGGCCCCAACGTTGCAGGATTTACAACATATTAAATGTTGAATGACCTAGCTGATTCTTCTCAACGCATCGGTCTCCGCATGAACTTGGACAAAACTAAGATTATGCTCAATGAGCATGTCATGCGGGGACCGATTGTAGTACAGGGCGATGCTCTTGAGGTTGTTCAAGAATATGTTTACCTAGGGCAAACTCTGCAGTTGGGTAGAAACAACTTCGAGAAGGAGGCCAACAGAAGAATACAGCTGGGTTGGGCAGCATATGGGAAATTGCGTCAAGTTCTCACGTTGACTATTCCACAGAGCTTGAAGACTAGTCTTCAATCAGTGCGTCCTACCTGCCATGACATACGGAGCCGAAACGTGGACACTTACGAAAGGACTAGTTCACAAATTTAAAGTCGCTCAGCGAGCTATGGAGAGGGCTATGTTGGGAGTTTCTCTGAAGGATCGGATCCGTAATGAGGTGATCCGACAGAGAACTAAGGTTATCGACGTAGTCCATCGAATTAGCAGCTTGAAGTGGCAGTGGGCCGGCCATTTGTGCCGCAGAACCGATAATTGCTGGAGTTATCGTATTCTTGAGTGGAGACCGCGAATCGGCAAACGTAGTGTAGGACGCCCTCAGACTAAGTGGAGTGACGATCTTCGCAAGGTAGCTGGCAAGAGCTGGATGAGAGTGGCCACGAATCGTGCTCGTTGGCGTGCAATGGGAGAGGCCTATGTCCAGCAGTGGACTAATATAGGCTGATGATGATGATGATGAAGTAAGCCCGCAGCGGTCACGTGATGGCTTTATATTAGACCCGGCTAAGCATACAAGCTTACGCAACTTGTGAGTAACTGTTATCATGTAACAAATGCAATATGCATACTAGGGTGTTTCTCTTTTGCATGGAAAAAAATAAATGTCATGTTTTTTGCACCCTTCGCTTTTGTCTTTATAATGTAAAAAATGGAAACGTCTTGTTTCAAGGTGAAAGCACAACATTTAGAAATTGCACAAATTGACCACTTACGCTATAGCAGATTTTCAATGGTTATAAGCTTTCCAAAAACAACAAATAATAACTAACTTTCTAAACACTTTGTCAAACACTAATGATATCGACCTGAATCACCATCTTTTCTGCCTGTTGTGGTATTATTAAAGATGTGTTGTATAAATTTCCATGTAGCCTTTAACACCTACTCAAACATTCAACAACTAATTAATATATCTTATAATCTATTTTACTCATCTACTTCAGGATTAGCTGGAAGAGATCCCATTTAGGGGTAAGTTCGCCTTTGTACATTACTTTAATAACATACTTACATAGTAATCATATTTTCATATATTATTTTTACGTAGGTAGGTATATGTGCCAAGTCCACGTCAATGGGCTCTGATATCAATACCAATTACCCATTTTCCCATTACACATTTTCTCGATGACAACACGTTATTGTTACTTACTCCATAGATACACATAGAAAACGTTATTTTTTTTATAAATAATGGATTTACGTTTGACCTCAGCCTCACCTGATGTTAAGTGACGACGAGGTCGAAGGAGGTACACGCTTTTCCCGAAAATATATATTCTCTCTTGCCTTGAAAACATCAAGGTTATATGATTCCGGGAATACAGACGCAGGGAGAGCGTACCACTCCTTACTCCTTGATGTTATTGTATTGTTTTTTAAACGGCCATTAGGTACTATCAAGTAAATAGGAGCTAACATAACGTCGAGAAAACGATAACGTTTCCAAAGCAACGAGGTTATTCCGTGTAAAATCTCAGCCAGCCACCGACTAATTTATATTTTCAATTTCGTTCCCATATGATCATCTTTTTAGTTCCTTTTTTACCTCAAACTTTTTTAACATCAAAGGCAGCCATAATATGTCATAAAGCCTTATACATTTTCAAAAGCATGGTCCAATGCATATTCGAAACTAATGAAAAGGGACACGAATAAACAACTATCATTAAAACGCGTGCCTCGTATGTAATAAACCAGATGTAAATAAGAGGGACTTCAAACGAAATTCAATATGGGTTGCGTCCGACGTAATATCAATATCACGGCGCTTTGAGCGGCGGACATGCATTTATTTTAAACCAAACCATTTAAACAGTATTAGTTACTATGCACTCATTATGGTTGCATTGTATGCGGTGCTTATTGCTGCAGTTTCATTTATGTATGTACCTATACCTACCTGTATAAACACTTTGCACGTAAGTATAGTTTAGGAAATAGGATTTGGCAGTCTGTTATCGACTTTGTAATGTTTTTTTCTGCGTTAAGAAAATAGGCAAGATTTATAAAGAGAAATACGAGAATAGACCGCTTATTGAAAATGGATTAATAAAAACCAATTAGATTTATTGTGTGGGTATGAAGATGTTTTAAATTAAACGTTTTCTTGGTTGCTATGAGAGCCTTCTAACTAATTTTAGAGGAAAAATCTCATCTTCAGAATTACTCGATCGCGAGGGCGTATCTATTTATGTATGTATGTATGTATGTATGTATGTATGTAAACTCTTTATTGCACAATAAAAAAAACAATTACAAGTAAATTCGTACATTTATATAACGATGTTGTTGTAATCATTAACTTTTCATTGCCATTTGTGACAGTTTTTTGCTCCCCAAAATGTAATCCGCCATTTTAGTGAAAATTGTATTTACCATACTTATTTCTGAAAAAGGTTTTCGGTTTGGAAGTACCGAATTCAACCTAGAAGTTAATAATAAAAAAACAATCAGACTAATATAGTAGCTTGTTTTCGTCGTATCATAAATGTACTTACTGACTAAAAGTCAAAACTAAGCGTTAAAATCGTCAATAATAGCATTAAATATTGACAAACTTAATATTAAGCTCGTAAAATCTGTCGTTATAGGTAGTTTGCAGGCTTTGCTTAAAAGCTAGCATATTAAATACGAGTGAGGGGAGCACTAAGAAGATTATTAATTCATACGAGTACAGTACTTAAACGGGATGTATCCAAATGTACACCTTGTTGCAATGTAATACGGCTTAAAAGCGGATACATCTCTTTGTGCTTCTTAAAATATATGGGTCGTCAATGTTGTGAGAAACGTATTTGAATTATGAAAATAATAATATGCGCCGGTTTTCCAGGAAATTACCAAGTTAAAACTGCGACAAGATCCAATTTGCAACGATTTAATTATTTGTTTGTTATTTTTTGTTACGAGGTAAATATACATACATACATACATTAAATCACGCCTGTTTCCCAGAGGGGTAGGCAGTGACCACTTCTTTCCATTTGCTACGATCTATATTTAATAACAATAACGATAAATAAATAACGATATATATATATATAAATAACAATTACCCTTTGAGTAGTCAGCTTAACGGGAAAAGGTGGCCACTTTTTTCCGTTAAGTTGATAACTCGAAGGTGAATTGTTATTAAACTATGTGATATACCTACCTTATGAGTTGTGTTTTCATTTGTAGCACAAAAACTTACCGTCCAATTTCAAGAAAATACTTTAGTTTATTAGAAAACACACTAAAAGTAATGAGAGCGCCACTGTACATCCGGAGTACGCTCGGCGCAGTCGTAGTATCGATACCTATAATAACGACTGGAGTGCTCGTGCAAATTTAATCGACGTTATTCAAGCAAATAAGGGCTATCACTCGCAACCCTGGTTGCACAAAGCACGTACCGTGAATCTAAATACTATTTTTCGCAATAAGGTTTACGGTTTAAAGGCGAAGAAAATTCGATATTTCTCCAAGCGAAAGACAGTGAGCAAAATTCGATTTTGCTGCGAGTGTGAGAGAAAGTAACTTAATCAAGTGTAACAAAAAGCCAGCTAAAAAAACCTGACTGGTGCTAACCAGCTTTAAATAGTAATAGATCCTAGATGATCATTCAAAATGATAAATGATGAAAGAAACCTAGAGATGATTTTCAAATACCTGTTCAACGATACCCCATTTGTCATAATTCGTCGACATTTTTCTTTTTCTTTTTTACAATATGGCGTCTGGTCGCCGCCATATTGATTTTTTATCACTTTCATACCTTTAGTGACACACAAGATTAAGATAAATCGAAAATAGACCACGTTTGCCAAAAACTTAGAGCTGTACTCGCCAAATTGTCAATACTGAAATATAAACTTCCTTATAACACCCTGAGAATGTTGTACGTGGCACTGGCGGACTCTGTCATTACCTATAAGCCTTAGCAGTTATGGTAGGACCTTAGGGTAGGACATATGAAAACTATATTGAACATATTAACAATTTACAACTAACACTACTAAAAACTATTGTACCTACGTCTATTAGAGAGAAGTGTAAAAATAATGATATAGAATTGTTTTGTGAATTGTGAAAAGTTTAATACCTATCACCCTAACCTGCGATGAAATCCAAAATATAGATGAATTGATAGAAAGAAATAGAGGCACCCAGTTGCGAAACTTATCCTACTTCCAAAGGTACGTACTCCCAGCATCTAATAATGTTTATGGCCAAAGAAAGTGGGAGTACCTTCTCCCGCTAATATTAAATAGTATACCCTCCTGTGAGTATGATAAGATTCGAAACAATCCTCTAAAAACAAATATAATAATAATAATAATAATAATATCAGGGGACTATGTCACACCAATTGACCTAGTCCCAAACTAAGCTCTAGGCTTGTACTATGGGTACTAGACAACGATATAAATACTTATATAGAGAAATATATACTTAAATACATAGAAAACATCCATGACTCAGGAACAAATATTCGCGCTCATCACACAAATATCTGCCCTTACCGGGATTTGAACCCAGGACCGCTAGCTTCGTAGGCAGGGTCACTACCCACTAGGCCAGCGCGTCGTCAAATGAACAAATGAACTTGCAGGTTGGTCATGGAAATGGCGATTAGAAATGAAATGAAATGAAATGAAATAATTTATTTGTAACAATTGTTATAGGTCAGTGTACATAGTACTATGATAATTTGATAATATGCATTATAATTATGTATGTATGTATGTAAACACTTTATTGTACAAAAGAAAAACCATAACAATACAATTAATATAAAAATATGTACAAAGGCGAACTTATCCCTTTAAGGGATCTCTTCCAGCTAACCCTTGAGAGATTGAGATGAGTAATTAATATTTAATAGATTTTTAAATAATACATAGCCTGGCCGTGCAGCGGCGTAATGCTGCAAGCATTTTAGGGACGCTGCCCCGAGCGGGAGATTTGCAGGGTTTTGATATGTTTTAGTTATCAGTTTTATTTATTTTTTAATTTCCTTGTATGTTTTTTATAATAAAGATGACACCACGTTACAATAATACATTAAAACGAACAACATGTCGATTAATTATATAAGTATTCATATTTATTAGCCAGTGAGGGCTAGATCAAAAAACTCGTTGTAGTCATAAAACAGACGCTCATGGAGCCTATTTTTAAGTTTGTTCTTAAATTGTGTGATGGAAGCCGCATCTATTTCGGCTTTTGGCAGGCGATTGTACACAGCGGGTCCCAGGAAATAGACGGATTGCTCTGTTTTGGCCAGCTTGTGTTTATCCGCGATTAACCGGTCCGCATGCCTATTACTACGCAGGGGGAACCTAGGATTAGATCCTCGCCGCTTGTATAGGTCTAGGTTTTCATGTGTGAAGACCGCCACCTGGTACAGGTATAAACACGGGAGAGGGAGTATGTGTAGTTGCGCAAAGAAGTCCCGCGCGGGCGCGTCTCGTCTGGAGCGCCGGTCATCGCCCGCACGGCTCTCTTTTGCATGGAAAACACGCGGCGCCACTGCGAGGCTCGCGCCCACAGCTCCGTGCCGGACGAGAGAAGCGAATGTACTGTGGCGAAATAGCACTCGCGGTCAAATAATTCGGGTCAGAGTGCGTTTTTCATACAAACGAAGCTATTTCGAAGCCTTGGTTCCTCGCCAGGGGATGCTTGTAGTGAAATCTGATGATGGATACCCCGAGCATCGATACAGGACTTCCAGAGTGCCTAGGACACCCAACTGATTGAATCTGCGGCTAACGCTGGAATTGTGAATCTTCCGAAAAACATCTAAAATGACAATAAAATGTAAGGAAATCCAAATGCTGACCCAAACTCTCTCGCTGTGGTGTCAACTGATTGTGCTATCAGTTAGGTATCTTAAGAACTTTTGACCTCCTCTATTGAACCTTGGAGTATCCACCATTAAACCTCACTCAAAACAACCCCTGGCTAGGGACCAAGGCTTCGAAATAGCCTCGTTTGTATGGATAACGCACTCTGACCCGAATTATTTGACCGCGAGTGTAGCTCTCGCGCAGCGCCGAGCGCCCTGCCGTGCGCGCTAACCTCCGCAGCGCGAAGCACGCGCCACCCAGCCGCTCACACAAGTTTTTCTTATTTAAATTAATTATAAGTTTTTAAAAGTACTGAGCGACGGCAGCGACAAATAAACCGCATACGGTTTCCGTTCGCTGTATTAAGCCAATTTCCATGTAATTTGTTATATATTATGAATAATAAACTAAAAAAAAAAACAGAGTCGCTCCACGCGTTTAGTTTCTAGAGCGCCACAAAGGAACAGATACATACATTCAAACATATATTTATGGGCTACAGAGTCCACCCAACCGGTCATGGCTCTAAGCCATAAAAAAAACCGTTCAGTCAGACGCGCGCACCGAGGGTTCCGTAATATGGTTGGAAAACACAAAATACAATCCTTAATCTTTATTTTGTTATGATTAATACAGATTTTTAAAGTTAAAAAAAAAAACTTGAAAAATATGACTTCAAATTATTTTTCGCATAAAATATAAATAATTACCTATAAATCCGTTTATTTTTAGATTATTTGGGCTATAAACTTCAGCGATAAGGGGAACGGTAATTTGAAGAACCTACATTTTTGGCTATAAATCAAAAAGCACGTCACGGTTTTTTTTTTTTGCAGATTAAACCATTTGACACCCCGCTTGCTATAATCAAATCACTTCCCTTGTTGAACACCCCTATTCAAATATTTAAAAAAAAAACACATGCGGTCAAGCAAGTTAGAGAACTATGCCAATTTTCGAGTTGATAACATTTATTACTGTGAAAAATTTCAGACATACCGACACCGAGCTCTCACTATGAGGGCTCCTTTTTTACTATTTTGGTACGGAACCGTAAAAATCAACAAATCGAAATCAACGCACGCACACCGCACATTGTGCGCAATTGTATTGTGACGCAGTTGCGGTCGCAATACACCACCCATACCCCCTGCAAACTGGGGGCAAGGTGGGGCGGATTAAAACTGTCGGCACCGCGACATAGGGAAAAATTAATTATTTACTATAGAGAGGCGAAATGTATTGACATTGAGTGCAGTCTGCTCCTATCGCATTGCAAATTACAAAGTTAAACGCATCGGTCTTTTAGTCCACCCTATGGATGCACATATTGCACATTACAGTGTAGTGATTCTCTAAACAACGACGGCCGGACGGACGGACGAGTGAATGTCCAAGCGGCGAGCATAAGTAGTCCCGTCAGTGCGAACAAAATATATTTTAGCGCGTGCATTTTCAACGTAGCAGCATGGTCTCTGCCGATGGATCGAACGTATAAGGCTGCTTAATTGAAATTGCACGCGCTAAAATGTGTTTGTTAAATGCGTCCGTTGTTTTTGAGAGAATAACACCCCTGCACTAAAAGGCTTCTCTTTTATAAAAGTTGTGTCTACAACTTTACACAACTAATAATGAAAATGAAACCTTACAAAAAGTAGAAGAAATATAGTTGGTCCTGTGCTAAGGATTCCTGTGTTACAGGACGACCCTATTCCGTATCAAGAACAGTATTAATTTGTACAGGGTTATTACTTTACATATTTCTATGAACTAATCTTAGTCTAGATTATGTGTGTGTGTGTGAGCGCGTGTGTGTGTGTATGTGAACACGTGTGTAAATAAATACTCGAACAATAATTATTATTGGATAAATATAGGTAGATACCTGTAGACACTTATTTTGTCACGGACAGTAGAAGTTCAGTCTCGTGATAATCCTGGTGCATAAGCCATTTAGTTAGTAGGAGTTTGCTAGGGGCCCTGCTATAGATGAATTAGCGAGAGCGTGGAATTGCACATGTAGTGGTATTGTGTGTGTATAGGCAAGATAATGAGAGAGAGAAATACTTAAATACTTCTCTCTCTCTTTCTCTTGCCTATAAACACACAATACCACTACATGTGCAATTCCACGCTCTCGCTGATTCGCTGAACATGATTGTGTTTGGTTAAGCATTTCATGACTTGTGGTGAAATAAATGCGTTAAAACTCATCTAAGACAGCACCAAATAACTTTAAATAGACAATTAGTTCATAAAAGGTAAAAATATAAAAGATGTTTATTCAGTAGGCCGCACGGACAATAATCTACATTTTTTTTTTTTTTTTTTTTCTAATTTACAATCTACCAGCGCTTCGCAAGAGACCACTGCTGAGAAGAAACGCCGCAACGCAAGGAACTGAACAGTCAGTCGTTTTTTTTTAATATACAATTATAAATCTTAACCTAGCATTATACAAAACAATGAGTATACCTAACATACAATAAGAAGTAAATAAATTCACGCGTAGTAGAGCAGGAAAATGTGTCAAAGCTCAGGATTTTCACCAGTACTTATTATTAGTAATAGAAAAATGAAAATTATAAAAATTAAACTTAAAGATGACGGTGCAAGACAACTACAAAAAAAAAGTTTTGATACATTCTCCGTGTCCCCTAGACAATATAAAATGTTTATATATTTTTTATGACTAAGTTATTATTAAGTTATTTGGTTTATTAAGATAGTTTTATTTTTATTTTTATTTATCTTTATTTCTTGTATTTAAATTATGTACATCAGAATTTTTGGTGGAAGAATCAAAATTTGCATACATTTTGTTTTTCTTGTTTCTCGCAACGGCTTCGGAACCCTACACTAAGCATGGTCCGACATGCTCTTGCCCGGTTTTTTTAAACTTCAGCACGAAGAACGTGAGATAGATGTGTATGGATCACAAAAACATTTAGTTAAGTATGTTAGAACTTCCACTGCGTTTGTGTTACTGTGTAACAATTTTAGTTTGACATAGAAGTTTGACTATATGTCAGCAATTTGACGTCGCCGAAGAATTATTTTTTTCTATAAAATACGAAACTACAAATAAGATCTTACTCAGAGAAACACATCGAGAACGTGAAATAAATCTACTGATGCATATCTAAGGTTAAGGTAGGTACATCTGGGTAGTGATTCTGTAAACAATGCCGGTCGTGCGGACTGTCGAGTGATATCCAAGCGGCGAGATTAAGTAGTCCCGTCAGTGCGAACAAAACACATTGTAGCGCGTGTATTTTCAATTAAGCAGCCTTATACGTTCGACCCATCGTGCTGCCCACCTACTTATAAAATTATTTGTCCGTAAATTGCAATTCAAATAATGGTCTCCTTACTGGAAAGGGATACATTAAGTTTTAGTACATTTCTTTCGGCTCGCGTTATCAGTGTAGTGTTCCAGATATACGTTAGTACTTACTAATTCCATGGACGCGTATACAAACCTAACAATTGGAAACTCTTTACTCATAAGAATTAAAAGAAAATGGATGTTATCAATTAAGAGCCTCTTACACTAGTTTAACGTGATTAACTGATTAAATTTAAAAATTAAATATCTTTGAAACGGTAAGAGTTATCATTTGTCTGTGTTTGGGAAATTAACTTTATTTGACCTAAAGAACGTTCGTTTAAAGTTATCGTAAATAAAAAAAAACACGATGTATACACGGTGGGGCCTGTAACTAGAGCAAAAATTAAAAATGTACATTCTTCTCCTCAAACTACGCAACGTTTGTTTGACGACTTTGAAAAAAAACTTGCGGTTGAATTTTATTACATTTTAAAGTTAATTCGAACACGCAATGTACTATGAAATTGATTATGTCTGTAGAGTGACTAGACTGACAGGCGATGTCAATTAGACGGAGTTTTAAGTACTGTAACGCTTAGCAGAATTACACTATTTAGAATAAAAGAATAAATAAATAAATTACAATTTTAATTTCGGAAGTATAACGAGCGTTAACTACAATAGTGTCTCAGGGTGTGAATCCTAGAATAACACTGTATAGAATTAAGCCGTGAACACTTAACACCGTCTTACTGGACAGCCACTTCCCTGTAGTGCGGCGCGCAGAGAGTGGTTGCGAGCGCCCGATGACGTCACGGGTAGGTCCGGATGTCTCTTTAGATCCGCAGGAAGGGTTTCACAGCTTAGGCCGTGTCAGCTGGTAGCAAGGACCCTGGAAATTTCCGATTTAGCCATTTAGCGGAAAGTCCAACTTAGCGGTACTGACTGCAACATCCGGCGGAAAGTGAAGATGGAAGCACTACTAGCAGGATGGCTACCAAAAGCATTAAATAGTGATCAATGATGTTGCAGCAGCATTCAAAATCAGCTCAATAACGGTTTAAAGTACCTTGTCACAATGAAAGTGTGTATGCAAATAATTTCCGCAGATTGGAAATTACAAAATGATAATGCGAAGCAATGAAAGCAGCTGGGGTTTAATATGACTTAGCTTACAATTACGTAGTTACATTAAATAGCCAAATCTAGATTATATTTTTTTGACAAGAGGGTAGATAATTCTGAAGTTAATAAGAACAAAGAAACTTAGCTACTTTAAATAGTCAGCTACTATAATGACTTAATATTAATGACATGATGCAAGCATATTACATAATCTGAAAAGTAATGTTAAGCACGAAAGAACAATCTACTGATTCACATTAGTATTGGTTATAAATAATAAATTGCAACACTCACCCAATCGGGGTAAACACAATTCACTTTTAAATATATGTAGATTAAATTAATTTCAAATAAGTAAAATAGTTTAGGAGCGTAGATAGAATGAGCGACCACAAGTGATAAAATTTTAGGTGTCTTCACATGTCGCTGCTCCGGTAAAGTGAACGAGTTCTTGTACCCCACCGTCGCGCGAGATCATGCTCTGACGTAGGCTATGACATCGCATTATCTACGTGTAAAACGCCTGCTGCTTTAAAATAGTAAAACGACTTGCGTTGATTATAGCTACAGAAGTTAGGCAATTAGTTTTAGGGTTTGTACATAGTGTTTTATTTTGTATTTAGCATACTAGGTTAATTGGTATTAGATATTTTAAGTTTGTAAATAGTCAAATTATACAATAAAATCGTTTACTCAGGGAACGCTGAAACGGTTCCGTTACAGTACATTGAAAATACTATTTACTTTGTTTGAAAAAAGAACAATCTAAAAACTTTATGATTTTAAAAAGTTGCTAAACAAAAGTTGTCTAGTTTGAGGAGTAGAATCTACGTTTTAATTTTTTGCTTTAGTTACAGGCCCCACCCTGTATACACACATACTCAGATACTTACACGTATACACAGACACACACCTACAGATACCCAGGCTCAAAAATAAAATCTACGATAGAGTAACTTCATTCCCTTTCTTTTATTAAAAACAACTCGTCTTCTGTCAGTAATTAGCAAAAAATTCAATAGTTATTTCCGTTTATAGACGGCGATGAAAGGATTTATTAAGCGCGCCGTTGGAAATAGGAATACCTTTCACAACTTTTCACAGCTTCGTTATTTCAAATCTGATTCATGTAACAAACAGGTGAGAAAAAACATTTATGAATAAGTAGCTATAGAAATAACCAAGATGTAAGCTAACAAAGATTTGTTCCTATCACTTTCTAACAAAACCGAATAGAACATAGTGTTTATATGACCGACGTGTTACATGACATCACACGTTATTGATGTCAAAGAATTCAGTCGGGTTTTTTAAAGTTTGCTTTTTGTGATTAAGATTTTTTGTGAATTTAACTAAAGTTGATCATCTGGTTGGGTTCTGATGAAACAATGAAGCCGAGCGCCCATACCGGCAACAAAAGACGACAGTTACGGGGTGTACGTCGCAAAAATGTCGCCGACTGCGTCATAAACGGACGTCAAGATGGCGTAAGTTGGCGACGCAAGGAAGCCGGGCGCCTCAAGGAGTTTGGGGGCAAAAACCCTCCAATTTTACCATGAAACGAAGTTATTCGAAAGGCTAAAGAGCAGCGGTTATTGGAGAAGTATGATTTGCAGTTCGCAAATCCAGCGTTAAACTTATTAAAAAACGCTGAGCACGGATTTGCCATGGATCGAACATTCGGCCACATAGTTCGATGAAATAAATAGGCCAAACACGAGTCGTGAAGAAAGAGGCGGGATTAGATTTTTTGTAGCGGTCGATTTTACGATTTTTCATATGACAGCATGAAAAATTCAAACAACTGGTCTAGAGGCTAGAACTCCTCGGAACTATCACAAACACAGTCACTGAAACCAGTTAAGATCAAAATCAAGCCCAGAACTCTACGTTATCGCCTAGCAAAGCATAGGCATAACTTGGATTTTACGATTTTTCATATGACGTCATGAAAAATTCAAAGAAGTTGTCTAGAGGCTAGAACTCCTCGGAACTATCACAAACACAGTCACTGCAACCAGTTAAGATCAAAATCTAACCCAGAACTCGACCTTATCGCCTAGCAGAGCATAGGCATAACTTGGATTTTACGACTTTTCATATGATATGATTAAAAATTCAAACAACTGGTCTAGAGGCTAGAACTCCTCGGAACTATCACAAACACAGTTACTGCAACCAGTTAAGATCAAAATCAAGCCCAGAACTCTACGTTATCGCCTAGCAGAGCATAGGCATAACTTGGATTTTACGACTTTTCATATGATATGATTAAAAATTCAAACAACTGGTCTAGAGGCTAGAACTCCTCGGAACTATCACAAACACAGTTAGGTACTGCAACCAGTTAAGATCAAAATCAAGCCCAGAACTCTACGTTATCGCCTAGCAGAGCATAGGCATAACTTGGTTTTTACGATTTTTCATATGATATGATTAAAAATTCAAACAACTGGTCTAGAGGCTAGAATTCCTCGGAACTATCACAAACACAGTCACTGCAACCAGTTAAGATCAAAATCAAGCCCAGAACTTTACGTTATCGCCTAGCAGAGCATAGGCATAACTTGGTTTTTACGATTTTTCATATGACAGCATGAAAAATTCAAAGAAGTGGTCTAGAGGCTAGAACTCCTCGGAACTATCACAAACACAGTCACTGCAACCAGTAAAGATCAAAATCAAGCCCAGAACTTGACCTTATCGCCTAGCAGAGCATAGGCATAACTTGGATTTTACGATTTTTCATATGATATGATAAAAAATTCAAACAACTGGTCTAAAGGCTAGAACTCCTCGGAACTATCACAAACACAGTCACTGCAACCAGTAAAGATCAAAATCAAGCCCAGAACTCTACGTTATCGCCTAGCAGAGCATAGGCATAACTTGGATTTTACGATTTTTCATATGACGTCATGAAAAATTCAAACAAGTGGTCTAAAGGCTAGAACTCCTCTGAACTATCACAAACACGGTCACTGCAACCGGTTAAGATCAAAATCAAGCCCAGAACTCGACCTTATCGCCTAGCAGAGCATAGGCATAACTTGGATTGTACGATATTTCATACGACATTATGAAAAATTCAAACAACTTATGACATAACTCTGCAGTTCATTTTACGGCGAGTGTAAGGGACAGAGCTATGGCAATTATAAAGCTCTGTCTTTTTCTCTCAGCGTAAACAGAATTGCATAACTATGTCATAATAACCCCCCCAGTCTAGAGGCTAGAACTCTGTAGCCCTTTCGCATACATCGCCATTTAAACCATGTGCGTGAAGTTAGCAGAGCATTTTCGTAAGAAGCAAAACATTTTTTTTTGTTGTAATGTCGTCTTGAAATTTTCTAAAATGTACCTAGAACTATAGAACTCTGCTGTGCGATGCCAAAACACGTTTTGTTTTTTAATTTGATGAAAAATGATATGCTACGTGCGTGAAGTTAGCAGAGCATTTTCATGTAAAAACGCGTTTCATTTTTTCAGCTTAAATCGCCAGAGCTATGTTTAAAAAGTATCAGGAACTATAGAACTATTCTGCATGCCAATAGAACTCTGTTTTTTTTTTCGATTTTCTGGAAAATGATCTGCTAACTTCACGGACATCGTTGCGAGCGACTGAGCGTGAAAACAGTAGTTTGAAGTTATTACTCGCCTGTTAATAGAGATGTTTTAGGTATTTGCTTTATTGTTTTACTAGCTTTAATGCTTAGAACTGATATGAAAATGTATTGAGGATAACTTTGTCTGTTTGTTATGGTTTTATGACTACTAGTAAGGAGATAGCTTGAATACATAGGGGGTTTCATCACGGAATTTTGGACCGTTCCTAAGGTAATAGCGATTAACGGTATCCTTGTTAATATTGATAACACAGACAGCTGCAAACCTCATTTCAAACGATTAAACCTTACCGTGTATATACATAATTGAAATTTGCAAATTTGTACGTAAATACCCATTTTTTTTCAAAAAACGACAAGACCTACCATTAGCACTTACTTTAAGACACAAAAATAGACTAAATGTACCTTCATCCAGATTAAAACTTCACTTGGACAGCACGCATGTCATGTCCATTAAAATATATAACAAATTGCCAAGTAAATTACAAAATATTAAAAATTAAAATAACTTTGTAAATACACTGAAACATTTACTGATAGAAAAATGCTATTATTCAATAACCGAATACTTAGATGATAAGTTATTATGTTAATAGATATTTAAGTAAAGAATAAAGTACCCTTAGCTAGTAAGCGCTCTCACTAGTTTATAAGTTGCTGTGCCCTGCCGGGTCCATAATGATCTAACAACTTTTAAGTTAATTTAAGTACCACCTATGTATACTTATGGAATGCAATAAATGATTGAGTATTGAGTATTGAGTAACGAATTCTACGAGAGCGGATAGTAAATATATTATAAGTTGTTTTTTAAATTTTATTGTATGAATCTCAGTTTGTTTGATTCAAATCTTGAAAGTGTATTTGAAGCCAGCACTCGTTGATGGAATTGTACTTTTTTGTATAACATAACTTTCTGATAAATAAATAAAAGTTATAATAATAAAATAAAGTTTTTTCGTCGAAAAATACAACTTAAGAGTTCCCGGTGGGACTAATTAATTTTTCTAGCGAAAGTAAAAACAACCTTGTTGGCATTTCTCTTTGCGTAAACAAAACAACCATTACTTCGTTAAAATTCACCGGGGTACCTATAAGCGTTCAAAAGGTAGCCCTTTTAATTTATCCTCAAGTAGTTTAATCCGCCTGTATAAATCCGCTTTTCAGCCTTAGGGCTACTTTCGTGATGAATCCGAGTCTAGATAAATTCTGGGGTCCTAGTGTTCTGAAGACCAAGTGAACAAGGGTTTAAGTCCAGTATACTCCGTTAATGTTTATACCCTTTTTATTACGAGTTAAGTCGACTTGTGCCCTTTTTCACTAGGATCCCAGGATTATCATTGAACATTGAGGGGTCACCCCACGCGGGGGGAGGGGGTGTAGTTTGTTTGCTAAGCTAAGGTACTTGTTCCGCAGACGATGCGCGGGAAGCGAGTAGAACCAGCGATTAACTATAAATATATGCGTATATGCTTTAGAGAGAGAGTTTTTACCGGCAGTGTAAACAGCCAGCGATCAGCTGTTAATATTTGTGTTTTTTATTGACACGAGATCTTTATCTTTTGTTCGTTTCTTACGAGAAAACAGTAAATCTACGTCGGCGGTGGGATAAGTGCCCTATGCTTTGCTACTATCTAGTGTTGATTTACTTATAGATGGTGTTGGGGATTCGGTTTATGAAAGAACAAATATTAAAAAAAAAAAACTATCTTCTGTCCGCGACACCGTCCGGGTGGAACTCGTTTGTATCGTAGCTCTATACAAATTTTAACCCCCCATTTCACCGCCTTAGGCCCACTTCCGTGGACCAGAGTTAGCGTCTTAACCCGAGGTTAGGCGGCAAACCACGTACAAAAGTAGACGCTTAACTCTGGGTTAAGGGCTAACTCTGGTCCACGCAAGTCCGCCTTAGGGGATCAATTTCGGGAAAAAAACTATCCTATGTCCTTTCCCAGGATTCAAAATATCTTGGCACCTTACCTCAATCGGTTCAGCGGTTTAAGCGTGAAGAGGTAACAGACAGACAGCCAAACACACTTTCGCATTTATAATATTAGTATTAGACCTGTAGTGGGAGAAAAATAGGCTTTGATAACATTAGAGTTTGTTATTTTTTGATATGTCGTTGGAGGCATGTTAAATAGCAATAATCTAAAAAGTTAGAAAATTATAGTCGGGGGCTTCGGACATATTGACATATTTTAATTTTTGCCAATAACTTTGTAAATATAGAATTAAAGTTTAAAAAAACGGTGGCATATCGTATATCACTTTAATTTCTTTACAATATTCCGATTTTAGAAACCTGGAACACCTGCATTCTGGTAAACAAAAAAATGCTAATTACTTTGTAAATAATGAATTAGAGTAGCTGATATCGCACAATTATGATATAATCGATCAACTTAATACATTGGAAAAAAGTTAGAAATGTAGACTATCGGCCTGTCTAGATATTAACTTCTGGTGAAGCAGTAAAGCCAATATTGAATTAGAGTTTGTAGAGTTCATTTATAACCAGTCATGACAATGATCTCAGTTACCAAACAAAAGATTAGAAATATAAAATCATGGGGACACTAAATACTGATACGTAAAGCACTCCGTGATACGTAGGTATAATTCAAACTCGCGCGCGCGGCGTGCGCGCCTCGATGTGGGAGCGATCGGCGGTGCGGGGTTGCGTGGTGCCCTTGAAAGCGGGCGGCGCGGCCACGAGCCACGATCGCCCATCACTTTTCTCAAAAAAATTGCAAAGCGTGTTTTTAATTAATACATAAATATCAATGGAAAATAGTTATTTTGTTATACCTTCGCTAAAGGAAATGGAAAGACGAAACTTTCTCTTATTTATTTCTATATTGTTAAGTAGCATTTTATGAGTTGCCTTTTTTCACCCAGTACACTATGAAACTAGGTAGGGTGATTTAAAGCCGGTTTTCGTCCAGTTAGCTGAGTTGCCAGCTTTGGAGGACTAGAATAATATGGTCAAGTAATAAAATGTATAGAGAAAAAAAATAACTTTAGTGCTAATATGCTTTATTTTAGGTTAGATCAAGCATTCAGTTATAATTGTCACAGTTTTTTATAAAAAATGTTAATGATAAAAGTACCGATTTTACTAGTTTTCGTCCGCAAATTTTGGTTTTCGACCGAAAGTCTGTCAGGTAGTTTTCGACCATTTTGTAGATGAGCTAAGAAATAGTAAAAAAAACGGATTGGCTAACAATATCTATTATTGGTACTTAATATAAGTTTTCTTTCATATTACCAAACAACATAAGTATTATTTGAAAATAAATAAAATTTAATTAATCCTTGTCCGAAAACTGAGGTGTAAATTTTAGTTTTCGTCCACTCCAGAGTAAAAGGCCGGAAATTAATGTAATAGTTTAGCCGTTTCTAGATTTCGTCCATATATTTAAATGGAATGTCTAGTCGAGTAACCACCAAAGATCATTTTACATCAAACAAATATAAATCGGCATAGGTTATTACAAATTGAGACTGACACAGAATCACACCTGACTTTTCAGTTTTCGTCCAGAGGACGAGAATTAAATATTTTGCAGATTACGTAATTCAGTATTAGTTCACTAAAATTTTATATGTTTACCGGAGATAATATATGATTACACCGTAATTTTAAGTTCATTAAGTATATTCTAATTGAGCCTTATGCACAAAATGCCCGGCTGCTGCGGGAGGCGCCGCTGACGCGCGCCCTGCGCGCACTGAACCTTATAGCCGCGGAAGTGGATTTATTCTCTTGTACCATGAGTGAATTCACAAGAATAGCGATGTATAAAATATCTTATTGTTTTAAATAGTTTTAAGCATAATTCAAGGTTTTTTGTACTGTAGGTAAGTGTAACCTTGCAACAATATCGCATTGGGAATAAACCTGTAATGATAATTGTATGTTTAGAAAAATAAATAAATAAATAAATAAATAAATAAAAAGAACCTAATACTACCACGCAAAAATACTTAAAAATCTTGGCGTGAAATATCTTGGTATCACTAAACTTCCACGACCGCGACAACACTTTCGTAACATGAAAATTAAACACCAACCGTAGTTTTTATTAGTCTCAACTTAAATAATATATTCATGTTTGTGAAATTAATGTTTGGCTACTAAGGGTCCCAACGAGACCAAACATGCGCGAGTAGCTGATTTTATTTTACTATTCCAGGCTTTTGTTCTAAACAGCACAGTCTACTGGACGAAAACTGGAACCGGACGGAAAACCGGTGAAATCACCCTACGTCACAGATAACATAAAGTTTTGGCCAACAGTTATTTATCTAACATTTTAAATTGACGAAACCACCACATAGAAGGGTTCCGTGCGGTCTACTAAGGTAAATGTACGCTTCCCCGAATCTGCCGTATCACCGAATTCCTCATATTTTAAGCTTTTAGTCAGTACTTACAGTTGTTATTAAGTTGTGATTTTTTTTTCGCTAGCTATATACCTGTCCCTTCCACTACGTGGCCAATCTGGCCATTTGCTGTCTCAGTCGGGACGCAACAATCAATTAAGTTAGTTGATCGCTGATCGCCATTTAGTATGGGAGTTCTTGTGAAAATCGATAAAAAATCGCGTATACTTCATAAAACCGTATTACGATAACTTTGTGTTTGAAAATGTGGTTTTTCAGTGTTGTTATTTAATTACTTTTTGACTTCTGATAAATAAAGTGAATTTAGTGTGGTCATATTTATAGAAATTAACAAAAATGTGAATTCGAACAGTGTCCGGAATCAGGGAGAGCGTAAACATTTAAACATTTAAGCCGTCAATGTTTTAATACTAGCTTGGAGTTAATTATTCAATTATTATTTTTACTACACATAATGTTAATGTTTTTTGATATAGAGTTGTAAAAATAATTATATACAAAGGTAATAAAAAAAAACTGGTTTCAAAGACTGTTAAATAAGAAATATTTTAAATTTGAATAAAGGGTTTCTGGCTACCATATAGATAATCATTTTCAAATTATAATCAGATTTTTCTTTTTTTATTCAATTTGGTCACATTACACAGCATGACGTGTGTCAAAGGTGTGAAAATGATTTAAGTTTTTGGGTATTTTTTTAGTAATTTTGGATAAACCGCCTATTACTGGCTAACCTCCAGTTACTAACCAAAATGTAAAAATATAATTTAAATTAAGGGTTCTCAGTATGAGCAATTATCGAATTTCCTGGACAAAAAGTACGTATTGTTGTATGGTAGGGCAAGATATGTACCTAATTTAACATTATAAAATCCTTTTACTCTTGTTTTACAAATAAATAAATTCAGATTCTGATTCTGATTCTGTCGAAAGTATGCACAGTAGCAAAGTTTTGGCCAGTAATTTAATAAACTGGCCAGTAACAAGCGATTTACCCTATCAAATACAAAAAAACAATCGTCTTGTTCCATATTTTTACTATTTCCTTAAAATTCTTGAACTTGAATAAATAAATAAAAAATGCCTTTTGTTAGACCAAAGTTTGAGCACCACTGAGCGGCAAAATTTTATAATTTTTTCCCTAGTGCGGTGAAGCGGCAGCCCGGTTCGGTATTATGTATGTGCAAATCCAGTTTGGTTAAAAAAGGGGGTAAGCGATTGAAAAACCTTTAAAAAAATTTAAACACATTTGTAACCATGTAATTTATTTCCAGGTACATTAAAAGGGTGACAAATTTATTAAAGTAACCATTATTCTATTGATTATAATCGCATATAGGTAAATCCCACACCTTATTTTAAAAAAAACATACCTCGAAACGTACGTTTTTAGGTTCGGTTTAGGTTTACTTTACTAGGTTCATATATCTAATTTAAAACCACTATCTTATAACGTGAATTAAAAAACCGGGCAAGAGCACTATCGGACCATGCTCAGTGTAGGGTTCCGAAGCCGTTAAGTACTAAGAACAACTAACTCAAAAAATAGCAAGTATGAACAAATTTTCTATTGAAACTTATTTGGGGCTGTCTTAGAAGATTTTTAGTAGGTATTAACACTTTAGGTAATCATCCTTTAATTCTCAAGAATCAATCAATTTCGGTTAATTAGACCTCGCGACAAACTTAACTTTGCCGTTCGAAAACTGTTATCCCCATACATGGCATAGGTTGCGGTCAGTTTACCAACACCGCATATAACAATAAATAAATAATTACGTGAAGTACCTATGGGAGGTAAGATACCTACCCTTTTTTAAGATTTTATTTTACCACTTTGTCTGCGTGACTAATATCAGTACATGTATATTCATGCCAAATAAAAGCTAGTACTACCTAGTACTGAGTCTAAGCTGAGGAGATGGCGAGACTATTAAGGGTTCATACTCATACTCATTTATTGGTTCGTAGTTGGACTACTGGCCATCAATAAATTTTTTGAAGCCGCTGCTAGGAAATTGTTTTTTTTAAGAGATAACTAGGGTAAATCGTCAGTAACTGGCCACCCCCCGGTAACTGGCCACTTTGCAATAAAATGAGTTAAGAAAGATATTTGTCCACATTTTTGCGATTAAACTAGAATACCAAGATCTTGAGTTATTACCCGGGGTAGGTACTGTCCCAGTATTTTTACTAACAGCGTCAGTAAGAAATTTCTTGGTGGCTAGTAACTAAATGACACTTTCTAAAGTGGCTAGTTACTGACGATTTACCCTACTATTGTAATACTAATATACAGGTCGTTTTTTCAATGAGTGTCCAAATTTTAGGGACTATCTCTGTAGGTCATACTCATTAATATTTAATATGGGACCAACATCCAAATCAGCTGTTCCATACAAACTTCGAGAGCTAAACAGCCGAAAGTTGATCAGTATGAGTTAGTCCCTAAAAGGACATGGCCCGTTTTACTATGGCCCTGTGCCCCAGAATGTACAGCAATCATTTATATCTCAAATTAAAGCGAAAATTATGTACTTTCAATATGTATTTGTCATTTTACATATATAGCAGCGGTTTTAAAGTAATTCGATACTTAGTTTTTTACATAACCTCAAAACACATCATAACGTGCAAGGCGCTGTCACCTCAAACTGCAATAATGATCTCTCTTTAAAGGCGTACTGCTCCTAAGTCATGCTCATTTTTGTATTTTTAGTACTTTAATCTGTGTTTAGTATATTTTCTTTCTGTCTTTTGCAAAAGGTACTGAAAAAAACTGCTCTATAGCGCGAAAAGGGCGCGAACCTTAGGCGAACCACCTTAATTTTTTTATTTTATTTTGCTTCCCGAGTCTTTAATCCAAAAAGGCCGCATGCCACGTTAAACGTCCTCTAGTGAAAGGTACAGAGTGATGTCATATGGCTCTGTCCCTTTCGTTGCCTAGTACTTGTCAGTTTTAAGAATTTGTAATACGGCCTCCAGGGATTCACCTTTTTCAATAACACGCCGGCACGCGTATGTGTACATGCCAAACTGTCAAGTGGGTGGTTTCCGGCACACAATATCTTTTTTATATTTACTTTTTTTCCGCTGCTTGTACAGAGATTCAATTAATCACACGTGTAATTAATAATTATTTAATGATTTTTCACATATGTCTCATTCGTGTACAAATTGGGGCACAAACGGGCCATGTCCTTTGCACACTCATTAAATAAACGCGCTGTACATCTTTCAGCTTTAAACTGCATCTAATAATATGCGCACGTAAACAAACAATGATTGCGAAATGTTTGACGATCGCAGGGAGTGCGCGGCGGCGGCGCGGCGGGGGGCGAGGTATGAATTTCGCGCCTTTTTAAATAGATTAAGTATACTGTTGTACTACTACAAGCTAAACACAGAAATTTCTAAATTTCTGTAGTATGGCTGCAAACCTTATTTTACTGTAGTAGACTTATCTTTACAGACTTTAATTCAATATTAGATGTTTTATGACAGCAAACGCATATATCTTTTGAAGCAGATATCTTATTGCTCTAAACTTTTGGTTTGTTTATTAACTTAAGAATTAAATAAATAAATATAAATATAAGGGGACAATCTCACACCAAGTGACCTAGTCCCAAACTAAGCTCTAGGCTTGTACTATGGGTACTAGACAACGATATAAATACTTATATAGAGAAATATATACTTAAATACATAGAAAACATCCATGACTCAGGAACAAATATTCGAGCTCATCACACAAATATCTGCCCGTACCGGGATTCGAACCCAGAACCACTAGCTTCGTAGGCAGGGTCACTACCCACTAGGCCAGCGCGCGCGTCGTCGTTGAAAGATATTGCTGTGGATTTTTCAAACTCTAATTCAATATTGGCATAATAATACACTAATTCTCGTTTGACTATGTCCCAAGCTAAAAAAAATTCTAACAACTTAATAGCATAAAGCGACAAACATATCATAAACGATAAAGCAAAAACTTTGCACTCTAATTCAATATTCATTAATGAGCAATAATAAAACATAAATACCTCATTAATACCTAAAGCTCGTTCTAACTTTTCGCCATATTTTACAAATATGCTTAGAAATATGTCCCATGCCACTAAGCAAACTTTTTTCAACATTAGAATTTTAATAACTTGTAGGGCAAAAATCCGGTCCCACTATTGGGCTATATGGATATTGATTATGTAGTACTATTTACTATTTGCTTTTGTAAGAATTTTGAGCTCGGACCAGTTGATATCGCTTTATATTTCATTTTATATTCATAGTTATAACTGTTATAATGCTAGTTTAAGTTCTGTTATATATGTTATGTAACTAACTATACTTGGAAAATCTTAAATCTTATAAAATCAATTAAACAAAAAAGGAAATCATCTCTGCCTGTCAAGTAACTAACTGCTGTACACAACCATGAATTTTTGTAAATTGTTTATGTTGCCAGCAGTAAAACAATGCTGTTATTACTATTCCTCCACACGCATCAAGTAAGATCAGCATTGCTTTACTTGTGTCATCATTAGTACTATTCAGGAACTTCATGGTTGTGTAATGTGTCAGGATTGACTGCTTATTTGCCACTATAGGTCGATTTAAGTGAGATTATCCCCTGATATTTATTAATTTGTTTACATTGTTTGCTACACACACCTTAAGATGGCGATTAACTTGTAACATTTCGATGTAATGTATCACCTGCTGTGGTCCTTATCTAATCACACCAATTAAATAAGGGCCGCGAGTGATACATTACACCGAAATGTTACAAGT
This sequence comes from Acleris laterana, assembly GCA_963966035.1. Classification (NCBI taxonomy): domain Eukaryota; kingdom Metazoa; phylum Arthropoda; class Insecta; order Lepidoptera; family Tortricidae; genus Acleris; species Acleris laterana. The sequence continues at coordinate 15,338,156 of OZ014443.1, forward strand.
CCGTCGCCACCTCTACTTTGTACCTATAAACGGCACACATTGTTTTTGTCACCCCAAACGCGCACTCTCCGCCAAGGATCGTCGCCATTAATCAAAATTCATAATATTTATTCAGCAAATTGGCCTCATGAGGGTTCTTTTACACGTCGGTGAATTAGAGTGAGTGTACCAGCGCTTGGGACAAGTCCATCATTGCGGAGAAGCACCGCAATTATAAAATACAATAATACTTAAAAGTAAGTTATATTACAAGGTAATAAATACTTATTATAAAACTACCTAACCTTTACAATAACATTAAATTGAAAATAGTTACAAGGAGAACAACATAACGAGGTCTCTACGTCAGAAACGATAATTAAAATAACTAACTGGAAAACAGGTCCTTGCAAGCGTGATCAGACCGGGCCCCACAGACAGCACCCGTTCACGAGTATGACGCGTATCTCAGCCATCGCCTCCCTCAACCATATGTTCGGGAAATTATTGCGCTCGCATCGCATCCACACACTTTTCCTCCCCTCTGAGCGAGCTTTCATCAAATAACGGGCTAATTGAGAGTCGCTTAATTTGAGCTTAATTCCATACGTTTAGTAATGAAATTTTTATTCACATTTTTCTGAAACATATTTGTTTTTTCATTTTAAAGTAATAAAGAACCCGAGTAATATAAAACCACGACATTGAATGAATTAATATTGCGTTTCGTAACTAGGTACTTTACTTTTATACTGTTGTACATACAGTTTCTCATGGAATTGTTGGAGCGTACCGGTAGTAAATGTAGATTAGTTTTTCGTATAATTTGTAAGAATAACTATTTAAACTATGCGCGCATTTTTAAAGTTATTTTGCCGGACGACGTTTTTCAAATTAATTTTAAACATATTTAATCTAACCTAATCTCAGTAGCTTTTGAAAATGTTATTGGAAAAAAACAACTTGTCGTTGTTTGTAACTTTAAGAGTGTCGTCTCAAAAACTTGTGATTACGATATAAAAGTGATACGGGCTAAAACAAAGTGGTATTGCTCAATAAGCTTAGGGATTCATTAGGAAGGAATTAATAATGAATATTTAAGACCCTGTTCAGGCTAGCGGGACCCGCACAGTTCCTAAACCGCGCGGTTAATTTCTTATTTGTACATCTGTATGCGGCGGTTACATTTGAACGCCGAGCTAGAGGATGATTAAGTAAACAAGAACCGATTATCGCCCTAATCTGAACAGGCTCTAAGCCCCACGATGACTTCATTTACTGGGTGCGGCAGTCATTAGAATCCAGTCACCAGTGAGGTTAAAAAGTGCATCGCGTCACCAGATGAGATTTAATATCGTCCCCCAACTCTGTCATCCAGTGACAAAATTATGTTACAATAATCCCGAACCGACGCTAATTAGCAACGACGGGCTCCGATAAACCAAAGTAATAAAGCCCATCCAGTTTATTCCAGAGTATGCAATCAGCAATCATTAAGCGCAAAGCCCACGGTGCCGCGGTGGGCAGGCCGCCCACCGCCGGGGTGGCCGCTGGGCAGCGCGGGCCGCGAGCACCACGCACTAACATGAATGAACCCTTTAGAGCTCACCCCGGATTAATAACGTTTATGAACTCTACAGGGTGCCCAAAAATGCTGTGTAAATATTGCTGCGAAAAATGTCCCCTTTTTGCTTATAAACGCACAATAGCTAAAATATGCTTTGATATTGTTACATTTGCATCTGACAGAATGTGACAAAGCCTCTTTACCTGAAATAGGGTTATAGCGCGTTTGTGAATAAGGAAGTTTAATTTCTAAGAGAGATTAAAACTTTAATGACACGATTCACGATTACTTTGATTTTATACCACACTGTCGAAAGACGGTAATATTCTCTAGATACATCTAATTTATGTATGCAATAACTATTTTAAAATGACGTATTGTCTCGAATAAAAATGTGAAAAAGCTTTCATTTCAGTACATCCAAATTCCAAACTCAAACTCCCAACATTTATTTGGCAAACAAACACTGCATCCCAACACAATCAAACATTTTAACAGATCTGTTTAACTACTAAAAGGATAGAACAATCTCATCCCAAACAGAATTGTATGCACAAATAGCATTGTAGGTACCTATTTCTATATTTTTCTGTCTCAAAGATCATTCTAATGGATTGAAGATGAACAGAAATAAATTTATTACCACAAAAAAACGAAACAAAATGACAGGTATGACAAAGTATATACAAGAGTGTAAAATGAGCGTTATAATTATGTCCATACAGGGTGTATTGTATATAAATTAGAACCTGCGGCCGAAATTAATTTGGCAAGTGCATCAGTGAATTCTACTAGAGCAGGTCTATTCATCTATTATTGATTCAAGACCAATCCGTATCTCTGGCAAGCTGATCAAAGGGCTTTGGGGACACGTCATAGACATCGATAGATCGATACGATGTATCCAATCAGGAAATAGATAAAAAAAAAGATAAAATACATTTATTCAGTAAATAGGCCGTACGGGCACTTTTACACGTCAAGAATCTACCAGCGCTTCCCAAGAGGAGACACTGCTGAGAAGAAACGCCGCAAGAAACTCTAGGATTCATGAATAGGGGTAGTCCAAGGCATAGTAACGAGAAACGCTTTGTCTAAGTACTCACTATAAATACGAGTACATAAGGTTTCAGGAGAAATTGCACTGTTGCTAGACAAGTTTTAATTCGAAATGAATTCATGTTTGTTTTGTAGGAAGTAAACAAAGAGCAGGGATTGAATTTACATTTCCGACAGCGATATTTGAATTGTTATAAAGCACTAAAATATATTTTCCATTGCTCTGAACTTCAATAGGGGATCACTGGAGGTAGATTCTCTGTTCGAAAACATTTAACAATTCTGTATTGGGAATATTGTAAACTCCTGGAATGCAGACAAGCTTCATTTCGATTTGCCGAGAATATTATTAAATTGGCGAATGTTTTGGTTGAATAAAATACGACGTATTTTTGCGTTTGCTTTGATTTGATAGTTTGATGTATTATAAGATCGCTGGAGTTTCTTTATCTGATAAAAAGGAGCTCTTTTAACGAACCTATTTAACCTATAACGAGTATAATGACCGTCTGCCATTATGCCTACTTTATCACCATGACAACCTTTCCCCCTTTTTTGTAGAGGCAACCCATCTTAGTCTTTAGGGTTGGCAAAGCATTTGCAGACTTAAGATTTTAGTCTTACAATTTGATTTGATTTGAAGTGTCAATCTGGTGATTGCTTACGTGACTGTAAAGCGACAAGGTACAAATATACATCGTCACGTTGACATAGACCATTGTAGCCTAGGAATCAAATTGATCTTACTTATTTTTGTATTTAATTTATTTAAAAAAAACCCGGTGAAGTGCGACTTGGACTAGCGCACCGAGGGTTCCGTACCACCGTAGATCTTATTTTATTTCGATTTGAATTCGATTTTGAATCGAATAAGCGCAACCCCAACTTACACTTAACCATTTTTTGTATTATATGCATGTATACTCTTTATAGTACAAGAATGACAAAAGGAACCCAAAACACGGGCAATATAACAAGTAACCTTCCTTTTTGCTTCGCCGTAGTCGGATAAAAAAACAAGAACAAAAGCGAACTTTACCCCTTAGTATTTGTTGTTATTCTTCAAGTATTGTACTATAATCATTCCAACTTATAATTTGGATATATTTTTTTACCCGTTTTAGGTACTATAAGTACTATCAGCCCAATGGGACCCTGACCCACCATAGAACGGTGTCACAGTGACATTATAAAACAATTTGTTTGACACTTCTTATGACTTAAATCATAACGTCTCTGTGACACAGTTCTATGGTGGGTCAAGGTTCCAATGGTCTGATAGTACAGCCAAAATAAAAAAACTTTGAAAAAGCGTTTCTTGTGTGTTACTCGTTATTATTTAACTTTCTTAGAAAAATGCAAGAAAAAAAAGAACCCACTATCTGTTTCGGTTTAAAAGCAGCTCTTTAAAGGTAGGATGGACGGACGGACAGTGTAGGTACATTAATTAGCTCTTTTCGGATACGGCACCCTAAAAAGAGGATGTATCATTGGCACTACTACTACCCCCCTACAAAGAAAAGGCACAAGTGCAATTAATTCATTGAAGCATATTAACTCTCACAGATTGTTATATAATAAGGTTGTAAGTGCAATACAATTCATATAGTAGATGTGCCTTTTTTCCGTAGGAGGGCAGACTAGATCAAAACAGTATTGATTCAAAATCCTTGCTAGTTTTGTTTCAAGATTATAAAAGTACAGTTGTACTTAGAATGACTCCTGTTTAGACATACCAGTGCGATATCGACAATAAATAAATAAATATGAAACTCAGCGGCTGCTACCTTCGCTTCGTTGCTATTCCGTTGAATGAGAACTCGTTAAATTCGGCTTAGCGTTACGAGTAGGATTGCCACCTTTCTTATCAAGATATATAGTATAATGGTGAGTAATAGGACCAAAAAATATAGTACAAAGAACAAAAATATAGTACATTTCTATTTATTTTTAAAGACACATTTTTTGTTCGAGCTAGCTTCTCTCAATAACATTATGTCGTTCATAAACGTCTATTATAGACCAAAATTTGTTTATGTTACCATATTTTAAGACTAATTTCAAATTATATTCTTCTTAAAAATAAAGTATTTTAGCGTACTTCATGTCTTTCATATATTATAAAGTACGGACAGCCGAAATATAGTACAATACTATATATTATAGTACGGGTGGCAACCCTAGTTACGAGTGCCACTAAGTACTACGATAAAATGACGAAAGTAAACAAGTACCTATGTGTGTGTAACTCATACAATGTGGGTTTTAAGTTGAACATGAATAATACAAGATAAACAAGATAATAACTGAACCAAAAAGGAAACACAAACATTATACTGCAAAATAATAAAAACATACTCACAATAATTACAACGCAATACTACAATAAATGTCAGGGGACTATTGGTCACACCAATTGACCTAGTCCCAAACTAAGCTCTAGGCTTGTATTATGGGTACTAGACAACGATATAAATACTTATATAGAGAAATATATACTTAAATACATAGAAAACATCCATGACTCAGGAACAAACATTGGCGTTCATCACACAAATATCTGCCCTAACCGGGATTTGAACCCAGGACCTCTAGCTTCGTAGGCAGGGTCACTACCAACTAGGCTATGGCGTCGACAATAAATTTACTTATTGTACAAAATGTCCCCTAGGCCACTGCCACCGGGAATGGTGCCGATAATGCTGGCTGCATTTCCTCGTTAGATAGCTATTACTAGCCGTTGCCCGAGGAAAGAGTCGTATGGTCACCTAAGGCACGAATTACTTTATTTTTTAAATTGTTAAAAAGTTTCCGTGCCTCCGAGCGCCACGGACCAAGAGTTAAATTAAAAAAAAAAACCATTCCCCGACCCCTAAGCGAACCGTTTTTAATAAAACCGATCTGTCCCATCATATTTTTTATGGCAAGAATAAAACACACGGGCACTCAGGCCTCCTAATGGTGAGTGGGATTATTAGGGAACATTACAATTCTCAAGACTACGATCTCAAGACTGCAATCCTAAGATGGAATACCTGCTAGTAAACTGCGAATACTACTGCTGTCTAAATTTTTTTTAAACTCCTATGATTTGGTCATTCTGCTTGGGATCTGCGATGACACTCAGATACAAAAACACGTACAGAGATACGTTCAACTTATAAAACTCTTCTTCGTAAGGGATTCAAAACATTAAAACCCTTGAAATAAGATTAAAAAATAATAATTAAACTCTTTATTTCCAAAAGACTTAAAAACTAAAAACAGTCTTAGCTAAAATCTTTACTTTTAATATTGTATTAGCTAAGATTATACAATTCCAAGTTAGAATTGAATACCGGTAACTTTGCTCAAATAATAGTAACGTTACTTAATACCTTATGTGACTTTGGTATTGCACAAATATCTTTGTCTTTCCAACCACACATCATAGCTCTCTTAATAATACTTTTAAATAACTTTGGTTTACCAATAATTTCCCTAAAGGTTTTCCTTTTGATAGACTTCTGATATCTATTTACAAAGTTTTTACCAAGACTGGAGTACTCTTTTCAATCTCGACTTGAATAAATGTTATCCGGTGCAAAAATCTTCAAGAGGCGAGTTTCTGTTGAAAGGAGAGCTAAATCGTCTTATCTTAAGCTAAGTTATATTTCTATGCGCGGGTCGTTGAATGGCAGATTTTCTGTTCAGCTTTATAGAGATCTTATTTTATAAAAATAAGCGACCCGTCCTCGCTTCGCATCGGATTATGTGAGTTTTCTGTAACCCCCGTACATAAAACAGAATTTATTACACATAAACACCTTCCTCTTGAATCACTCTATCTATTAAAAATAATTCATCAAAATCCGTTGCGTGGTTTTAAAGACCTAAGCATAAATAAGGACAGACAGACAGCAGGAAGCGACTTTGTTTTTTACTATGTAGTGATGTAACGATATGTTATTATTTACAGTATTAAACTATGATTTTGATTTTGCGAATTATAAATAGAGACAACTACCTACTTACCTTAGAAAAAATTCAATAGGTAATCAGGAAAGACTCGCTCACACACAAATAAGTTTCTGTCAAAAAAATCATTTTTGGGACAAGCTTTTGTTGCCGACTGTACTTTTTTGTGCACTGTCGTCATCTACTCATCAAGACGATTCTATCGTTTTCCATATTTTTGATTACTATTTACTGAGAAAAAATATATTGAACTAGCTGTTCCCGTGTCCACTTCGTTGGGCAAAACATTTTTTTGAGGTTCCCGTGGGAATTTCGGGAATTCCTTTCTTAGTGCACCTCTACGGTACCTAAGCTACGTCCCTTCCAAATTTCAAGTGCATACGTTTAGCCGTTTAGGCTGTGCGTTGATATGTCAGTCAGTCAGTCAGTTTCTCCTTTTATATATTTAGATATTATCAGTGTTTGCTACGCCCTCTTTGGAGTAGTGGTCGGAATGACGTCATTTTGTTTTGTAACCTCGTTGTGTTTATAAATCTAGCACTTTTCAAGCTTCTTTTTTTTTTAGAAAACCTTTTAAAAAAGTTTCTGTTTCAATTTGAACCCGGAATCGTTAGTTTCGTTAGCAGAAGCACTACCAACTAGACTAATTGCGTCGTCAAAATCAGAATATCCATTTGATTCCCCAATAAAATCTACACTACGAGCTAGTCAAACATTAGAAACCGAATTAGAAACAGCGTGTCCGATGGCTGACCAATATACTCGCATTTGGAAGTAAATTTTCGTGTTGAAGGGATATCCGCGAATCCAGTCGTTTATTTTCAGTGATACCTACCTCACTATTAGCGGTTCAGTCGACGCGACGCGACGGCGAAAATATCAGCTATTGGAAACCTGATATTTGAATCCGGCTGGATTTCACAGTCAGCGAAGCGGCATGGTTGCCGGCCACATTTATTTTTTGATCTTGTTGGCTGAATGCTTTTATACCAAACGTCATAGGGATGGCAGAATGATGGATAGATAGATGGATGATACTTTAACGTATGGTTTTAACGTGGTATTTTTGATGTGTCATACGTTTTTAGTATATACTGTTATGGTAATGTTAATGTAATGATGACGTCAACCATGCCCCGAACACCGTATAATAACCGTTCGCCAAATTCAACGCTAATTCTAGTTGTCTCGGTGGCTAAGAGGTCTAGCGCAGGACTACGGTGCAGGAGGGCGCCGGTTCAAGCCTGCGCAGTGTAAAATCTTTTGTATTTTAAATTGTTAGTATTTAGTTCAAATATCAACGGTTGCATATCTGCGAGTCATTCCAGCTCGTGCTTCTAAGTAATGCACACCCGTGTCTCGTATGTACGTAGCTACGATCTTGGAGTACCCACTTGCTACAAAGTGATTATGTGAGAATTCGGAAAATAATTATTAAGGACATTTATAGAAGTTGTGGACATTTAGTTCACGTTTAAATATTGTGTTCTGTTGTTACGGCGAAGGGGTGAGTGCTAGTTATTAAGATAAACACGCAATAACAGTTATTAACGCCATCATCAGATTGTGTTGTGTCTGACCGACGGTCTTTGTTTTAGCCTAAGGATATGCCCTTCGGAGTTAGAGGATAGCTTGTCACTTAGTTACAACGGAACATCGTCGTCGCTAGCCGGTGGCATTCAGGGTTGGAAGGGGACCCGTTTATTATTGAACCCTCCTGGCGCTCAACATTAGATTAAGGATTAGTTATTTAACTTAGAATAGGAATAGTTAGCTCAAGTTAAGTTAAGTTAAGTTAGACATAAGGTAGGTTAGGTTCATTACTTCTAGCGTTAATCAATATATTCATTGTTGCATTATAACGCCGTATTGTCATTTGTTACCTCAACCCATAACAATAGCGCCCAACGTAAAAAATCATTAAAGGGGTTGGAGGGCAATTAACATTTGTTTACCGTTATTTGTACGATGTTTGAAACATTATCAGTATAATTTTAATTTTATCTCTAACGTAATTGTCCGGAAATGTAAAATTAAAGCGGTTTTGCAGTAGGTTATTGTTAATGATATTGTTTTGTTTTTTATTAACTATAAGTACACGGGTGTTTATTTTGCGGGTGTCTAATTTTCTATTTTATTATTCGGGTTACTGATTTTTAATTTGTTTTGTGGAACATCTTCATTACCATTGCTATAATACTGAGATTATTGAGGTTTTTATTAAAATTTTATTTTAATTCACGGGACGTTGTGTGTGAGTGGGAGGTATACACCTTGATATAGTTTTATTTAATTATGGACCCAAATTTCTTGCTGAAAGACGAGCTGGAATACGAGCTAGCGAGCCGGGGAATAAAGTTGAGGAGCACGGTCCCAGTGTTGAAAAAGTTGTTGAGGGAAGTATTGCTCAATGAACAAACCGAGGGTCTGGTGCAGGAGGCAAAAGCACCGCAGTTAGGCTCCGGGGGCATTGCATTTGAGTTGGAGCTGTGTGCCGCCAAGTTAAATGTGCTCGCCAATTACATTTCCGAGTTAGTAGGGAAACCAGATAAGATTTTGTTTAAACGCTTAGTGTCCAGACTGTATCACGTGGAGAATAGGTTAAATTTAGTGCAACAGGGCAATGAAGATGAAATAATTCGTAAAGACGGTCTCATACAGCAATGTCATTGTTTATTAGAGAAATTAGAAGGTCAGGATAACGTTGCAGAAGATGAGAACTTAACAAGTCAGGACAAAGAAATTCTGCAGGAGACATTAGGAGATTTAGGACGTAAAATCATACAGAAATTAGAAGTTTCGGCCAAAGTCACACTTGATGGTGGTGAGAATAGAGATGAGGGTAGAGAGGGGGTTGCGGGGTGTAGTCGAAATGTCAGTTTTGTCACAGGTCAATGGGAAAAGGATAGGTTTAGCAGTAGTAGCAGGCCAAGGTTACTTCGTACCTCGACGGTAGAGGAGGACTGGCCGAAACGAAAGTTAGTGCCAATTTATCAGTGGGGTCTTAAGTTCTCAGGAGGAAACAGCATGAGCGTGAATGCATTTTTTGAACGCGTCTCAGAGCTCAAAGATGCTAGGAATGCTACGGACTTTGACTTATGGCGTTACGCCATCGATTTTTTTGAAGGGGACGCACTTATTTGGTACCGGGCCAACAAGGAATATGCTAACAACTGGGAGGATTTGGTAATTTTATTGGAACGTTCGTTTCAGAAACCCTTTTATCAAGAAGAACTTCTGCTAGAAATAAATGCTAGGACACAAGGAACAGAGGAGTCGGTATTGATGTACATTGCGGTCATGCAGAACATGTTCAAGAGATTGCCAAATAGAATCACAGAGAAAGAAAAGATACTCATTCTACTGAAAAACCTACAACCTTACTATCAGAGAGCAGTATGCAGGGATGAATTCAGTTCGATTCCAGATTTGATAAATGTTCTAAGAATAATAGAGAGGACCAAGGTAAATTGTGACAATTTCCAACAACCAAAGGTGGATAAAATACCACTAGAACCAGACCTCGCTTACAAAGTACCAGGAGATCCACCCGCTAAAGATACTAAGGAAATAGCGGAATTAGCAGAAATCAAGGTAGTACGGGATTCTGTGAAAAGGTGCTGGAACTGTCGGGAAGGTGGTCATTTATTCAGGGAGTGCAAGACACCAAAGCAGCGGCTCTTTTGCTATAGATGTGGACGTTTTGGAGTAACGACAAAGGACTGCACTTGTAAGGGAAACGGAGAAGGGGGAAGTTCGAGTCCTGCCAGCTAAATTTCTCCCTCAGCCGTGATAGTGATGAATGGCAGACATGGCTATGTAAAGTCAAAGAGTTTTTTGGACATAGTGATGGGGATTTGTGTCCCCTAATTGTTAATAAGGAGAACGATAATAGGTCATATGTAATATTAAGTATCATGGGTTACGAGTGTGAAGGATTGCTAGACTCCGGTGCGAATCGCACAGTAATTAACGCAAATTTTGCAGAAATTTTACAGACTCTAGGACTCAGAGCCACGACAATGCAGCCTATTGGTATTTCAACTGCGGATGGGGTCACGCACAATATCAGGGAAATAATTGACGTGCCCATTAATTTTGACAACCAATTTAGGGTCTTCCCCGTTTTGGTCATGCCAAATTTGAGTCAGCAATTAGTGTTAGGAAAAGACTTCTTTGACGCATTCGGTGTGGGTTTGCTTTTTAAGAGTGAGCGGACATGGGATAACAGCGTACAGTTAAGTACGTTATCATCGAGAGACCCTGCAATAGTTGATAGAGAAGGCCTTGGCATGGAGGAGGAGCAACAACTGTCGACCTTAATAAAGGATATGAAAGACACTGTTGGCGTTGGCCTCGGGAGAACTAGTCTTTTAAAGCACAGCATTGACACTGCAGACAACAAGCCCGTGCACCAAAAGCAATATAATTTCTCTCCGGTTGTTAAAAAGGCCATAGAAAAAGAATTAGATGAGATGCTGGCTAAGGACGTGGTTGAGCCCTCGTACAGTGCATGGTGTTCACCGGTGTTAGTTGTAAAGAAGCCAAATGGAGAAAACCGGCTTTGTTTGGATAGCAGGCAATTAAATCGCGTCACTAAACGTGATACTTATCCGTTGCCTAGGGTTGCAAATGTTATCAACAATCTGCGCAATGCCAAATTCTTAAGTACTATAGATCTAAAATCGGCATTCTGGCAAATTGAACTGGAGGAAAGCAGCAAAGAAAAGACGGCATTTGCTGTTCCAGGCAGAGGACTATTCCATTTTAAAGTAATGCCATTTGGTCTAGTCAACGCGTCACAAACTCAGCAGCGACTCATGGACATTTTATTCTGTGCTGAAGAGGACAAAGTTTGGGCATATCTTGACGATATCGTAATTTGTTCAGCCAATTTTGAGGAACACATCCTATTATTAAAGAAAGTTTTAAACATTCTTAAGACGGCCAACCTGACAATAAACGTCGATAAGTGTAAGTTCGCGAGACCCAGCCTACGCTACTTAGGGTATATAATTGATAAGGATGGTCTAAGGACGGACCCTGAAAAAGTTGAGGCTATTATCAACTTCGCACGACCCAAAACATTCACCGAGCTCAAACGCTTTATTGGTCTTGCAAGCTGGTACAGAAGGTTTGTTAAGGATTTTTCGGTGGTCGCGGCTCCTTTACATGATTTGACAAAAGGAAAGAAGTCTAAAAAGTTTGCGTGGTCGGAAGAGGCTGAAGTTGCCTTTTTGAAATTGAAAACGTTATTGACATCGACACCAGTAGTGACCTGTCCAGATTATGGAAAACCGTTCATAATTCAGTGCGATGCGTCAAATAAAGGCATAGGGGCAGTGCTCTGTCAGGAGATAAACGGCACAGAGCTACCTGTTGCTTATCTTAGCCGTAAGTTAAATGACCGGGAATCCAAATACTCAACGTCAGAGAGAGAGTTGTTGAGCGTAGTCTACGCTATTGAAAAGTTTAGGTCGTACATAGACGGAGTACACTTTACAGTAGTGACGGATCACAGTGCATTACTTTGGCTTCATAAAATGAAGGATCCACATGGCCGACTGGCGCGGTGGGCCATGAAATTGCAGCAATTTGATTTCGACATTATACACAGACCGGGGAAAAGCCATGTAGTTCCCGATGCACTGTCTCGCAACATAGGTGTTACATTGTTGGAAATAAACCCTTTAGAAATTTTGGAAAGTCATAAGGACAGTCTGTACAGGCAAAAAGTAGCAGAGGTTACTTCTCGGACTAAGAAGAAAGACTGGGCAGTTGTTGAAGGTCTTCTGTACAAGAAAATTCCCATGAAGCAATTTCCTAACAAAGATGATCTGTGGAAACTATTTGTGCCAGAAAGCCTACGTCTTAAAGTATTTCAAGAATGTCATGATATTCCATCCGCGGGTCATTTAGGTATTAGGAAAACCTACTTTAAGATCAGGCAAAAATTTTACTGGCCTAACATGCTCAAAGATGTCAAACAGTATGTGAACAGTTGTGAATGTTGCGCTAGTCACAAGGTCTCTCAAAAAGTACCAATGGGACAAATGGGGCATCATAGGGAAGTTACTCAGCCCTGGCAGGTGGTGGCTCTGGACTTGATGGGCCCCTTTCCAAAAAGCAAAAAGTGCAACACAATGCTGTTAGTCTTAACGTGTTTATTTAGCAAGTTTACCGTGTTGTTTCCTCTCAGAACTGGCAAAGCTGATAAAATCTGCGAAATAGTAGGCAAGCAATTTCTTTTGTATGGTGCACCTAGGACTATTTTATGTGATAATGGCAAACAGTTCGTATCGCATTTGTTTAAGGATTTGGCAACTACGTTTAACAGTAGGATAGTCTACACGCCACACTATCACCCGCAAAGTAACCCGACAGAGCGCGTTAATCGTGTGGTCGGTACAATGATTTCGGCATATATCAAGTCAAATAAACATAATGAATGGGATGCTAACTTAGATGAAATTGGCCACGCTATTAGATCTGCCGTGCATGAGTCCACGGGGTATACCCCTTCATATCTTTTTTATGGTAGAGAAACTAATGTGCCTAATCTCATCCAACCAGCACTAGACCACACGGCTTTAGATTCTGTTTTAAAGGGTCAGGTTAATACTGCTTCGTGTCTTGAAAACATTAAGGATAGGGAAATAATATTACAAAAGGTTAAAGATAAAATTGTTAAAGCGCATGACGACAGCACCCGATATTATAACAGTAAGAGGAGAGTAGGAACTTTTCAACTGGGTGATACAGTCTGGAAGAGAACAAAATATTTATCTAATGCTGGCAATAAATTTATGGCCAAGTTAGCTCCTAAATTTGAAAAGGCGATTGTCGTAAAAAAGGTTTCGGACAACATCCTTCAACTACATAATGCGTACGGTAAAGACATCGGCATGTGGCATGTAAAAGATCTGAAGTTATATAATAAAAAATAAATAAATGGCCATTTATTTATTTTCTGTGAGGGACGGGGTATGTTATGGTAATGTTAATGTAATGATGACGTCAACCATGCCCCGAACACCGTATAATAACCGTTCGCCAAATTCAACGCTAATTCTAGTTGTCTCGGTGGCTAAGAGGTCTAGCGCAGGACTACGGTGCAGGAGGGCGCCGGTTCAAGCCTGCGCAGTGTAAAATCTTTTTGTATTTTAAATTGTTAGTATTTAGTTCAAATATCAACGGTTGCATATCTGCGAGTCATTCCAGCTCGTGCTTCTAAGTAATGCACACCCGTGTCTCGTATGTACGTAGCTACGATCTTGGAGTACCCACTTGCTACAAAGTGATTATGTGAGAATTCGGAAAATAATTATTAAGGACATTTATAGAAGTTGTGGACATTTAGTTCACGTTTAAATATTGTGTTCTGTTGTTACGGCGAAGGGGTGAGTGCTAGTTATTAAGATAAACACGCAATAACAGTTATTAACGCCATCATCAGATTGTGTTGTGTCTGACCGACGGTCTTTGTTTTAGCCTAAGGATATGCCCTTCGGAGTTAGAGGATAGCTTGTCACTTAGTTACAACGGAACATCGTCGTCGCTAGCCGGTGGCATTCAGGGTTGGAAGGGGACCCGTTTATTATTGAACCCTCCTGGCGCTCAACATTAGATTAAGGATTAGTTATTTAACTTAGAATAGGAATAGTTAGCTCAAGTTAAGTTAAGTTAAGTTAGACATAAGGTAGGTTAGGTTCATTACTTCTAGCGTTAATCAATATATTCATTGTTGCATTATAACGCCGTATTGTCATTTGTTACCTCAACCCATAACAATACTACTCAGTTCAAACTTGTTCTTTTAACATGACATCCTACGAAAGAGTAAAATTAACCAGTGTCCTGTAACCAGCCACCCGCCTGGCGGTCTTCACGGATTTGGTCGAAATATAGGCACCCGGCACCGTTATAAATAATATACAGTCGGCCAAAAATGTGGTCTGGTAGACCACATTTTTGGCCGACTGTGTACATGTATTAATTCACCGGTATGTATTTACTCGTACAACTTACAACTACAATTTTTGTACAATACCTACTTATGTTGGTGATATTTACTAGTTAATACTGGAACTAAACTGTAATTCTATGGAACTTGCTAACTATGTAAACAAACAATATATTGAAATTGACATCTAATGTCAATTTTAGTATGGCGGCTTGTTTACATAGTTAGCAAGTTCCATAGAATTACAGTTTACTATTTGAAACGATCTGCATAAAAATGTAATTGAAAAAAAATTTAGTTGCGATGTGTCACATTTAGAACGACGATGTGTTATCCCTGAATGTCGGGTTCCTATATTCAAACCGCAGATAGATAATGCCAGCGCCACACGCTTGGCGTTTGCCGCAAACTCTGCAGGACGCAGCTATACATTGGAATGAGATGGAAATACATCGTGCTCACTCTAAGATATAGTTGCGTCCTGCAGGGTTCGCAGCAAACACCAAGCGTGTGCCGCAGGCATTAGGCTTACTTAGGATAAAAAATTGACATTTGCTCATATAAAATGTGTCAAATTTTAATCCGAAAAGTAAGCCTATCTGTCGATTGTCTATGACTGGCTGTCATTCTGAAAACATCTGTCCAATTATTTAATTTTTGTAAATGATTTTATCGTTCATTTTGATTCGCAAATCCAGGGCAGTTTTGTGGGACAACTTGTAACATTGATGAAGAACTTGCATTAAATAAAATAACAGTGAAAAGATGGTTCCAAATGAGTTAGCGGTCAAGATCACACCAAGCCATTGAAGTGGATGCCCGCCATCTTCAAGGGTCATAACGACTATGTCTGGAAGACTTCGACGACAGGACAGGATTCACCGAACAACGTTCCTTTTATATACATGACATTGGCAAAATTACGTTATTATGTAGACGCCATTAAGTAAATAAATAATAATAAGCCTATCTGTCCGCGGTTTGGATATAGGAACCGGCCATAAGTCAATTATTTAAAATTCAGGAAATGTGTTTTTTTACCTGATCCCAATGGGGAAAATAAATGAAAGAAACTCAACAGACAGAAATTCATCAAACATATCATTCAAAATGAGCAAAGCTTAAATTCAGATCTGGCTAAATCAATATTTGATGTCCCTAGATCAGGAACAATTAGTTTTCAAAGCGCTACGCGGCCAGCGCTTCGGGGAATCCCTTTGATGCATGCGTTTGATTGCTATTGATCCAAAAGGTAGCTGGAATGAATTAATTCCGCTGTCAAAGGATGTCAATGCTACGGGCAGTAATTCTGCAGTTGTTAACGCACCGGGAAGCAATATTGATGAGAACAGTACCCTTACCATGAGTTGCAATTACCGTACTCGCTGCCAGAGATGTGCGAGGATGCGTTGCGAGGGATGTGTTTGAGATGAACCAATAGAAACACTTCATTTACCTATCCTCGCTTAGCTTAGCTCTGGTGGAAACAGCTCAGCAGAGCGACGTTTTTGTTCATACAAAAGAAGGGAAAGATGTGTGCGAGGAATGTGTTGCGAGGCGGCATCTGGCTCCGCTCCCGCCTCACCGCACCCCGCTTATTTAAAAAGAGCCCGCTACACATCCTCGCTACGCATCTTCGCACCGCTCAGCTACCTCGCACATCTTTGGTGGAAGCATTCACACCGTTACACCTCATCGTTACACAGCCTCGCACCGCTTAGCTACCTCGCACATTTCTGGTGGAAACGCAGCCTAAGAATACTTGAGAGGTCTGCGAGGGTCAGGGCTTCTACTATAGGTACGTTAGCGAGTACGGTAATTGTAACTCAGGGTAAGGGCACTGAGTGGATAGACTGCGAACTACAGCGAGGGAACGACGTGAGTGCACATCGGTGCTATGTCAACGATTATTATTATGGACTATTTGGGTTTACTCTCGTGTCGGTGAAAAAGAAGATTTTGTATGTATATATATAAACACTTTATTGTGCAAAAAATAGAAATCAAAATACAATAATTACAGAATTGGAATGTAAAGGCGTTAGCCGCTTTTACTCTAATACAGAAGGTGCTTGATAGTATTAACAATAAAATACCCACGATTGCTCTGTTTCTTGACATGAGCAAAGCTTTTGACTTTGTGGATCATGACATTCTTATAAATAAGTTACATAGATATGGTGTTCGTGGACCGGCGGAAAATTGGATCAAAAGTTACTTATCAAATCGTTGTCAGATCACTGAGATAACAAAAATGAATAAAGCTAACAGAACTATTGAGAATTTTGTCTCATCTATTAAAGAAAATAAATATGGAGTACCACAAGGTAGTATTTTAGGGCCGCTACTGTTTTTAGTTTATATTAATGACCTCCCCCGTGCTGTTAATTATCCAACAGTTTTGTTTGCTGATGACACAACCATTGTAGTTGAAAGAGATAATTTATCAAATTATGAGGACAAGATAAATAAGGCATTATCAGAAACGGTTAACTGGCTTAGAGGTAATAATTTAAACTTAAACACTGAAAAAACTAAATATATTCACTTTCATACTAAGCAAAGCAAAGATTTAGAAATAAAATATAACATGCGACGGTAAAACCATAAAACGAGAAAATTGTCAGAAGTTTTTAGGACTTAGTATTGACAGACATTGTGACTGGAACGAGCAAATTAAAGCAGTATGTAGCAAAATTAATAAATTTGTATTTGCTCTAAAGAAAATAAGACTTGTAATATCACACAAAACTGCTTTGCTTGTTTATTATGGGTACGTGTGTTCCGCCCTTAGATATGGTATTATTATGTGGGGCAACGCGAAAGATGTCCATAGAGTATTCGTATCACAAAAACGTTGTATAAGGGCTATATGGGGTCTAAGACCTACAGACTCATGCAGACCAATTTTTCAGAAAAATAAGATTCTTACGCTTACATGCCTTTACATTTTGGAGGCGTGTACTTTTGTGAGAAAGCACATGGAACTATTCATAATGAAAGACAATCACAATAAGAGAACTATTACGCAAAAGCCATTAAAGTTACCTGTAGCCAAACTGAGCATGGTTAAAATGAATTCGTATTACATGTTAAGTAAAATTTATAATGCTGTACCTAAAACTATAACAAATTTAACTGGAAACATGTTTTATGGCAAACTTAGACAATGGTTACAAGAGGAATGTTACTACTCAATGAATGAATTTTTCGGTAAAATAAATAATTGACTTTGTTATTAGGTATATACATTTGACATTATGTTCGCTCATTTTAATTTTAATTTTAATTTAGTTATAAGGACTAAAAATTTGTATGCCACTAAAGGCTGAGCGGCTGTACTATATAACATAAATAATAAGACCATGATGTAACCCGTTCAATGCAAATAAATTATTTCATTTATTTCATTTCATTTCATTTCATTTCATTTCATTTCATTTCATTTCATTTCATAAAAAGGCTAACTTACCCCTTTAGGAGATCTCTTCCAGCTAACCTTTGGGTGATGGAGGAAAATAAGAAAAGTTGAATGTGGTACTAAACAAAGTTTACAGTAACTGCGTGAATTAAATTTTAGACCTTATGAATAAATACTAACAGGGACATATCGTCGGCTTAGTGCAAGAAGTCATTAACCCACAAAAAGTCAAGTCCGAGAAAAACGGGCCCAAAGTTTTGACTTAGTCAAATGAACATTATTGTTGTAGGTTCGGGTCTAGATTTAAAAATTAAACACAAGTGGTTAGCTTAATATATTTAGTATCAAAACCAATTAAAAACTTTGTACAATAATTCCAAATAACTCTTTTAAAAGCCTAAATATGTAGTTAGTGACTTTTTGCCTTTCTCGCTTTAAGGGAACTTACAATTAGTTATTTTTTATTTTAATCACAATTAAATCGAGAAACACAGTTTTAAACGAGAAATTTGGTTTCATCAGTCTTAATTATTACCTTAGAAACTTTATGAACATTATTTACTAATTAACAACGCATAAATAGTTTTAAAAACTCTACTTCACAGATATAAACTCAACAAAACCACAAAAATAACATAAAATTCTCAAAATGGCGTTATTTGTAACTCCAAACTAAAATAACTAAAAAATGTTTTTTTTTATAGAGGAACTTAATATTATATTATAATCCCAGACACTCATACAGCAAGCAAAACTTACTTACTGTTATAAAACATAAAAACTTCTAAAAGTATTAAAATAAAAAGATCAGCCTTTGATTTTGAACTAATACTGTAAGTACGAAAAAGAGTTAAAAAACCTAGTCATCCATCTTTTTTACTCTTCGTCTTCTAAATTTGAAGACATTTCTTCAGGTACATAATCACGACTTTCTTTGGCTGGCAAGTTCTGGTACCAGTGGTGAAGTTCCGCGGGTATAATTTTTTCATTGCACATTTTTAGTAAGTCCTTTTTTTAGCTTGAGTGATTGGCAGTTTTTGGTTGTAAGCTTTTCTCAAAATGTAAGTGTTATAATTGAAACCCTGTATGGTTTTTCAAGCTTACGTTTTCGCAGTTATTTTATTGGGGCCATAGATTGGGATGTATTACTTTTTAATACGTGAAATTCTTTATACTCAGATTTGAAATCGTATCTGTATAAAACAACATTCGGCCTTTTTTTCTCTAGTCGAAAAGATTTCCCTTCAAGCCATCGCAGTTTTTCTCCATTGACGTCAATCGATCGATTCTGCATCAAGTTATCTCTCAAGTCGTTTAGGTTCAAAATATCTGTGTGATCCATAACTATCGGTTCGTACGGTTTTTTCAGGGTTTAATTTTTCTTATTTTTTCTGTTTGATCTTGCTAATCGAATAACATTACAGAAGTCTATCATTGAGTAGGTACACTGGCATTAAATGCAATTGGTTCTCAATCGCACTGTGCATTCTATCTACCTCCATATGTGTATGACCAGGCTCTAAATATTTATATTCTAAAACCTCGTGATGAGTTGTCTGAACTAAATACAACTGCAGGCTTAAAAGGAATTGATTACGATTTTGGCCTCTACTACAGGTGTCAGTGAATATGGAAATTTCTTTTACAGTAGATGGGAGACGTTTTATCCATAGATACAAAGCCGTACCCACCTCATCGCTTCCTTTTTTGCCATCCAGCTCAGACCAGAGATAACAAAAGCCATCATTGGGAGTGCGAGCTTCATAAATGGTAGCATTGTACACATTCAATTTGCGCAGGTAATAAAGAATAGAAACAGTTCCATTTGGGATATGAAGTACCTTTTTGTAAATCTAAGGTTATTGAATTAAAGCTTTCATCTTCATTAGCACGAATTTTGTCCAATTCTTTGGCTTCTCGACTTTGTTCTTTTAGTGAAATGTGTAAGTCATATTTTTGTTTCGAAGATTCAAGATCGGGTCCGTTTGTATTTTTGATAATGTTATACTTATGACATGTTAGACATTGGTCTTTTTTTGGTTTGTGAAAATCCAAATTATATTCAGTTCCAAATACATTTCTGTACACGTTTATAGTAACAGAACTCCGAGACGCTTTTTTGCATTCCTCTGTATAAAGTTCGTACATTCTTGAAATAGATAGCGTGCCATCTAAATAGAGTTTTGTTTAATGATGTTTTTCGGCAATACTGCGATTCCATTGTAGGGAATGATTCGATGTGTTGTTTTATAAAATCTATATCGTCTTGTTTGGTTTTATTGTGAGCAACATGCTTACCACGTTGGTCTTCTCCTTCAAAAAGACCAGAACTGCCAACCTTGAAAAATGCATTGTTTATAGGGCCGTTTGAAATACAGAGGGTACTTTTAAAAAACTTTTCACATACCTTGATTTTACCTTCATCATTAGAAAAAAAATATGAACGTGACATGGTTCGTTTTCTAACTGCTTTTACGTAACACCTTTGTGGAGGATTTACTGATATGTTCGCGAGTATAAAATCCTTTTGACGACAGTTTTGTTTAAATTTTTTTGAGTGCTTTTGTTTCCAACTCATTATCGTCAATATCACTGATCTTATCAGTTAAAAAGTCAAAAACAAAACCTAGGTACCTAAACAAAATCTCGCCGAGGACAAAATTGGTATTTCGCAAATGAAATACTTACTTACCTACAACTTAACAGCATAAAGTAATTTGCACGTATCTTATTATAAATATATGACAAAGGTATACTTACGCTGTGATCTTCATTCTCCTTATTTAGAATCTTTTCTAACATCAAAGATCCTCGTCCTGCCTTAAATTTAATACTATTTCGCTTCATTTTGTAAGAAATCACTAACTTCTCGCGTAACGTCCATCCCCGGTCGCAGCCGCAACGGTATGACTTCGATCGCGGTGGCCGAACCCCCGTTACCGCGAGAGCAAGACGTACTCGTAGGTATAAATGAGTTGAAATATGAATTGTTGTGCAAGAATATTTCACTAAAGGTGTTCAAATTCATACAAGTTATTTGCCAAAAGTCACTAACCATAATTTAATCACGTGAATTACATGTCTTTGGACATAACAAAAATCGATAAATATCATTAATTACATTAAAAAATCATTCTGATTGCCATTAATGCTGTCTCCTAGTTTTTTTAAACTTTATAAAGTGCTTTAGTTATTTTATACTAAAGTAAAAGTGGTAATGTGCATCCAATGCTCATTTTGTTAAAAATCATTAAAGCATGATAATAACTTTTATTTTCGTCTTACGGTTTGCTAAAAGTAACTTTATGCATATAATGAATTCTAGCTCAAATACTTTCATAGCTTTATTCATATTGTTGTATTTTTTAAAGTTGATAAGTAACAAAAGTGAATATTTAAACAAAGTAAAAAGATAAAAAATAACAAATTTGTTTTGTTTAAAGTTAGTAATGGTCTAAAACCAATTTACATCAAATCAATAAGGCAAAAAGTTAAGTTAATGACTTAATGTCATGGCTGTAACATCGAAATTATTCAATGTAAAAAAAAATGGATCCGTGCGTTAGACAGAGTAAGTCGCGGCGAATCCGCCTGTGCTGGTACCTGTACTTAGTGATTTTATGCCATTAGTGACTTCTTGCACTAAGCCGACGATATACATATACACATTTACATCATAAACATACATACAATATATGCCGGAGTGACCATACCTCTCTTTACTAGCCTCTTATACTACTCTAATTTGACCGACTAACCGACTTTATCCGATCCCAAAATGACCTGAAATAACTTTAAAGTGACATTAGCACTAAATTGTACAGCTACTATTTAAATCTATATTACACAAAACAAGTACAAATGCCTAATATTTATTCATGGCCACGGGCTATATCATACATGTAGTGTCTTTCTTTCTTGAATAAAACTGTTTATTTTCACCAGTTACTGGATTTAAACTAAAACAACTAATTTAAATAGTCTAACTCCTTGCAGCGCACACGTCTTTCTTCTATCACTCTTGTTATCCTTTATTTATCACCTTCACTCATTCATCGTTCTCATCCTTTCTAATCCGTTCATTCAATCAACTCTATCATCGGTCATTCGTCTAATCCGCTCACTCTTACATACATAACAGGACTATCGATCATCTCTTAAAAGTATACGAAGACGGTGAAACTTTTCAAATATAAAGAAAGGCCATCACAGTTTTTAATCTGATTCAAGTGGGAAGCCTTAGTTAGGCAAATAAAAGTTTTTAAGAGGTGAAAAATACTTTGAACAACTCGATTCTCTCCACTATTTTCCAACAGAAAGAAGCAGGTTGAAAATAAATTAGCGCTCTGAGACAGAATTAAAAATACAAAAAAATAAGGGTATTTTCCTTCGTAAGGGCATTGCGCTTAATTAGATATCACTATAGAAACGTCTCGTCCTTAGTTCGCTTCATTCCGATATTTCTTGGAAACATTTTCAAGATAAACTCTTAAGTACCTGTCGAGATTGAAGCTAAAGATAAATCTATACTAATATTATTAAGTTTAAGAGTTTGTTTGTTTCTTTGTTTGTTTGCTTGAATGATTATATTTGTGTGAGTATGATATATAGCCTATAGCCTTTCTCAATAAATGGGCTATCTAACACTGAAAGAATTTTTCAAATCGGACCGGTAGTTCCTGAGATTAGCGCGTTCAAGCAAACAAACAAACAAACAAAGACTTCAGCTTTATAATATTAGTATAGATGTACAAATAAACAAAATAAAAAATATGGAAAAAATAAGAACATAAATAGGTATAAATTGGAGGAAATGTTCATCTTATTTTTTAAAAAAAAAAAATTATTAATGAAAACAATTACAGTATATCAATACAACGTTGTCCCACAAAACTGTTTACACAGTTTGACTGCGGGATCTTTGAGTCTCTTAACTATGACATAACTTTACTTAAAACTAATTCTAAAATTTATATAATAAGTACTAACTAAATAATTAAACATTCTTCTTTTAAACTTTGCCTTATTGGCCTCCAACCTAATATCTGTGGGTAAGCTATTGAGAATGTAGGGTAGACGTTTCTGCAGGCATCTGTCACCGTAGTAATTACTGACCCTCGGCACAGCGTACTTCCCTGCAGCCGCCGACCTAGTGCCGCATGCGTTATTTACAAGAGATAGATTATGCTCTTGAGCGCCGTGATGATGAAGTGCTAACAGGAATTTATGCTTAAGGCTAACTGGGAGAACTTTACAGATTTTGAACAGTTGATGATAATCTTTTTTACACTTAGCTTTAGTTTTTCTGTTTACAAGAAGTTTTAGGAATCTAATTTGCATATTTTCAATTTTAGTTAAATTTGTTTTAAAGGTTAATCCATAACAGTCAAGAGCATAATCTATAATAGATTCCACTAAAGCTTTGTACAAACACTTTAATGTATCTAAAGGAACTTTGAAACTTAAGTGGTAAAACTTGCCTAATAATACTCTGAGTTTACTACATATAAAATCGACATGATGGGACCATGAAAAGCCTTCATCCACCTTAAGACCAAGGTAAGTTACACAGTTAACGCGTGAAATTGGTTTACATTGACAAAAGGACTGGTTACTATGAAAACAAGAAAAGTCATGGGTTATTATGGGCGATGGCGTACTACCGATATCTAAATAAGGCGAACGTATAATTAAAAGCTTGGTTTTATCGGTATTCAAAACAATGCCATTGTCATGGGACCACCGGACTACAGCATCTACATCCTGCTGTACCAAGCGACAAGTGTCAGGTAGCTCGGCGCTGGTGCTCGCGCGCAACACGCACAGGTCGTCCGCAAACATGTGCGCCGAGCAGTGGCGCAGCGCGCCGCACAGGCTGTTCACATGCATGAGGTAGCACAGCGGGCCGCTGCAGGAGCCCTGCGGCACTCCACACGCCACCCGCCGCTCGTCGCTCAGCGCCGAGCCCACCTTCACGCGGTACGAGCGCGCGGTGAGGTAGTCGCGGAACCATTGGTTCAGCGGCTCATCCACCCCGCACTCGCTCATAGCATTCAAAAGCGTATTAGTGTCTAACGTGTCGAACGCCTTAGTGAAATCAAAGAACACTGCTACAACTACTTTCTTATTAGCTAAGTGCGAGTTTATCTCATCAGTGAACTGACCCAATAAGGTGTTTGTACTTCTACCCCTTTGAAAGCCATGCTGTATTTTATTTATTACATCATTTTTGTGCATGTATTCTCCAAGTTGCTTAACAATACATTTTTCAATAATTTTGTCTACACTAGATAGTATGGCTATAGGTCTATAGTTAGAGAATATTTTACGACTCCCTTTTTTGTGAATAGGACGGATTATAGCTTGTTTCAGCCCGTTTGGAAATATATTCTTACTTACTGATAAATTAATTAGCTTAGCCAACACTGGCCCACTGACCTTATCTGAAACAGCTTTTAAATCAGACATGCGTTAAGCGGGTACGCGGTATAAGCGACAACATACGTCTAAGGTCGCTGCAGCTTTGAAAAATATTTTTGCTATTTTAATTCGTCAAGTGTTGACAAATAATTTGGTTCACGTGCTCTTGGATGTATTATCTGTTCATTTGATAAGTTAGTTTTCCATGTGTTAACGTATTGTGAGTGTAAATCACAGCGAAAAGTTTTGCTTAACTGAGAATAAAAGTGAGTGTACCCGTGCAAATCTAAAAAAGTTGGCCTTATCATGTGCAAACGGATCATCGATCAGTAGATCACGGGAGTGTGGTCACTAAATTCGCCTAATCGGTAGAGTGCGGCGTGGCGCAGGCCGTGTAAGGTCGACTGTGGAGCGGAGTGCGCGGGTTCAATCCTCGTCTTCGACTTACTTTTTGTATTTTATTTTTTGTTGTCTATGAATCGGATGCGTTCATGGGTTCGATCCTCCGTTGCGGAACTTTCTACGTATTGAAAAAATAGAAATATATATATTTTTTTTTTATTTATTTTTTATCTTTTTAATTTAAAATCAATAAAAGACAATATCATAATGGTGAATTGCGCTTCGTGTCATAATGCAGTGCTCGTCACACAAAAGCGTATAAAATGTACAAATGGTAACTGTTCCCATAGTTACCATCATGAGTGTGTAAAATACACTAATGACTCACCAGTTGCGCGATCCAGGTGGACCTGCCCCGAATGCAAGGCATCACGGCTAAAGGGAGGTGACAACACCAACCCCCCGGTAGATAGCAAGACCCAAAGATTGTCTGAAAACAGAGTCGCTGAAATTACGGAGTTACTGTCTCCTCCACCCCCATTGCAGAATCAGTCTCTTCAAACTTGCTCCATTGATGACGTCAGAGACCTTCTTAGAGCCGAAATGAGCGCCATGTGTGCGCACTGGGAAACAACATTTAAAAAAATATTTCAAGATGAATTGAACTCGTTAAAAACCCAATTTCAAGAGCTTAAGGATTCCGTCACATTTATTAGCTCAAAATATGACGATTTTGGCAAGAGGATCGATGCTGTTGAGAACAAGCTGGGCTCCATTGGTGCCGCCAAATCTGACATTAAGGACCTTAAAATATCTATTGCTAACGTTGAGTGTAGTCTGGACTCCGGGGAGCAATGGGCTAGACGTTCAAACATAGAGATATTGGGAATTCCCGAAAAAAAAGGCGAGAACTTGCTTGAGATATTTAGTAAAGTTACTGAGCTCACTGGTTCACCTGTTGATGTGAACTCTGATATCGACTTTATTACTCGTGTGGCTCCGATGAAAAGTGACACTAAAAAGCCAAAGGCAATCGTTGTCCGGTTCCTTGCCCGCTACAAAAAAGACGACTGCCTTAGTCGTTTGAAGAAGCTTAAGGACCTCAAGGCATGCGATATTGGTTACATTGGTAGCAACAATGCGATATATTTTAATGAACACCTTACCAGTCGCAATAAAGCTTTACTGAGGGATGTGAAGTGGGTCGCTAAAGAGAATAACTTTAAATATGTTTGGGTCAAGAACTGTACAATTTTGGTGAGGCGCGACGACACTAGCCCAGTTATAAATGTCGTGCGTCCTGAGGATTTAAAAAAAATAAAATAAGTGTTTTGTATGTTGATATAGTGATTTCTAAGCTGAATATTGTATCTATTTTCCTGAAACTTTTTGAATTTTTGCATGTATCTAATTTTGCATGTTTTAAGCAATATCTATGCCTGTTGTGCTTGTATTTACTTTGGTTAGGAGTTAAAAATATTGTTAAGTTCGTCAGTTGTGTTCACTACACTAATTTGGTCATAAAATGGAATCTTATTGTACTTGGTCATAAATATATTGTGGCTGATAAAAATAGAATAATAATGAAGTTATTGGGGGTCAAATTTATGAGAGCATTTTCGAATTTATATAGATGTAATTTAAAATGTATAACAACAATATAACCGTTTACTATCAAAATGTGCGCGGACTCCGCACAAAAACATCTACTCTCTATAATGGCGTTCTCAACTCTAATTATCATTTGATATGTTTGAGTGAAACTTGGCTTCTGCCTGGTGTTATGGACTCTGAGCTTTTTGATCCTAGGTACACGGTTTATAGATGTGACCGTGACTATGCCACTAGGGGTGATAAAATGGGCGGAGGTGTTTTAATCGCGGTTAGAGGTGGGCTTCAGGTTAGAGACGTTGCTTGCTTGCCCTCAACTGGTGCAGTCGCGGATTTGCTCACTATTTCGCTCTCCATCAGAATCGGTTCTCAAGATGCTCGCTGCCGTGTATATTGTTGCTATTTCCCTCCATGCCCCGCGATGCACGATGCTTGTTTAGTATTTGATTATTTTTTATAAAGTAAAGGCAACTATCATGGAATCTAGATTGGTTCATCGCTGAGGGCTGTTCCGTGTGCTTTGGCTTTACCGACGAGGCTCTGCACCTCCACCCCGCGCGCAGCTATTATTACGCTATCGGCTGTCAACGCGCGCACACGCTCTATTGACGCGACGTTAAACACTGTGCTTTGGTGTCTATCTATTGGTGTTGTGGACTATTTCTGGTGCATACAAAGACCTAGGCAACGCAGCGGATCAAGGAGCTACCGCCACCAGGAGGTTGGCCGGGCTATCGGACTTCACGAGGTGAGCGAGCTGTCTAGTTCTTGATCGTTGCCTGGGGGTTTCTTTCATAGCCCTTGGGGCTTTTACGTCATCTCTAAAATTACGCTAATATCTGCTACATACTTCTTGATCCATTACGAACCGGATAAAATTAATTTGATCACCAGTAAATAATATAGTAGATATTTATACTGCAATTCTAATAACAGTAATAGCATTCTTTCGTGCTTTTAAGCAAATTATTATCATCTCAGTGTTACCATCTATCTCATTTTGTAGTTACTTTCATAGTGCTGTTTGTATATATTACATGTAAAGACTATTAATGTTAAGTATTGCGTAATATTTCTATAATTTATGAAGTTACTCGAACTAATATTTTTTGTACGGGGGTACTGCGGGTAGATTCGCGGCGCTCGGCATTGCAAAGCCGGGCGGCGGCAGCCGGCGCTGCGTCCGTATTCTGCGCGATAGATACGATTATTTAAGCGAGTCTGTATTCTGGAAGACTTGACTGAATTTTGTTAAGGTTTTGTTGAGGTTTCGTTTCGTTTACTGTTGTAGTATATTCCAGCCTTTATTAATATTTGAGAGTCTGTTTGAAGCCTGTTGCTTTTGTTCATAAATTATATTAGTCACTATGTTAGAGGTAGAAAAAAGCAAGCGTAATTTGGCGCTTAAGCGGTTAAATGATGCTTATATCTGTGCAAAAAGATGCATGGAATCTCCGGAGTTAAGACCTCGCCTAAAGGTTCATGTGGAAAGATTAGAGTCATTTCAAACTTTATTTGAGGAAAATCACATTAAGATAGTTGCGTCGTTAACCGATGAGCAAGAAATCGCGGAGGCCGATGAGACTCGCCAATGCTTTGACGATACACTCACGGACATTTTAGAAATTAAACTCGCCTTATTTAAGGATGATGTAAAACCTAGTTATGTGGTTCCTTCACAAATGGCCGTCTCTCAGAATACTCCCGCGGCGTACCATATTCGCATGCCGCGGATAAACATTCCTACTTTCGAAGGTGGTTACAAGTCGTGGATAACTTTTTATGATCTGTATCGTACCTTGGTACATGAAAGAAACGAAATCTCAAAAATTGAAAAGTTTCAGTATTTAGTTTCGTCATTAAAAGGGGAACCATTAAACCTTATAAAGGCGTTCCCTATCTCATCCGATAATTACGACATTGCATTTGAAACTTTAGTAAAGCGGTATCAAAATAAACGTCAGTTAGCCTTTTTGGCATGGCAGTCTATACTTAATGTAAAACTGCAAAATAACTCTGCGGCGGCCTTTCGAGCTCTTTTAGATACCTTTCAGGAAAATTTAGCCATTTTAAAATCAATACAACTGCGGATTGATCAGTGGGACTTTGTTATCTTTTATACACTGTTATTTAAGTTGGACCCGTCTGTACGAAAAGAGTTTGAAATGACTGTCACGTCGGAAGACATTCTCAGCTATCAATCATTGGAGTCATTCGTTGAGAACTATTGCACGGCGGTGGAGCGCGCGGGACCCGGTGCGGGCTCCTTCCCTGAGCGGCCCGCGCGGCCCGCCGCCGCACACGCGCCGCGCCCGGAGCGCGCTGCTCCGGCGCCGCGACGCGACCACCCGACGACGTTGGTGGGCCATCAATCCTCTTCCTATTCGTCCCCACCACCGCCGTGTCTTTTCTGTTCTCGAAAGCATTTTATTGCTCACTGTCCCGAGTTTCAAAATTTAAGTGTCGCGAATCGGTCGCAAGCTGTAAGTGACAGGCAACTCTGTTTCAACTGTCTACGCACCGGTCACATGGTGTCAAACTGTCCGTCTAAAAGTTGTTGTAGGGCATGTGGTCACCGTCACCACTCTTTACTGCACTTTCAGAATACGGTCGGGCGCAGTGAGAATAGAACTCAGCCGCCCGCCTCCACAGCGAACGCGCTTGGAGTACACGGACTGTCGACAAATAGCACGTCAAATAAAACTGTCCTTTTGTCTACTGCTCGCGTGGATATTTTAGACAAATGGCGTGCCTTTCACACTGTTCGAGTTCTGCTTGACTCGGGTAGTCAAGCAAACTATATTACCCAGAGTCTCGCCAATCGCCTGGGCCTTATTATGTCAAGTAACGCCCCATCTGTCTTCGGCTTGGGTAATGCCTCCACGCCAGTATTGGGTACCGTCCAATGCACTCTTCGGCCGGAAGGTCAGCAGCAAAGCAAAGAGTTATCGTTTGAGGCCATTGTAATAAATAAAATTTGTGATGACATGCCTTCCGTCACAGTGCAGACTGACTTTGTGGAAAAGTTAGGTCTTATAAGGTTAGCCGACCCCACCTTTCACACACCGGGTCCGATTGACCTCCTTCTTGGGTCTGAGCTTTGGAACGAAATATTTCTGCAAGGAATGATCCCAGGCGACAACGAGTCGCCCGTGGGGCTAAATACCATATTTGGTTGGGTATTTTTAGGTCGCTCTAGTTGCCGTCAAAATGTTCCTTCGTTGTACTCTAGTCTATCATCGGTACAAACGCTTCATGTATCTAAACATGATATAGAGGACGACCTGAAACGTCTATGGGAGATCGAGGATCTACCCGTCATTGAAAAAATACTGTCACCCGAAGATTCAGCTTGTGAGGAGTCCTTTCTTTCTACCTACAAGCGTGACTCGTGCGGTAAATTTATAGTTGAGCTCCCGTTTAAAAATACTGAACCGACTTTTCGTAACATGCGATCCATCGCGGTGCGACGTTTTAATAAATTAGAAACGCGTCTATCTAACTGTTCCTCGCTGCGTAAATCGTATAACGATTTTATGCAGGACTATCTAGATAGTGGTCATATGACAGAGATCCCCTCCTCTGACACTAATGCCTGTGAGTCTTATTATATTCCGCACCACTGTGTGTTGTCTCCATGTAGCGCTACAACGAAACTTCGCGTGGTCTTTGACGCCTCGGCGCGAGATGGAGAAGGTCTGTCTTTGAATGATACACAGATGACGGGACCTAAACTTCAAAAAGATATTTCAACTATTCTCTTACGCTTTCGCCTTCATACCGTAGTGTTTACGGCGGACATCCGTCAAATGTACCGGAACATCATTTTGTCGGACAAACACCGAGACTTTCAACGTATCGTGTGGCGCTTTCACCCCGATGCCCCTCTCTTAGACTATCGGCTTAACACCGTTACTTACGGAGTATCTTCATCTCCGTTCTTAGCTTTACGTACTATCGAGCAGTTGGCTATAACTGACGGTGAAGCCTTTCCGTTAGCTGCCAAAGCGCTATCGTTAAATACTTATGTTGATGACATTCCGACGGGTGCGTCCTCTGTCGAAGAGGCTCTTACCTTGCAAGGAGAGCTAATCAGTCTGTTGTCCCAAGGAGGTTTTGAACTCCGTAAGTGGGCGAGCAACCGCCCAGAGCTGTTACAGCATTTGACGCCTGAGCATTGTTTAACGCAAACTATAACCTCTTTCGATGCAGATTCTCCAGCTGTCATAAAAGTACTCGGGTTGCACTGGGACTCTTCGCGTGACGAGTTT
Organism: Acleris laterana; assembly: GCA_963966035.1. Lineage (NCBI taxonomy): Eukaryota > Metazoa > Arthropoda > Insecta > Lepidoptera > Tortricidae > Acleris > Acleris laterana. The sequence continues at coordinate 15,368,746 of OZ014443.1, forward strand.
CAATATAGGGTCCATCCGCCTGTTGCAGAGATTTCAAAGCGAACGATACTCTCCCAGCTATCTCGGGTATTTGATCCTTTGGGGCTGCTTTCCCCCGTCATCTTTTTAGCAAAGTGTTTGATACAGCAACTTTGGCTCCTGGGTCTCGATTGGGACCAGGAACCTCCTGCAGAGATTTTAAATACATGGCGCCAGATTTCGGGTCAATTGAACAATTTGACGAATCTAGCCGTGCCTCGGCAGATCACCCATCCCCGTGCTATTGCTTATCAACTGCATGGGTTCGCGGATGCGTCTCTTTCTGGCTTTGCAGCCGTAACCTATTTGCGAGCAGAGCTGGACGATGGGTCCTTCGTTACTAATCTGGTCAGTGCTAAATCTCGTGTCGCGCCGACCAAGCGGATAACGTTGCCGCGGTTGGAGCTGTGTGCCTGCTGCTTGCTTTCGGATCTTATAGACGCGGTTCTTCCTCATTTGTCATCATTGATTACCATTGAATCAGTCTATGCGTGGTCTGACTCCACTATCACACTCTCTTGGATCGCTTCCCATTCATCCAAGTGGAAAATATTTGTTGGAAACCGGGTGGCTAAAATTCAGCGGAAAATACCTTCCGCGCAATGGAACTACATAAGCACGCATGACAACCCAGCTGATGCTGCCTCAAGGGGCTTGTTACCAAATGATTTGCTTGTCCATCCTCTATGGTGGTCAGGACCAATATTTCTTTCTTATCCTTCCCAGCATTGGCCACGGACTACAACTCTTCCCATGTCATCTGACGTCACAAAAGAATTACGTCAAGAAGAACGAAAATCAGCTCTTGTAGTAACACAAGAGATTGATTCCATACAGGAGCTCTTACTCCGGTTCTCTTCTCTGAAGAAAATCCTGCGAGTAACTGCGACCGTACTTAGGTATCTGAGTATTTTGCGTAAGCAGAGAACATATTCTGGTCCAATATGTGAACGAGAGTTGGATGATGCTCTTCTTTCGTTAGTGAAAGGTTGTCAAAAATCATGTTTCGCTACAGAGATCCAGGCGCTCAAAGAAAATAAGTCTTTGTCAAAGCCATTTCGCAAACTAGGTCCTTTTCTATCTGCAGACAACGTGCTTCGAGTTGGAGGAAGGCTCCAACATTCGGACTTAGACTATGATGCCAAACACCCTATTCTTTTACCGTCTAACCATCGTCTTTCGGTGTTGATCATTGATGACGTTCACAAAAAATCGTTGCATGCCGGGCCTCAAATGGTCCAGTTTCTTTTAGCCCAAAACTTTTGGGTCCTTTCAGCTCGTCGAGCTATAACAAAACGTCTGTCAGGGTGCATTCCGTGCTTTCGCGCCAAACCTGTGCCGTCACAACCTCTCATGGGGAACCTTCCGCGCGTTAGGGTAACTGCCGTCAAAGCGTTTCAACGCGTGGGTTGTGATTACGCTGGTCCATTTCAGGTCATTCTTGGTCGTCGCCGCCGGGGAGTGCGACCTGAAAAAATCTATCTTTGCCTATTCGTTTGTCTGTCTAGCAAAGCCCTACATCTTGAAGTAGCTAATGATCTGTCCACCGAGTCCTTCATCGCGGCTCTACGTCGCTTCATAGGCCGTAGAGGTCGGTGTTCGCTAATTCTTAGCGACTGCGGCACCAATTTCGTAGGGGCAAAAAACCAACTTTCATCGCTCATGGAAGTCGCAGCCGCTGACGAGGCTATCGAATTTAAAACTAACCCTCCTTCCTCACCTCATTTTGGAGGTGTCTGGGAGGCTGGTGTCCGCTCCGTCAAAAGCCATTTGTCGAGAGTGGTAGGAAAACACCTTCTAACATTAGAGGAGTTCCATACGCTCATAGTACAAGTTGAGGCTGTCTTAAATTCCCGCCCTCTTTGTGCAATTAGTAATGACCCTAACGATTTCTCAGTTTTAACGCGAGGTCATTTTTTGACACTTTCCCCGCTAACCGCTGTGCCTGATAAAAGTGAAGCTACTGACCGGAACTCCCTTACCGATCGGTGGCAATTAATACAGCGCTTACACTCTGATTTTTGGAAACGCTGGCATAGGGACTATCTTAATACTTTAAATCAGAAAAACAAGTGGACAGAGAACAGCCGACCTGTTCAGATTGGCGATCTAGTCCTCGTGAAAGACGACAACCTGCGACCGTTACTTTGGTCAGTGGCACGCGTGATTGACGTCCATCCGGGTCTTGATGGAGTTGTCCGGGTCGCAACAGTTCGTATGAGCTCGAATGATGGTAGAGCGCGCGATTTTAAGCGACCAGTCGTTAAACTTTGCGTGCTTCCTGTAAGTGATGATAGCATAACTAACTAACCGCTAATCGTAATCTTTAGTCTTTCCATTCTTTAATTAATATTACAATAAAAACGTTAAATGCAAAGCTTTTTTAAACTAAGGTTGCCAAGCATCTTTTTTCACTACTAGGTAGGCTGTATTCGATTGTTTCGGTTTGACTCTGTAATAGCACTTAACTTGTAAATTCTGTAAGCTGTTAAAATATGTAAAAGGAATGCTATCTGTTCTTATCTATCATAACGTCCAAATCTGTACACTTTCTGCTCTATATTCAGGAAATCTTCAATTTCGCAGCGGGGGGGAATATGTTTAGTATTTGATTATTTTTTATAAAGTAAAGGCAACTATCATGGAATCTAGATTGGTTCATCGCTGAGGGCTGTTCCGTGTGCTTTGGCTTTACCGACGAGGCTCTGCACCTCCACCCCGCGCGCAGCTATTATTACGCTATCGGCTGTCAACGCGCGCACACGCTCTATTGACGCGACGTTAAACACTGTGCTTTGGTGTCTATCTATTGGTGTTGTGGACTATTTCTGGTGCATACAAAGACCTAGGCAACGCAGCGGATCAAGGAGCTACCGCCACCAGGAGGTTGGCCGGGCTATCGGACTTCACGAGGTGAGCGAGCTGTCTAGTTCTTGATCGTTGCCTGGGGGTTTCTTTCATAGCCCTTGGGGCTTTTACGTCATCTCTAAAATTACGCTAATATCTGCTACAATGCTCAACTCGAATTTTATGAAAAGGTCACGGAAACAATATTGAAAAACCCAGAAGAACGTTTCTTAATTGTTGGGGATTTTAACCTGGGTGCGGCACAGTGGTATCCATCGGCGTGTCATAGTTTTGCAGAGCTAAAAGCCGACAGTGGTATAGCGCCAAGTATAGTCTCTCTTAAAGCTTTTTTGTCATTTAATAGTTTGCTTCAATACAATTTAGTTTGCAATACTACGGGAAGGGTTTTGGACCTTATTATTGCTAATCTGCAGTGCCTCTTGACCGCAGCCCCCTTTCCTTTCATAACAGAGGACAAGTATCACCCATCTCTTGTTTTTACTATTTCATGTGCTAGTTTTAATGCTTTGTACGAACCACCTCGTACAGTTCGTGTTTTTAAAGCTACTGACTTTGAAGCAGTCAATGATGCATTAGCAGACATTGATTGGGAGACTTGTCTGGCCTCTGATTGCATTGATGTATCGGTTAAGATCTTTTATGATATTTTAAATAAGATTATTTCCGATCACGTACCATCAAAAATTGTTTATAATAATGACAAATATCCGGTCTGGTTCTCAAGAGCACTTATAAAAATCGTTAAAGAGAAATTAAAATTTCACAAAAAGTGGAAAACTTATGGTCGTCTAAATGACTATGATACTTTTGCGCTCCTTAGGAATAGGCAAAAGCAAGTACAAGACACATGCTACCGTAAGTATTTGGTTTATGCAGAATCTAGGATCAAACATAATTCTAAATATTTTTGGCGGTTCGTAAAATCTAAAAAGTGCGCGTCCATTATTCCAGATTCAATGTTTTTGGGTAATAAGGAGGCTTTTGATGGAAAAAACATATGTGACCTGTTCAATGTCTTTTTTAATTCTGTTTATGAACCACCTGATACCCTATCGCATAGCAGAACACCTCTTGCTGTTTCAAATTCCTGCGAGGAGTTGGTAAATCTTAGCAGTATTAATATATCCTGGGAGACTGTTTGTCAGTATTTAAAGAAACTCGATATTAGCAAGGGAGTGGGTCCTGATGGGATTCCACCTCTGTTTCTGCGTCAATGCTGTAATCAATTATCCAAACCGATTTGTTTATTGTTTAACATGTCTTTGAGATTGGGTGTGATGCCTGTGTTCTGGAAGCAGTCATTTGTGACACCTGTGTTCAAGGCTGGGGATAAGCATGATGTTGAGAATTATAGGCCCATTTCTAAATTAAGTTCAATTCCTAAACTTTTTGAAAAGATTATTTACGACAAGATTTTTCCTGTTATTAGACCTGTTATTATTCGTGAGCAGCATGGTTTTATAAACAGGAAGTCCACTGAATCGAACTTGTGTGAATTTATCGATCAGGTTCTTATAGCTATGGATCAAGGCTACCAGGTGGATGTAGTGTACACGGACTACTCAAAGGCTTTCGACAAGGTTTCTCATAATATTTTACTTATTAAACTAGAAACGGTCGGTGTGCACGGCGACCTCCTTCGTTGGGTTAAGTCCTACCTACGAAATCGCAGTCAGGCTGTTGCGGTCAAGGGGTATTGCTCCAGTTTTGTTCCCGTAACTTCAGGTGTTCCGCAGGGATCCCACTTGGGCCCGCTTTTCTTCATTCTTTTTATTAATGATATCATGTCGTATATTTGTTCTTCGAGTTGTCTATTATATGCCGATGATAAAAAGCTATATAAGATTATAAGATCGGAGGAAGACTGTTCTCAATTGCAAGAAGACCTTAATAGGCTTAGCCATTATTGTCAATTAAATCGTTTGCACCTGAACGTTAAAAAATGTAGCGTGATTTCCTTTTCCAGAAAAAAACAAATAACTTACTATAAATATTATTTGAATGATGAACTGGTTGAAAGGAAATCTGTAGTTAAAGACTTAGGTGTTTATTTGGACAGTAAGATTAGTTTTTGTGACCACTTGGATAGTATTGCCAATAAAGCGTATAGACTTTTAAGTTTTGTTTTAAGGATTGGCAAAGAATTCAAAGACGTTGAAACAATTATCGGTCTGTTTAACGCTTTAGTACGACCAATCTTAGAATATGCCTCTTGTGTATGGAACCCTCAATATAATATTTATGTAGATTCCATAGAGAGGATTCAGAATAAACTTTTAAAGCATTTAGAGTATAGAGCCTTTAAATCTGGCCAAATTTTTAATCCCAATAGTTTAGTATCTCTCGAGAGTCGGCGCACATATAAGGACCAAACATTATTATTTAAAATTATTTCTAATAATATTGACTCCCCTTATCTTTTAAGTAAAATAGGTTTTAGAGTACCTCGCCCCAACACACGACGAACAAATTGCTTGTTTCATGTCCCATTTACACGCACTAAATACGCTGGAAACTCATTTGTTAATAGAGTGTGTAGTAAATATAATAACTGTTTCGGTAATATTGATATGTTTAGCCTGTCACTTCCTAAATTTAAGTCATCCCTTAGAGTATGTAAGTAGTGTTGTCTAGTTGCATGTTTGAAATATTGTTTTCTTTTGCTGTTACTCCTATTGTTGTACCTACGCTTCCTTAAATTTTAATATGTCTCTGTAACTTGTGGCAACTTTGCTGGTTTATGTTAAATTCATGTTCTTCTTTATCTTTAAGTTATATTGTACCGTTTGTGCCCAAATAAAACATTAAAACCCATTAAATGCGTACTAGATCGCTACCTGGTGATTTCTTAGAGCTCATGTTATTAACAATTTTCATTACGCTTTTAGACTTTACTGGTTGCCATCTCATACACACATCTGATCTCCTAACGTAGTTATCTCTACACAGCCATTTATCATTGCACACATGTTTAATAAGACAAATTTCTTGAGAAAAGGTTTCCGCAAACCCGTTGGATATGTCATAAGTACTTCCTTGTCCTTCCATATTATTTAATATTAGTGTGTCTAAAGACTTTTCATCATTCCCTAACATACTATTAATTTTGTCCCACATTTTCTTTATATTTTTACGAGTATTACAATCTAAAATACTCTGCTTATCATATTCACTCCTCTTCTTAATAATAGCTTTATGACATTTATTTCTATATTTGGTATATGCGAGGCGTTTTATCATACTCTTACACTATCCCAACCCTTATTATTTCTAAAAACATTACTTGTAGTTACGGTCTTTACGGTACGGAGCTCGGCGCGCGAATACACGAGCACACCCCCCCCTCTGCGCTCCTCCCGAGTGTAATGATTTAAAACAAATAAGTACTTTAATGCTATTGCTATTGGCAAAAGTGAGAAATTAATATTGGATTCTGTGATCACTATGACGTCTATTTCACTCAAGTAGCTGTCCAGGGCTACAATTAATTCACAAAAATGTTTTTTAATTGAGCGGATGTTAACGTGAAATAAACAAAGATCTTTGCGTCCACTAAATGAGTCTATAAATTGTTTGATGCTATTGACACATACGTATTTAACAACTCCTTGACCGTCTATAAAATCTATAGATATTATCTAATACTGTGAATTTTAATTATATTTTAAACTTAATAACTGTGCAATACTTATCTATGCTTGTTTACTTAACTTTAAAAAGCTCAAGAAGATCATCTTCCGTTCTTAGCCATAACGCATTACTTTCATCGGTTTTCTTCACCAGAATCTTGCCATTGCTCACCCATATATAGGTACTTATAATTACCACGTAGTTGCTTCTTTGCATTCCATAACAATGCTCGGGTAGCATTTGTTAAGCTCTCATTAATCATTATTTGCTTCTGAGCGCTGTTGTTGAACGCTGGGACTCACCAGTATTGGCGCGGTGGATCAGGCTCCACGCCCTTAAATAATTCTTGTTCTTGTGCTTGTAATGTTTTGTCTCGTTTTAATGTTTTATTGTATTACACTAATACTAGTTTTAAGTTGCACAAACTTTACTAACAAAATATGGATCATTGGTCTGAAATAAAATATATTATTATTATTATTATTATTATTATTATTTTAAGTATTTATTTAATTTTCTGTAAATTAGGTTTTTTACAATAAATATTCAATTATAAAAGTAAAATAACAATACTAATATAAAAAATAAACATTATAAAAAACCTAACCTACGAATGCCGCCGGCAGCGGGGCAGGGCTCAAGCTACCGGTGGTTAGGGCTGCAGAGAGAGGAACCTCCTCACAATACGTGCCGTGTCGAGAAGTACTGCCTTCTGTATCTGGCCCTTGATCCAGCCATCTAGCGAGAGTCTCTTGAGGTGTTGGTCAAGACTCTTCGCTATAAGACCGTTTGCCGAAACAACTATTAATATAAATCTTGCTTGTCGAAGATCCACCAACAATATTGCCACTATTCGTTTCCATCAGCTTGCGCCGCTTCGCCAACCACTCGTCACGGCTTTGGGTTCCAGTGGATTTGAACGCCACTATTATTGGTGCCGGCCTCCTTCCAGATTTTAGCGGATAAACTCGCTTCGCTGTCTCGATATCCGCACACGTGACATCCACCTCCCTGCCTATCTTTGCTACAATGTCTAACACATTCTTATCAGGCAGCTGCTCCACACCTACAATCTCGATTTGGTGTTTACGAGTTGCTTGCTCAAACTCATCAAGTTTTTGTTGTAGCGCTGTGTTGCACTTTTCCAAATTGACACATCTATTTTGGGTGCTTACGGCCAATTTCTACAGCTTAACAATTTTTCCTTTGGATTGCTCATGTTCCACTAGTAAGGCGTCATACTTGTCCGAAAGGACACTCATGCTATGTACAATAGCGCTCAGTTGTTTTTCCAAACCTGGCAGGACATTGACCTTCTTGAGTATGTCCCTAATGGCCTTATTTGTATCGAGGGACTCATCATTTTCTGGTTCGTCATCAGACTCTTCTTCGCAGTTATTGCAACAGCTTCTACTTCTACCAGCCCGCATATCCGCCAGTAACCCCTTGACACAACCTCTGTGAAATACGCCCTGACAGGCACCTTGGCATACGAAGTGTGACCCTCTTTTCGGCAATAATTTCTTGCAATTTTGGCACTCCATTTTCATTTATGTTAGTTGCCAAAGATTGCCTGATTCGATCCTTACAAAGAGATACTCGTACACTACGATTCACGCCGTAACGATCGTAGTAGCAATCGTAGCAGATAGTTGCTATCGCACTCTCAAAACCCGCTAGGGGAGCACCAGATGTCCTTCGCCTGTAGGCGCGACAAGGAGGGTACGATACGCCACCAGTGCGCTTACTGGACCCGAGCAAGGACCAGTCGTGCGAGACACCGATATCCCAGGTTAATTACCGTAAGGCAGAGGTCAGTCCCTGTGGTTACTCAATTTACACCAATATTAACAATAGATAATTTAGAACGCGACCGCCACCCGCGGCTACGCGCACGAGACTAAATACTATTATTTATAAAGGAGAAAGTTGGGGAGGAAATTTGTCACGGTGATAAATTATAGTCTGGAATTCGTAAGCTACTTTTTTATCACGGAAAATAGATCGGTTCCCGAGGGAATAGCAATAAAAGACTTCTACGTGGACGGAGTCGCGTGCAAAAGTTAGAATAGTTACAAGACAAATCTGTAATTTAGGATAGTGCCAAGGCCAAATGAATTTGATTTCTTATCTAACGATAAAAAAGAAACAAAACAAGCAAGTATTAAAACAAAACTCTTTCAAGTAAAAAGGAAACGAAGCTAGTTAAATAATAGGTAAAATATAGAAGTTAGATATTTACTTAATAACATTGAAAGTGATTGTCAAGAGGTATTAGCGAGAGTATTGTACAATAAGATATTGACACGTTGAGTTCATCTTAAGGGCGTCTCTAAGAACGAGGTTCTCGACCTTTGAACCGTGTCGGTACGTAGACGAGTAACTGAATTTTCTCAAGTAGACATAACACCATCTCAATCGGATACTAAAGCTTAACAAATACTCGGTGATTTTTTATCAGTGATCAGGAGTTGAAAATTATTAATAAGCAACAAAAATGGAATTTAATGGTTGATGTCTCAAACAATTAACTCACTGTTTAATTTATTTAAATTAATGATATTGTTAAAACCAATCACCACTGGATACATGGACATCCTACAATAATTATTGAAGTGAAGTAGATACGTCAAGTGCCATCGCTTTGGCGGGAAATTTGACAGATATTACGTCAATAAACTTATCAGTTAAGTGTTGTTAACTCATAGACTAAACAATTAGTAGGGTGACAATTAATTTCAATTAAAAGTCAGTTCCAAAATATATTTTTTACATAAAAAAAATTGTTTCATGTAACTGCGACTTAAACGTGATCGCCATTAATAAATGAATTAGAAAAATTGGTTCCTGATCACCAAAAAAAAATCACCGTGTATAAGTGAGAACCAGGGAATAGAGAATAAGGTGAGACCGATTAGAGGCCCTTGCTAGGATGTATTACGCTAACTTGCGTTTCTATTAGTTTCGTTTTTAAACCAATCGCGACACTGGTAGATGTCGTGATACAAAAAGTCACGTGATTAC